>OY756211.1:9635416-10146548 GCA_963576795.1 Metopia argyrocephala
GTGAAATATTCATAACTGGTGGCACAGGTAATTAAAAAGCAAATAATTTCAAAAATTTTGTTTATACTTATATAGTTCCAAATTATAATATTTTTTTAAAGGTTTTCTAGGCAAGTCTTTAATTGAAAAACTATTACGTGATTGTCCGAAAATCAAAGTTATCTATTTACTCTTACGGGGTAAACAGACGATTAGTGCGGAACAGCGTTTGGAAGAACTTAAAAATTCTAAAATCTTTGATCGCATACGTCAGGAATGTCCCGATGTACTTAACAAACTGTATGCCATCCATGGCGATAGTTCGAAATTGGGTTTAGATATAAAAGCTCAGGATATGGATTTATTAAGAAATGTCAGCATTATATTCCATATGGCAGCAAATGTTAAGTAAGTGGTGCTTAAGAAAATTTGTTCAATACTCTCGCTTAACATCTGTATTTTTCCTAGATTTGAGGTTCCTCTACGCAGCTCGATATTGACTAACACTCGAGGCACTTATGAACTTGTAAAAATTGCCGAAAAACTAAAAAATCTATTGGTATTTTTCCATTGTTCTACTGCCTATTGTAATCCTTTTGAAGAAGTAGTTCATGAGAGGGTATGAAGTATTAACGATTTTAGAGAGTCTTAGTCTTATTAATTTCTATTTTCAATTAAGGTTTATAAAATGCCAGTTGATTGGCGTAAAACCATTAAGATTGCCGAAACATTTGATGAGGAAACCTTAAATACGCTTTTTTTAAAGTGAGTAAAAAAACAATAAAAAAAGTTTATTGAATTTGATGTGTAAAGCAATAAACACCATCAAACACACGACTGCAAAAAACGACTACAATTACAGAATAAGCATTTGAAATGTAAAGAGAGGGGCATTTGATTATTCCTTTTGCATGGCACCGCTTAAAACTTTTTTAGCGGTTTAACCTTCGCATTCCCAAAGATCTTTACATACATGGTAACCCAAAACTCACCCGGGTGGGTTCGTTACATTTTCTATTCACTTTAGATTAAATTTTTCTATTTATATAGTAAAATGTAATTAAAAAAGAGCAAAAACACACAGAAATGAATAGAAACCAATATAAACATTTTTAGAAGTAAGTTTAATAGAAAAATTTACTATATTGTGCTCGAAAGTCGTAAAAGGCGTCGGTCGTACTCTGAAATTATTTAAATATATAAAAATTAGCAGTGGTATGGTATTATAATCTAGTGAGCCTGCAACATATTATCCATTATATGAAAAAATATATAAAATTGGCTCTACAAGAGATGTGAATCAAGGCGATCATGTTGTCAAGAATTTGGTTTCTCCATATATGGGAACGGGTAGAAAATACTAATACTTATATATAACAACGGGCAATATTTTTACATCTCTTCCAAAGAGCTGTTCTTCATGCAGTTCAAAAAAAGTTAGGTATTTACCCTTCGAAAACACGATATACAAATTTATAAATTCAAGCCTGTTTGGGTTTTCCTAAAATCTGATCTTAGTGCCATATAATCCCTCTGAAAATAAATTTATTGTTCTCTTGTCAACTATGTATCGAAATAAAGATATAACTGGTCCAAAGAAATCACCTGAAATAATAATGTATTATAATAAAACTAAAAGCGATGTAGACACAATGGACAACATGTTGTATCAATATAATCAATGTATAAAAGAGAAACTCGACGAAGGTCTTTTATATTGTTCTATAATCTCATTGACACGGCAGCTCTTGCAGAAAACGTAATATTTATGTAAAATAATTCCCAAGGTACTGTCAAAAATTCTCGTCGTGGGCTCTTTCTGGACCAGTTGGGAGGTATGCAGATATTATACTGTCTTCCGAATTATAATCACAATATATTCTAAAAGGTTTACTGCAGATGAAGGTATAGAGTTTATGCCAAACAATGCGCCAGAGCACAATGCAACTGGTTGTATAAGGCAGAAAGGCAAATATTATATGTGCCGTGAATATATAGGAAAGTTCTACGTCATGTGCAAGAAACCAGTGTATTCTGAGCATTCTTTTACCCAAACAAAATGTGAGAACTGTCACAATGCCCAATCTTGTTCACGGTATAATTAAAGATAATTTTATTTTCACCCATGTTCATTTATATGTCTGTGGACA
Source organism: Metopia argyrocephala (assembly GCA_963576795.1). Classification (NCBI taxonomy): domain Eukaryota; kingdom Metazoa; phylum Arthropoda; class Insecta; order Diptera; family Sarcophagidae; genus Metopia; species Metopia argyrocephala. Next base: position 9,637,546 of record OY756211.1, read on the forward strand.
TTTGACAAAACGTCTTCTTTCTAAATCAACAACTTTTTAGTAGAGCAAAAAAACAATTAAAAGGCTAATAGAACTTATTGCTGAAAAAATTAAGGAAATTTTGAACTTGGATATTATATAAAATTATGTACTTAACGAACATTATGCGACCTTTTTTTCCTTCTAGAAGCAATAGTTTTCTTTAAAACAACACAAAATTAATTTAAGACTTTTTGTTAAATAGATTTTAAAGAAAAAAATTAGCTTCCACCATACAAGTCGTTTTATCAAATTTTTTTTGATTAAATTTGAAAATTGGTTAAAATGGAATATGAAAAAAGGTTGAAAGAAGTTGATCTAGAAAATATATTTCGGTTTTATTAAAAAAAAAATACTTATATTTTTTCCTACCATATGGAAATAATTAAAAAATAATAATAAAAATTAAATACAATTTTTTATAGACGTTCAATTTTTCAAATTATTTTAAATTATCTGAAAGAAGTCGTTTTGTCAAATTGAAATTAGGGGAAAGTCTGAAAGATGTCGATTAGTCAACTGCATATCTTGTGTTCCAAAGGTCGTAGAAATACGGGGATTAGAGCAAAAGAAGGACAAGGAAATTCTATATTTACTATAAAAATCTTGGAAAATTGTCGTACTTCGAGAGAAGACGTTTTTTCAAAATTCCACAGATACATAAAAATGAATTGAAACACATTTTAAAATAAACAAATATATCTATTGCAAATAATAAGAGCGTTATTTATATTACTTAGTGAAGTATACTCAAAATTATGGTTCAACACACCTAGGTGGGTTTCGGGTAGCGACGAGTAAAAAATTAAAAACTAAAAAAATCTTGTAGTACACCATAAATATATTTTAAATTTTTTTATTATTTTTTAATAAAACTTGAAAAATTAGTCACGGAGTCAAAAGTAATTTTCGTTCCGATTAAAATTCGGGAAATTATGGATAGAAATTAGCCAAATATAACGGCAGTCGTGTAGCAGGTATCACTGTTAGATCCAAAATTATTATTTTCATATGCGCAGATGTACACTATTTTTGATAGTTTGTAGTTAGTGGTCGGTAGTCATCATTGTGTTTATCACATAAACCTTAAAACTATTTTCAGATACACCGGATATTATCCCAATACCTATACTTTTACTAAGAATCTAAGCGAACAATTGATACAGGAATATTCTGCCAAATTGCCAATGTTTGTATTTCGTCCATCAATTGGTAAGTTTGAAATGTTTTTGTTGTTTTGCTGAAAAATTATTCTATATCCTGAGGCATAAATATGTACTATAATGTATATAAATTTGTTTTGTGCTGCAGTAATGAACTCTTTTAAGGAACCTGTGGAAGGTTATACTGATAATTTGAATGGTCCACTTGGAGGTTTGGTGGCTTTAAGTATTGGTATAACACCTGTTTTATTTTCTGATACAGATTTAAATCTGGATTCTGTGCCTGTGGATATGGTGTCCAGATTGACAGTGGTAGCAGCATACAAAAGGGGACTACAAACCCTCAAGTAAGTGTTGTGGTTCTACAATTGAAATTGTTCTTAAAAATATTGAAAAAAACTCCAACACACAGCAAAGAACTCAAGCACAACAGCATGGAGGTGGTTAATTGTGCATCAGGTGGAATATTTAAAATCAGCATTTCCCAGGCAGCTATTTACTATGATCGAGCCATAAATAAAAATCCCATGGAAAATTGTATATGGCGTTTTGATATGCCCCGCATAACTCCCTGCTATTTTGTGTTTTTACTTTATGTATGTTTTGAAAAACAAATCGTTTACTTTTTCCTTCCTTTCTTTTATTTTTTGTTTACTTTTAAGTTTTTTCTTATAAATATACCGGTCGCCATTACAATCGATATTATTTTGCGTTTAATGGGTCAACAACCTCTACTATTAAAATTTCAACGACGTATTATGCACGGAACAAAGGTCGTTAAGTCATATATGAAAAAACAGTACAATTTTATCAATCGTAATATGATAAACCTGGAAAATTCTATACCCTTAACCGAAAGGTAAGTAATTATTTAAAGAAATTGTATAATATCGCTATAAAAAGAGGTGAATAAAACAAAGCTACATTGTTTTAAATTGGCATGAAATTTACTCCATCCGAAAGATAATCTTCTGATATTATAATTTACTCGTAAATATGACTTCTGGTATAGACCGCTACGGCTGGCTTGGACGTACTAGTCTAATACGGCTAAATTTTCCAATTTGCACTACATGTTGTCCTCCTAATAGTCAATCCCCTTCACATAAACCAAAAAATAGTCTATCGGCGTTAAATCGCATGAAATTCGAAGCCAATTTACATGTCCGATTTATGAACATGCGGTTTTCTTTAATAAATCTTTTGTGGAGGAAGCTGTGAAATGTAGCGCCGTCTAATTGACACCACAGCTCCTGCACATTATGGTTCTTCAATTGATGAACGAAAAAGTGAGTAATTATGGTACTTATAGAGGTCACTGCTATAACTGTAACATGCTGACATTTTATTTGCCGAAAAACCCCACTATAATATTGCAGAATATCTACCAATGGTGTTTGACACTAACTCCTTGAATTTGGGCTTTCTCCGTACATTGCATATGTTGTTATTATCGATAACGTTGAATTTATATTTATTTATGAAAAGAATGCATTCCCAAAAGTGTGATTCAGTTAAATGCACGACTTTGTGGAAAGACGAAAAGCTTTAAATTTGGTATCGATATAACCAGTGTTGTCAACTAAGAGCTGTTTTTAGTGTTTTTTTCTTACATTTTTAATTTTTTAAACTTTATCCAACAGAAATATTTGAAAGTATATTAAAGTTTTCAGTCGCCCTCAGACATTTGCGGCATCTAGTACAATAAACAAAAAGTACGAAAATATCGTAAATATTATATAAATAAAAATTGTCTACCTATAATTTTACTCTGAATTATTTAATACTTAAGACTAGCAAATCTGTTGAACAACTTTTCTGATCCATATTTCTTTGATATTTATGAGGTGCATAGAAAATATGCTGACACTTGAATCATTCTGAAAAAATTATGACCTTATTTTTGAATATTTATTTTTTAATTTCTTTCATGCGAAAAACAGATAGTAATGAGTATTTTCTAACGTATTTATTTATTATTTTAATTAATTTAATTTTCGAGGCGTGAGGCCGAATAAGATGATATAGTACTTCACGGCAATATAGCACATTGACAAGGTAAAGGAAAGTAAAATTTCAAAATCTTGTAATGACTATGACCCTTCGCAGAAGTTGAAGAAAGATTGGCTACAACAAGAAGTAGTCTGGAATAACGGACAGAAACAATAAACAAACTGATAAACTGACCACCAACCAAAAGAGTATTTTTTTTAAAAATTATAACACTTTAAAAGTTATATAAAATATAATTTGAAATGTATGCTTTTGGGGATAAGCATGTCTCTCTCAAATTATATTGAATGTATTTTGCCAATAAGGCGAAAAATATTTTTTGTTATATAAAATACATACATTTATGTACCAAATGCACAAATATTTGACAATATTTCTTATATTAATGATGTATGTATGTGTATTCCATACATACCCGGTGGCGTATTCAAAGAGACATGGTCATTTACATATTTTCATAGACGAATCGTCGTCACATAATCAGTATCAAGTCGCATTTTTTATGAAATTTTCAATATGAACGATATAAGCAGAGGCACTTATGCATGACAATTTCATTGAAGTGACCCTTTACCTAAGAAAGTCCGATCTTGCCGACGTTGTTTGCTATGAGTCGTTTTTAAGTTGAACTCTAAAGGATTTTTTCTGCTATTTATGAATTTAGCAGAAATAACGGAGTAGTTTACCTTTTTTTTGTGTTTTTTTTTTTGTTTTTTCTTAAGTTTTAATATTATTTTCATTGTTTAACTCTTTCTGCTTTTTTTGTTTTGATGAACACTATGGCTTTACTAACTTGGTGGTGTCATGGTATATTGGTTAGAGCTCACGCACAGAAACTCAAACGACCGAGGTTTAAATACCAACGAACGAGAAAAATTAAAAAATAAAATTTGCGGTCTTTCAAAAGTAATAGTTTAAAAATAAGAGGTTCATAGGTGAACATTGGCGACACATTATGTAAAAATTCACTATGACATAATGTCTCACCAATACCGGGACTTCTACGAGACAAAGTCAACTTCAGTCATATGTATATGACGTTTTGGACAAATGCTTTAAAATTTCATGTTTGACCCCAAATAAAATTCAGCAACTATCATCGATGATTTAGCATAGTTAGCGTTTGCCACGATGATTCAGTGTAATTTTCACCACCGGGTAATTGGCCTTTACATCTCTGTCAGGACTACGACCTAGCTTCTCGCAGCACCCATGTTGTGTGCGTTAATTTTTATCGATGTATGTGTATTATCTAATTAAAATAATTTAAATTTTTTTAACTCTAAAGGTTTTTAATTCGTTTTTATATTGATATTTTTTTTTTTATTTAAGACCAATACTCAGGGGTAAACACCTATTAAATGCAGTGCATTGTATTGGAATGTTGAACATAGATAGATATTAAGCGCCTTATGTCTATGTTATGGGACAAATTGCTCAAAGGCCAGTGTTTTTCCAAAATCTAGCATTTTTTTGTTTAATTTGACAACACTGCTCCTCAAGCAGTAGCAATTGCAATACATATTTGTATAAAAAAACGACGATCGAACTATTTACTTTTAAAACTACACCACACACAATAAAACTAAAATTTTTGTTTATTTTTTTTTTTGCAGAAATGATTTTGGAAGTCAAATTTTAATTGAAACCGTTGATTATGGTGATTACTTTGAGAATGTTATACGTGGCATTAAGCAGTATTTGTTCAATCAACCGATTCAGGCAAGTAATGCAGCCATCCGACGTTATCGTATATTCGGTTTAGTCAATACGATCATAAAATATTTTCTATTATTTTTATTATTGAAATATTTGTATTCTGTTGCCTGTAGCTCATAAGGATGGATAAACTATGTATGTATGTAGCTTGTAACCATCAATAATAAATATGGAAGTGGAAATTTTTGTACAATATACTGATTGATGTCTTTCATTAAAACTTAGCAAGAACATAATCAAAACCGTCTTCTTAAGTTTACAAAAGTGGGTATATTTTTTTTTAAATCAACACTTAAGACTATATAAAGTGGTGTTCAATAAAATATATTCACCTTAATCTGAAAAACACAACAAAGCAAATAATATAAAAATACAAAACTTTGCAGGATAATAACCTAAAAAACGCTATATTCATATAGATATTTGTAAAATTAACTGATTTTGCCTGTTCAAAAATTAGATTCACAGAATTTTATGGCCTAAAAAACGTCTTCTTTATTAAAATAATCAATTATTGTTTATTTACCTCAGTGCTTAATGGAATTGCCCTTATTTTTAATAACATTTGAAAAGCGTTTTGTAATTGAGTTCATAAGATTTTAAAACGTTTCAATTGGAATGTTCTTCCAGGAATTACTTCCTTAGCGAAATTTAATTTTCTGATATTAGACTGGTACCTACAAAGATCTGATGGATATGTCAAAGGGATATATTGGTCTTATCGAGACAAAAACATTGATATATAACACTTTAAGAACGAACTGTAAATGCCTAAGTTATAACGAAAAACGAAACACGCGTTGGGAAAAAAACGTGGGTTTTTTGGAAACCTCCTTGCTTGAGCTGGTTAAGGGAAACTTTTGTGTTCCTGGTACGCTTGAATGCTCTAATGAAAATAACTAATGCTATTATGAATTTCTAATGTTCTGAAAATAACTTTTTGTTAAAGTGATTTCAAAATAGTCAGGTAAACGCTTGTAGATATTAAATCACTTGCCTTTTTTAACACTATTGTGTTTACAATACGGCAAAAAAAAAAAAAAAGATACAGGAAATACATACATACATACATACATACATACATACATACATACGTACATACATAATTGGCCATTACAACCCTGTTTCAGAGTTTTGTAGTAGTTTCTCGCAGCACTCATGATGTGTGTGTCAATTTTTATCCATGAGTAGCCGTACCTTCAGTTTAAAGTCGACTCCGATCGACAGTTACTCTCAGAGTTTTTACCAGAACACTGCTAAAGAGATAGTAGCCGAAAGAAATATTTTTCTTTGATATTTCTTTTTTCACGATGTCAGAGCTGAGATTTGAACCCGGAGCTATTGTCTATTATTTATTATTTATTCATACTTGTTACACTTGCTGATAAAAGTAGATTTATAAAATAAGAAAAATTTCTACAAAATAAGATTTTGAGTCTCAGCACATAGTATGAGTGTGTATTAATGACATCACACTTCAACATTTTTAAAATAAAATAAACTTTAAGAAATTATCTAAAATATTACGAAATAACTTAAAAATGATTAAAACCAAAGCATGCTATTATTACTACTCCAATAAGAAACGAATTATATTGTTAAAGTTAAGCCTGATGTTCTTGTTACTATTAAATCAATAAAACAAAGAATTGTTACTGAAAGTAGGAAGTAAATCCACCTTTTCATACAATTATTATATATTTATACGGCTTTATATTTTAGGTGGCTATATAATACCTAATGAATGACCAAATGTATGTATGTATGGACACTTTTCTGTAGGTTGCAAAGTGTGGTAGCAATAGTGAGCAAATAAAACAAATACAAGTATAACGTACAATGAAATTCTTTTTTTTCAAAAATGAAAACGAAAAAAAGAAAAACATTCAAAAGAAGGCTGAGCTTTACCAGAAACTCAACAATATAAGACAAAAATAAAGAAGAAGAAAAAAAAAATCAAACAAAATATTACGAAAGAGGCAAAACTAAAGCAACTGGAAATCAACCATATCATAGCATTTCAATAGGCACTACAGAAAATAGCTTCAAAAAACTTACAACATGAACCAGAAAAATTGAGAGGAAAAAACAAATGAAAAGCTTGAAGATCCTGTACAAGTCTATACAGTTTTGATGGACAGAACAATAGAAAAAGGGGTGGAATTTAGTGCCACAAAAAGATACAGAGAATAAAAAAATAACAAATAAAAGCATATTATGGAGAATCCAAGAATAGCAAAAAAGAAAAATGACGAAAAAATTACAATCACTTTAGGGAGATCTGCAAAAGATTGCTGGTTTAAAAAAAAGGCACTCAGTTGGCTTGTAAAAACAGGTGCAACGGCATATATAGGCCCTATACAGATATTAATATATAAAAATCCCTAACAAATAAATGATTTATAAGCGGACGCTGGTTGTTCTATAATCAATGGTTAAGAAAGAAATTTACAAGTTTATGTTTTGAAATATTTGGAACAATTAAAGGAACATAAAGCAACGGAATGGTTTAAAATATGATGTCTCTTAAGGTATTATTTAATTTTTAGTATATAATGGATTGTATATGATAAAACCTTTTAAATCTTGATGCATTTAAACTCATGGAATGTGGAACTTTTAATTGAAAACAATTAAATAAAATAAATAACAAAATAAATAAATATTACCAACTAAAATATTTTGAGTTTTAAAGAGCTTGAGAATACGAGTATATGGCCGAAACATTGTTGGACTGAAATTTTTTATTGCAATCTGGTATAACAGCCTCCACTACTAGCTAGTACGTGGGTCATTCAATTTTGACAACTTCTGCCGATTTATTAGTCAATTCTGACTTAAATTTTGAATTTCAGTGGTTCAGGAATTGTTGGTTTATCATGTTGAACCAAAGACATAACTCATCCACAGCCGTTGAATCACGCGAATGAGAAGAACAGTAAATGGGAGCATTTCTGGAAAGAAAGTTGCAATAAATCGATTATTAGGCGCACGTTGCTATGTTATGTTGAAACAAAATGCTGTTGATGTTTAGCTAATTAATTTTTTTAAACAAAAATTAAGTCAGAATGTCTCGACAGAGCTCGCCATTATTAAAAAGTTTTTTTTTTTAAAAAGGTTAAAAATCGTCGGATTACTGATTTGGTGTTCCAATTTTTACTGCCTGTTTCCGTAAAAAAACAACTTCAAACGAATGAAAATTTGTACGAAAAACAGTAAATTTTTCAAATTGTTTTGAGCACTATTCATATAAATTTTCAATTGTTTAAAATTGTTTTTATACAGAAATGTTCTAAGCCTCATATATATAATGAAAACTTCTATCCGTCATATGAACACATGTGACATTTCCTTAAGATCTGGCAACAGATATGGAAATAGGGGCTACAATCTATTTTTCTGTGCTAAAAAAATTATAAATTTCTGGTGTGAGCAAATATTAACATATTATGGGACAAGAAACTTATAATGATATGGTGAGTGTTTTAGGTGCAAGTCCTAAAATTTTGAAAGATAAACTACAAAGTGAAACTCAAACGGCGAATTTTAAAGTCCATCTTCAAAAAACCGCTCCCTGACATTTCAGTCTATTCCACTTTTAAAACGAATATTCAGGAGTACAACGCCACCTTCTAGGAAGATAACAGCTAACCTACTTAGTGAAGACACTCGTCACTCAAATGTAGCAATTGCTGTTGATAATTTAATGCTGTAGGTATAAATCTAGCCGTTGTGTGGTCAAATTGACAGCAACTTGTGTAATAAAAAAAAGGAGCATAATATATATCTATTGGTTTTTTCTTATTTACAAGAAAAATACCACCCTGTTAGAAGGTACAAACTAACCCCGTGATTCATATATACATACATACATAATTGGCCATTACAACCCTGTGTCAGGGTTACGGCCAAACTTCCCGCAGCACTCATGTTGTGTGTCTGTACCGGGACTTACAGTTTAAAGTCGGCTCCGAATGACAGATTTGAGAAGCTTTTTCATGGCAATCAATTACACACAGAGCTTTTGCCAGAAGACTGCAGAGAGGTAGTCGCCGAAGAAATAATTTGTTCATATTTCTTTTTTTCAAGATGTTAGAGGTGAGATTTGAAACCCAAAACACTAGAGCACGGCGATTACCCTGTGATAAAGTCAGTTATTATTTAACGAGAACTTAACAGTTGCGGAGTACTCTTATTTTTTCTTTTTTTTTTTTGCAAAATATGTGAATACAAATGTGGGTTTGTTTGTATTATAAATAGCAAAGGAATCGCTGTAGGCTACACTATGTTAAATCTCTTTTAGAGATTTTTGATTATAATTATTACGGGGCAATAATTATAATTATTGTATTAGTAGAGATAGAAGAATTATCATTAAATCTCTTACCTTTAAGTGTATAGGGTATGGGGTATTGAAATAAACATACAAACGGTTATGCTGATGGTTTTCAAATGATAACTCGAGGTAGTTTATCCAGGGTGTATACAAGTATGTAAATCGTTTTATTGTAGGTAAGTATTTCCTTTGATGAATTTAGGCTAAACTCTTAAGAGAAGATTAATATAATTATAATAATTTCTTTAATTATTTTAACAATAAATTAGTTCAAAAAAAGGAGAGACTTTTAACAAAAAATATCAAACTTTAACTTTTCTAGGCAAAGTGCAAAAGGTAAGTAAGTTAAGTAAATTCAATTGTACATAAAAACAGTCTTCTTTTTTCTCTTCTTTTACATATTTTATGTTGCCGTTAGTAAGTACTAAATTTGGTAATAAAATAAATGACATTCGGCAGATAATTTAAAGTTTCAGATACTTTAAAGTTTCATAAAGTGTTATAAAAAACCGTTAAATTCAAATTTCAATTTTAAATAATGTAAATTCACTAGTTTATAAATAAAAAATACAAATTATTTTTAGTGTCCAAACCTTGTTTGGACAATATGTATTGAAATTTGTTGAGGAAATTGAAATTTGTTATTGTCAGTGGGTTTAATAATTGATTTAAACCAATTTTAGAACATAAAATAGATGCGCCAACCTCCATATTTTTGATTTTTTTTTTAATAAAGCTCAGAAATTTATTTAGTTTTGATTGCAATAAAATACGTGAGTTACCAGATTGCTGATTTGAAGCCTTAAAATTTCAAAGGTTTTCTTTTATAAGAAGATTTTTTTAAAAATAGTTTTATAACACGATATGCAACTTAATTTATATCATAAACATAACATATAAAGTTTCCTTATTGTTATGAAACAAAATAATGGAAAAAATAACTTTAAAATTCGATAACGAGTACAAGCGATTTTTCTCAAGTTTTGTATGGTAGCCCTTCTGCCACTAACAAGGGGGAATTATTAAGAAAAGAACTTATTACCCTTTTAGAGTATGAAACATTTTTAAGAAACAAACACAAAATTGCATTTTTAAAATAAAAAGACGCATTTTTGGTAGAAAATAAAACACCATATCGTCGTGCGGGAGTTTACGTGCTCTATCCGCCATTTTATATATCTCGAGTTAATGATGTCACTTTGGGTTTTTGACACCAAAATTTTTAAGATCTGCAATCCGTTTTCTACTATTTACCTTCAAAACTGGACTAAATATCCGCAAACGGATTGCAGACTTGAAAAGTTTGGGGTCGAAAACCTAAAGTGGGATAATTAACTCGAGATATATAAAAAATATGAAATGGCGGATAGAGCACGTAAACTCCCACACGACGATATGTTTCTTAAAATTCCAATACAATGCACTGCATGAGTAGGGGCTGAACCCTAAGTATTGGTTTCAATAAAATAAAAAAAGGATTTCGACAAGGGAAATTATATTATATTATTAAGAATCAGAGATGTTAAAGCTTTTTGCACGACGAAAATTTCTCGATCTTGTTTGGATCTATTAAAGTGAAATAAATAGGATTTAGGCAACGTCACGTAACAGTTGGGGTGGTGTAGTGTTGTGCTTAGAGTGCTCGCTTACAACACAAAGTAGCCCAGGTTCGAGTCCCAGCTCTGGAGGACAAAAATTTGTAAGGCATATGTAAGAAAACTGCCCAATTTGCTTCAACCTTATCCACCTTTGACTTAGCAAACAAATGATCAGGAGAAAGCCCTATCTATTGGGAACTAATAGGCAGACATAAGCAAGGATCGTAACCAAGAACAACTTAAAAATGGTCCTCACCACTTCACAATAACAATCAAAATTAACAATATCAGATAGAGCATAACACTAGCCTTTAAGTAACCAACTAATAATAATTTGTCTCATTGACATAAGGCGCTTAATAGCGAAAAAAAGTAAGGGTATAAATTCGTGAGTGTTGGCCTTAACAAAAAAAGAAAAACTGTTGATTAAACATGAATCCATTCTTATAAACTGGTGGAACTACACCAAAAACAGTTCATTCATTGAATTTTGAATTTCAGTGTGTCTAACTCCAATTCACAATGGTTTTATTTACAAAGCTAAAACGTAATTAGGTGGCAAAGTACAATGTTTTTACGAAATATTAATTTATATAAAGCCAGAAACAAGCTCTTCATCACAAGATATAAAACAAATGCTGTAAAGCCAAATGAGAAATAGTACACTACATGAAAATCTGTTGTCCCATTTACAGAAAGGTTATACGACTGTTTTTTATACTGAATTTATTAAATTTACTGGGTAATGTAGGGTGCAGGCAATAGTTTCTTTTATATTTTAAAACAGTAGGACAATGGTCATACAATAAAGAAATACACACACTTGCCCAATCCTTCGCACATGCACACGTTGTTTTACACATACACACACAATGACAAAATAAAACGACACATTCATAAAATGCAAACGAAACAAATGATTTGCATTTTATGGCCTCAAAGACGATGAAAACCCAAAAGAAATCTAGAAGAACTGCAACAAAAATAAAGACGGCAAAAAAATGGAACATAAAAATTGATGGATTCTTCTACTTTGTTTTTAACTTCCAAATCGATTTAAGCCAACCAACATTGTTGTACAGGGCCAAAAACCATTTAAAGCCAACTTATGCGTCGACGTACTCTTTCATACACAGATAGTGAGTAGTCAGTGCCCCCTATATAGTCAAAACATTTGTGTTAGAACAGTACGAGTATAAGAATAACGTTGTTATTGTTATTCTTATTGTTGCTTTTGTTGCATCTTCATTGAGCTGTCAAGTCATGTCTCCCATCAACATGTCAGTTGATGGAATTGTTTTCAGTTTTTCTTTGGTCTTTTTTGTTCTTGTTCTTGCAACAGAAAGAACAACAACAATATTATGTAGCAGACATGAATCTTTTTTAAATACTATTTGTGTTGCATGCAGCACAAGTAAGTTTTTGTAAATAGTATAGGTTTGACAGTGTATGAGTGTATGGGTTTATTTCAGTTGAAACAACCAATCAAAATGGATTTTTCAGATTGACATAAAAGGATTTCGTTTTTAATTCAACGAGTTTTACCACAAGTGCTTTGGTTTTTTTCTTTTCTTTTTGTTTTTAACAACGTTTTCTCATCGTATGAACATACTGGAGTTGATGGGTTTCTTTCACCACTTTTTCGTGTATAAAGAATGTAAAATGGAAGCAATCTTGGGCGCGCTGTGGAAATGTCACAAGACAATGGAAAAGGCTTTAAAACAGATAAAAATAAACTCTTTTTTGTTTTGTTTTTGCGATTTAAAAACGAATTTTAATTTTTTAAATTGACAAGATTTGGGCTATAAGTTATAAAAGCAGTTTGAAAAACATGAGGGGTATACTATAGGTAGATAGTTGTTTAAATTATTTAATTTTAATCAATATTAATTACTTTTTAAGACATTTTAAGATTCTCAATAAAAGCTTGTAGAAACCATATCAAAACAAATTTAAAAGAAATAATTTTGCAAAAGTCAGTTATTAACTCTTTTAAATACATGTATGTAAATTTCAGTTTAAATCAGTAATAAATTACTTTTATTAAGTGATTTTTTTTTTGGTAGCACTGTTTTTGGAAGCTCAGCTGTTTTCGTGTAACATTTATTCATACATTTCATTCTTGGTTAAGAAAATGCATCGCGCACTTCTTCCATTTGATGATCAGAGGAAATTATCGCTGCTGTATCTGACACTGTTTTTGAATTATCAATTCGACGCCATTCGCAATAAGTGGGCCTCTGTTACTCCACTAGGTAAAAAATTTTAGGAAAGGATTAGGGTGTAAAACTTTTTAAAATACAGCTCATGTAAGAACTGAAGCTACACTACTTACCACATCGGCTATATTTTGGTGAATGTATGCTAGCAAAGTTGGAACTAGATCCACTTTAATCACCGGAAAATTATGTATGGAGACAAAGCTCGTTTCTGGTTTAATGAACACGTGAACAAATAAATTTGCTGTATTCGGTGTAAAGAGTAGCCAGAAGTATTGTAAGAACTAACAGTACATCCTTAAAAATGCATAGTTGGGCCAATATGTTTACCATATATTTTCAAAGACGAAGAAGGCAGGAATGTTACTGTGAATGGCGGGTGCTACTTTGCGATGATATATTTTTTATTTTAATGGAAGAAATAGACTTTGCTGACATATGGATTTATCAAGATCTTAACACATGCTATACAGAATGCGAAACAATGGTCCAATTATGAATTGAGTTCAGTGAACAGTTTATTTTACGTTTTGGGGCTGGTCGATTGGTTGCCTATATCGTGCGACTATATATTGTTGGCCTATATTAAGGTATGTGTCAATAGAAACCTCCCGCAACGATTGAAATACTGGAAGCCAATACTGAAGAATTTAATTCTGAAATACAGACCAAATTAGACCCGCAATGTTCAATTTATTTTATATTAAGGCTTATGAGCCGACAACGTTTAAATGAAATCATATTTAAACACTAAATAATAAAATAAAATTTTAAATGTTTACTAAAATTTCTTTAAACTGTTTGCTAGCTCTTATATTGTATTATTATTATAAGTTAAATTTGTAAATATGTAGTTATGTTTTCGTTAAAAGAAGTGTACAGTCTGGCTAACCTAACGTGTACTAAGATATAAAATTAACAAAAATTAATTGAAATCATTTTAAAACTGTCATTGCAGTGACAACCATTTTTGTATTCATCTAGAGCGATAAAATTAAATGATTTTTGAAAAGTTGCCTACTTATTTGTTGAAGTAGAAATTTTCTGAAAAATTATCACAATTAATAATACTCATTAACCTTAGTTCCCCTTTTTCGTATGTATGTATATATATATGTACATACACATGTTGTTTGGTTTGTATATTCTTCACATTGAAATAAGTTATTTTAGAACCTGTTCCCTTGTCTCTTCCTCCTCTTCTCATCATAAGTCTTTATAATTTAATTAGATTCTTTCACAAGTAATTAATCTTGATTTAAATTTTTATTTTTACTTTTCTTTTCTTGGGTTTTTCAAATTTTTAAGTGTTTTCTTAAATGAACTCCTACACAATTGCTTGAGGATCAAAGGGTACCTGGCATTAGGCAGCAAGACCTCCATCATATTCTGGCGATCTTTTGACATTTTAATTTTGGTCTTCTTTTCTAAAATCTTATCTCTGAATAGTTAAATGTATTCTGTAGTTTTATTTTTTTGTCTCAAGACTCAATCATTCCATATGTTGAACATCTCACTCCTAAGAGTGAGGCATAGAAAAATTTAATTATTGTATGGCTTTCATTGGCAAGCCAACAACCAGCCATATATGTATGTGCACATATGTATGAGTGAAAGACATTTGATTAATTGTGTAATTGTTCCTTCATGTTTATCATCTTCATGATCATCACAAACAGTTTCATCATACCAACCTACCTTCATACATAAATACATCTGTACATACGAGTATATCTATTCTGTTCTATTCATGGTTGCATCTTTTTTCAACTCGAAGGATTTTAAATAGTAAAAAGAGGAAAGAAACCTCAATTGTTTATAGTGTTCCTAAGGGCAGCATAGTGTTTGCTGGCTGATTTGGCAGTTCGTTTTCTTATTTTTTTTTTTTGTGTGATATTGTAATTACATTGTGAAAAATGACTTTTGACAGTTTCGAATTTGTCTTGTTATTTATCAAAATCTTTTAGTTTTTTATGTTTTTTTTTTTCAAGTTTTTCTGTTTTGAATAATACGTTGCCATTGTGGCATTAAATGACCATCTATTATAGCCATTATTTCCATAGCATATCGTGGCTGGTTTTTCTTTCTTCTTGTTTTTATAAATTCTTCATCATCATATGTTGGTTGTTTTGTATTTAGTAGATACAATAGTTTATATCTCAATCTCTGTATAGTCGTAGCCAGTAGTAAATAGCTGGTTGTTCTAAACAGCAACCTGTTGTTGGGATATTGCGTGTTTTATTGTTATTGTAATAAAAGAGAAAAAAAATCAAAACCAACAAACAACTAGACAGAGACAAGAACAAACAACTGAGGAGAGTAACAAAAAATTAACATGTCACTTAAATCTTTTATTATAAAGATTTTATTTATTCAGCAACTATTTTTCAAAGTTTCTTAATTCTTTGAATTCTAAAAAAATTTCTGTATCAGCCAGCAAAGTTAATTTTATTGGTGTCTTAGAGACAGTAACAAATATATATTTTTTTGTGTTTGTTAGATCAATATTTTAAGATTATTTTGATATGAAGCAGCACATTCATATGATCTTTTGTTTGGTGCTAAAGATTTACTACCGTTGGCCAAGTGATTTACTGTTTAACTTGGATTTCATTATGTTTTCTTTGGTATACAGGAAATCTATCTTACTTTTACAAATTAAATTTAATTAAAATAATGACTAAAATATTTATTAATCTTTCAAATAGAGGACTAAAATAAATCTTTAGAAAAATTTACTATAGTTTAGGAGGGCTTTAATCAGAGAATATCATATTGTTATAGCCATTCTTTATCCAATTTTTATTAAAAAAAGTTGTCTACTTTTGAATTCCGAAAATAGGACTGCAATGCATGAGAGTTATAAATTCAATTTCATCATTGACCTTTAACACGCATTTTTTTCATAATAATTTTCAATTTTCTGAAATTAATTTTAATGTTCTTAGGAGTACACAGTACAAGTTTCAGGACGATATTGTTACTTTTAATATTTTTGTCGCTCCTTTATATAGAACTGCCATCACTGTGCGAGAGTAAAAAGAACCATAAAGAGCTGTGAATACTTGAAATTAAAAAAAAAATTGAAAAAAACTGAAAACTGAACTCTGAATTCTGAACGCAGAGCAAATTGATTAAAATATGCGCGAGAGAATATGATTATGATTGCAGTACCCTGTTTTTAAGTGACGAACAATTTACGTCAGAGTGGGCAAACAAACAAAACATTTCGCAAAAGTTACTACAAAGTCATAAACTTTTAAAATTTTTTTTAATCGTATTGTACATGAGCAAAACCAAAACAAATACTTTCTAAATTATACATTCGTATAATTTGCTCTTTCTTCTCTTCTTCTATTCTTTTTCTTCTCATTAATTTTTTGTTCCACCTACGCACATTTGAGTTCGTGTATTTGTAGTATTGAAAACAAAAACAATATACAAAACTAAATGGGACAATCGCTCTCACTGTTTTTGTTTTGTTTTTGTTTTACTCACTGTAAAGAACAAAACAAAATGAGATCAAACGTTTCGTTTTGTTTATTTTTCTACTCTGATTTAAGTGAAATGGCTCAAGTTTCTAACACTATTATATTCGTGGTATAAAAATAAAAGAAAAATTGTTAAGCTGCCAACACAGTAGAGAAGCTGGTATACTTATAATCGTTGTAAAATTTTAAAATTATAATGTGGCTAGTGAAACTTAACACTCTATTAGAATCCGTTTGCCTTAAAGCAAATTCAATTTCTTAACCTCAGAACGTCATCCTTATTTGTTACACATTAACGTCATCCTTCGTCATTTTGACTACGACATACTTCAAGGGACTATAAAACACTTCGTGGGCAAAGTTGGATACCAAAATAGATTTTTGTTTTTAAGGAGATATTTTTTTTTTTAAATTAAGGAAAACTTAACAATTCTTAGCCTTCCTTCAGTTGGCATAGATGTTTAAAGAAATAATAATAAAACATAAAAATACATCAAGTAGCAAATTATTTCTATTCTGTCTTTCAGTTTCTTAAAATACAAGATATGAACAAAAAAAAGGAAGATCAGTTTTGAGGTAGATTATTTCATGTAAAATACGAGTCACAACTTTCCATTTTGTGCTCGGCACCAGGGGCGTAGCTATCTAGGGGCTAGGCGGAGTAGTGCCCCGGGGCCCTCAAGCTCAGGGGGCCCTCGAATCCTTACCAGAAATCTCGATCGAACTGAAATTTTGAAAATTTCTCCCATTTTCAAAAAAAAATATGACAGGTTGCAAATTGCAATCATGCCAACTCAGCTGAGAGAAATTCAAAAGTTATGCCTAGGGAATTCTCCTAAATTCTTTCTGTAAGTTGGCAGTGTTGTCATTTTATTATTTATCGATGTGCGTTTAATTGTGAATTTGAGTTAAGATCTTTTTTTCGAGAACGGTTAAAATATAAATGCTGTATCAGGAGTAACTAAGCTAATGTCAATAAACTTTTTTGTACCGGTCAATATAGTGGTTCAATTTTATTTGATTTTACCACTCATATTGATGTCCGTTAAGTCAATAAATTGCGTCAAATCTACAGATTTCGGTTACAGCTCATGGTATAATGCGAAATGTCGTGAAAATATGCAAGTCACCTGCAGTAGGTACGTTAATTCAGGCCCGCTTATGACTTGGAAATCTTCATGAACAAAATATTAAGTGGTAACGAAAATCATCAAATTCTTGATATGGGGCCCTTATAGCCTTCAGGACCTTTTCCAACAGACATAAATTAGAACAATAGGTGTTTTTCCAAATCGAACTACGTTTCGCGTTCTAAATATGGGCCAATTAATCGTTTTTGGTTGTGTTATTCAAAAATACTAGACGCTGCCTATTGTCAACCCTGCTGGTTATTTGCTTTACAAAGGAATAATGTTTGGTGTTCGGGAAATCGAGATTGGAGGCATTTATCAGTAAGAATTAAACAACACAGTTGTTCGAGTGGCCATTCGGAGGCATGTGCTGTGTATGAGTTTTTGAAAAAAAAGACGATACTAATTCTATCGACAAGGAATTTCGCAAAGAAACATCATTTTGAAAATGTTTCTTCAAAGGTTATTCGTTTTCATTTTCAAGAAGGCTTATGTCAGGAAGGACACCACGGAAATTTTCTTTCTTTTGTAGAGCTTGTCGCTCGATATGCACAGAAAAAAAACGTAGTAATGGCAAATGATTTTAACCTTACCGCAAATAGAATTTACATTCGGATCGTTCCCAATAGCAATTTGTATTTGTCGCAACTACAAAATTGCTGTTACATTAAATACAATTGAGCAAATGCAAAAATGTTTTTAACAAATGCAATTGTCTTTGCCCCAAATACAATTCGACAAATGTCAAAATTTTTTTAAATTTTTAGATTTTATTTACAAACAAGAATAAAATTAAAGATTTTTCAGGAATATGTACAATGAGTTGGTATCTTATTTTTAACTATATCTAAAATATTAATATAATACATAGTAAGGCAATTGAAAGCACAATATAATAATACATACATACATATATAATATTATATAACATATATAAATAATATAATATACATTCATTATAGTACATAATACATAAACTATATTTATATACAGTTTTTAAAGTCGACTCCGAACGACAGATTTGAGAAGCCTTTTTCATGGCAATCAGTTACTCTCAGAGCTTTTGGCAGCAGATTTCTTAGTGGTAGTCACCGAAAGAAATCATTTTTTCATATATCTTTTTTTTCAAGATGTCAGAGCTGAGATTTGAACCCGGCACTATTGTCTTAGTAAGCCAACACACTAAATACTAGACCACGGCGAAGATATACTCCTGTAAAAAACTCACACATATTTGCTTTTTTTTTAAACGCACGTGTTTTTAATACCGCAAACAAAACTCAATCGAATGAGAGAAAATGTCTAAACAATAAAACAAAACTAACTGCGGATTGCATTTGAAAATACAAGACTACTGTTACCACAACAGCAATCCGTATTTGGCGTAAATAATTTTCTCATGTAATCTCAAATAAGAAAACATTTGATTTTAATAAATTGCTGTTGATATGCATTTTTAAATGCAATTACATTTAACTTAAAGAATATTCAATTTGAATCAAATAATTTTGCTCTTGATTTATGTCAACTGCAATTTTGTAGTTGCGACAAATACAGTGTATTCGACGAAATTCTTTGTGGCAAATAAAATATCATTTAAATCAAATACTTTTTATTTGCGACAAGTACAATTTCCTCAGCTGCAAAAAGTATTTGCCATAACAACACTTTTTTTTTTCTGTGTGGCCACATTTGTGCACAGAAAAGAGCTTAAGTAACTTAGCATTTTTAAAGTATTTGTATATTTCATATTTTTATTTGATAAAATGTAATCAGTTTACATAGCAGTGGGGCCCCATTTATTAATTTGCCCCAGAGCCCTTGGTTACCAAGCTACGCCACTGCTCGGCACACGGCCTTTTTTGGAACTCTGCACAATCAACATTCGTCATTCTTCGCTTCGAAGAAGAGTCTACAATAGCAGCTGTTAAATTATTCTTCGGTGGATAAATGCGGATCGTTTTTAACAACCTGAAAAGTACACAAACGTCATTTTTCGTTAATCGGGCTACTATAAAAAATTAAAGCAAAAAACAAACACTTACAATTTATGCATTTCGCTGCACTTCTGCATTCAACAATAACAAATCAACTATCGCTAAACAAAAACTGAGATAAAAACAAAAATAAAAAACTTATTTTAAATTTGAAAATAATATCTCGCGTCGTCATTTTGACGAAAAACGACGATGCAGGGTTAACCGATTCTCTGACTTCTGCAACTACTTATTTAATACAAATTAAATAATTTATTACAAATATTCGTCGTTTTAAAATAGCAACTGTACTGTTCCGACCTAAACATAATTTAAAAGTTCTTGGATTAGTTTTCTCGTAGAGGAAATCCTTGAATTCTTAGCTTATTTAAAGTCAATAAGAAAAGCATACTCATACTTGATATTATTTTAAACTCAAGAGCTAATAAAATGTCTAAAATGCTAGAGGCAAAACTTAACCTCAATGGATCTTAATATTAAGAAAAATGCAATTTTTAATTAAAATCAGTAAAATATCATGAATCATATGAATGGAAAACAAATACTTTACTGCTCTGGAATTCCGAGTTCGAATCCTAGTAAGAGTGACAATTTTTTAAATTAAGTTTGTTTTGTCAGACACGCTTTAATTAGATCAGAGCTGAATTCTATTAAGAGTTTAGGTTGGCGTTCATTTTTGCAATTGTGATTTGTATTTAAATTAATATCATTCACTCGTTTTGTTTTGGTTTTTTTTTTCTTTTTAATTTATCTGCTTTAAAGTTCCAAAAATAAATTTTCAAATGTAATTTTTCTAAAATTAGTTCGAAATTAAATTAATCTTTACAAAAAAACGTTGTTTTGACGAATAAACCCCGAATATTATTTTTACAAAACTTACTTGGAACTTTTGAGAAACAGATGACAACATTAGTCAATATAATGGATTCGGCTGTTGTTTAAAATTAGAAAAGAAATATGAACATAAATCATGTTTATTGAACGAACAAAAGGGGGGAAATCGCAACAGACACATGCGATTAAAATTGAAACTCGTTATTTTTTTTATTCTTTTCCTTAATTTAGAGAAAAGACAGACATACTCAACTAATAGACTGGAGATTTTGACAATAAAATCCACCTATTTTAGGCAATATATACACACATACATACATGAGAAATATTATTTGGAACCTTTCATGATGACATGGTTTTAATTGACAGTTAAAGGACAGAGAATATGGCGGTGGCTGAAAGACATAGAAAAAGAACGAAATATGTCAAAATTATCAAATTTATTGCTTTTTATATACAAAATCCATCCATCTAAACAGCCAGCCAGTCATTGATTCATGCCATAGAATTTAAAAATTTCATTAAAAATAATCAACAGCAGAAAGGGAGGAGTTTTGGAAAACAAAAATGTTAAAGACAACAGCTATTTTTAATAGAAACTGATATACAAAAGCAACAACAACAACAACAACACAAGCAAGAATCGGTGATAATATATTTATATTTAAGTAATACTATACATACGTAGTTATACATATACATATACATATACACACATTGATATGTATGGATGTGTATTTGTACATACATACATCACACACGTAATAAAACAATGTCACGCAATTTAAAACAAAAAATGTCAAAATTTGAGTGATTTACAAGCAGCAGACGGACAAAATATGTTTCACTTCGTCTTTTTTTTTTTTTTTGTATTCCTTTCGGGGTTTTTCTTTTAAATTTTTTAAAAATTTTGTGTTTTTGTATAAAATATTTGAGATACAATACAAAGATATGAAATGATATTAATACAAGCAAGAACACAAACACACACTACCACCTATGTGTGAGTTAATCATAACCCAGTTGTCACAAGTGATGTAAAAAACAATGATGCTAACAAAGTAAGTCACTGACACACGTTCTTATTGTCACAGTGTACTTATATACCAGGGATGGCGAACCTATTTTTGGCTGCGTGCCAATAAGTATTATTCTTATAAAATGAAAGTACTTGCGTGCCAATAAAAATTATTTTTATTAAATGAAAATAAATGAATTTTAAAAATTATATATAGAATCATTTCTATAATACGCTGACATATGTTTTAATGGGATTTTTGTTGCTGAATATTTCTCGACATTGCATCAATATCCGGATCATAGTTTGACAACTTTAATGAAATACAAGCCTCCCCATATTCATCGATAAGTCTGTTTCGTACATCAGATTTTATATTATTCATAATTGAAAATAGACTTTCACAGCTATACGTTAATGAAAATATTGTTAGAATAGCTTAAAACAATTTCTTCATCGCATTAAATGTTTCTGGGAGCGAACACAGTGTCTTAAACAACATATTATTCATGGTTTCGTATTCTTCTTCCTTTAATCTTTTCTTTTTTCATTATTTTCTATTTCTTGCCTCAACTCTATAAATTTTTGCTTCCAAATATAACTTGATTGAAACTCTGCCAACTGTATTTCTAAATTCACCAACTTTAACCATTTTAATTGATCTATTTTAGTAGTTTCCAAATCAAACTTGTCTGGATATTTAATAAAGTTAATTAATTTTTGAAATTTTTTGAAATCTGGAAATCTCGTAACAAAATTGTCTTGTATGTCACTTATAACTTGGCTATACAAATTTTTATTAATTTCATAGACTCCATGAATAAAACATTTTTGAAGGTGATCTTTCAACAAAGGAAAATACTTAAAATTATTGTTGTCAATATCGCGTTTAAATATTACTAATTTGGACTCAAAACCTTCAATAATATCGAAAATTACATCAATTGATTTTCCGGGACCTTGCAATTTAATATTTAATTCATTTAAATGGTTGGAAATATCCGTTAAAACCATTAATTTTAATAAAATTAAACCTATCTTTTGTACTATTGTGCGTTGTTTAATATACTTATGAGCCTGATTAACCCATTTGCTGTCAAGGACGAGTATACTCGTCCTACTTTGAAAACAAAATACGCGGAATTACTTTATCCCGTTATCTGCTGAGACACTGTAATCGACAATAGTGAACTTCTAAGTGATGCTTGTAAATAATTATGTATGATAATATATGTGCACTTACCAAGAAATAACAGGGTTTTGGTAAACAATAACACTCAAAATATAAATGGCAATGGGAATGACTTCATATAATTTAGGCTTGGCAGCGAATGGGTTAATGTGAATGCGAATAGAGGTTTTATATATTTTGCCATTTCCCCCATATAACCAGAAAGTAAAATTATCTTGACAGATTAATCAAAGTATATATATTACATTATATTGCAAAAAACCAAATACAGTTATAATTGATTTAACATAATTTTCTTAATTATTTCTATTAGAATTAGGACTTAAAAATTTGGTAAGATTTTTGCTGAAATTTGGTAACAAAAATTTAAAAGTCGTGGCAACACTGTTTCCCATTAACTACTAAAAAGAAATGCAGTTGTTACACTATGAAGAGTACTTTATTGTATTCTGAACCAAATGTATATTAAAATATTGTATTGTACACTAGCTTTTGTGTGTGTTGTTTTTTGTTCTCTTATAGCCTGTTTTTAGAACACGAATGGTTTTTGACATTCGTGTTTTTATATGAGAAACACTAACAAATTTGAGTAATTTTGTTGTTGTTTCACATATAAAAAGACGAATGTCAAAAACCATTTGTGTTCTAAAAACAGGCACGCGAGCCATAGGTTCGCCATCCCTGTTATATACAGTGATAGTAAAAGTGGTAGTAAAATTAACCCTGCAGAAAATGCATCTACTCCGTATTCGAGTGAAAAGAGTAGTACATAACACACTAGGACTAGTTAAAACATAACCCAAATGTATGAAAAAACATGTTCAATTTAACATTGCAATGTCCTAGGCGAGGACTACGTAATCTAGGGGGCTTATTCTGTACTGCAATGCGAAAGTCAATGAGATGCGAAAGAGATTTGGTATTCTCTCGCATTCGAATTTTATTTCCAAACATTGGCAACACTAGACAAAAACTACATAGTAAACGTCAAATTAAAGTTAACCCTTTCAGGACCATAAGCTTCTGGGAACTTTCCCTTTATCATTTTGATATGAAATAAGCTTGTCAGAATCCAACTAAAGCAAAACCATTCAAATTGAAAAAAAAAATTTTCGTATACGAGTTTTTTTATGGAACAAATGTGTCCCTGTGGTCCTTAAGGGAGCCAAAATGTCTTTTCTATTATGCATAGGTTTTTCAATAAAAGTTATATTTTTAATGCAGTAATACGCTTTAATCAAAACTTATGTTTAATTTTGCGATAAATTATAGTTAATTATGATGTTCTGCGAAACAATTACCGTTAGTAGTAAAACATGGATGCATATTGCATTCATTACAACAGTTATTAGTGCGATTTTCTACATTAGCTTTTGCGCACAACTCTATCTTACGTTGGCTTTAAGCATAGAGTGCGAAGCAGCTGGTCTCTTCCTAACAGTGATTTTTGATGACTGGAATATTGCAAATTCTCTCTGAGGAGAAGAATAGTTAGCGATTAAATTTCGGGCCAACAATCGTCTAAACTCAAGGGAATTAAATTGAGTCCGTTCAACAAGATGTTTTGCTGTAATAACGTAGGAATTGTTTACGCTCATATCAAGTAAGTCAATAAATAACCGGAGGTAATAAATTATTTTCGATTTGCGGTCTAGTTCATAAAAGGACTTGCGCTGATCCATAAAATTTACTAAACCTATATTTTTGTTGTAATGCAGAATAGCTTTCAGACATTTTACGTTGGTTTTCGCAGCACTAACAGCTATACGACGTCTGACGGTGTCTGTCTTCATTGACGAAATAAAATTTGTGCGAAGAATCACAGCTCTGTTGACAATCCACTTCACAAAGGATATGCCCTCAAAGTTTGATGTTTAAATGTCTCCCCGCTTCATATTCTTATCGAGAGGCACATTTTTTGAGTATTTTTTCGGTTGCTTCTTACTGTTCTACAGGACTTTATTTGATGTTTTTCCAACTCAGATTTTAACAAAGGCGAGTAAAGAAGTTATCAATGTAGACCTCGGAGCCCAAACCTGTGAGTTTTTCTGTCAACTAAAGTACGACAGATTTAGTTCTTTTCTTCTAGTGTATAGATCAAATTCAAAATATTATCCGGAAGCAGAGTCACATCTATGACACATCTTTAGTCCCCATTTTATGAGTTTGTTCTTGATATACTGTTTCATAGCATTATGACCTTTGAATTTGATCATGCGTCCATCGACAGCCTACATACAAACGTGTTGTTCATTGCATTTTTAAATGCTTTGTTGAAATGAGTTATGACAGGTCTGATCTTAAAAGCCCGATCATTCGTGTTTCCTTCTTCATCGTTATTGTTGAAGTGCAAATTTTAAAGGATATCTTCAAATCTTTTTCTTACCATTACATTACTTATGATGGGTAACAGGTTCTGTTGAACAGCAATCATGGAAGGTAAAAGGTGATATGTCATTACCAGAAATTCTTTCATTTCGCCGGCAGTAGCATCAAAAACCCTTCCATTTGGTTCAGACTTATTATTTTTTTTAATATGCTAACTTTCACCACTATTAGCAGTTACATTCAAATTCATCAAAACAAAAGTTACCATTCAACATCACAGGGACACCCGTGTCCCTTTTCGTTTTTTTTTTAATAAAGCTAGTTTTTCCTTTGGAAATATCTCAAAACCGAATTTAAATTTGTAGAATATTGTTAAATTAAACTAAATTTTTTAGTTTGAAAGAAAGAGAAAATTACGCCTATGATTTAGAGCAGTTTAAATATTCCGTTTTTACCTCTTAAAAAAACATTTATGAATTTGTTTTTTTTTTCACACAAATTTTTTATAAATTTTAAAAACCCATCATTTAACTTTGCATAAGCTAAAAATATCAGAACTTTTAGTATTAGTTTATTTTTAACGCATATTTTTCTTTTTGGGACACATATGTCCCCTTGGTCGTCAAAGAGTGGTTTTTAATTAAAAAAAAAATAAATATATATTTTATTAAAAAAAAATTTATCAAAAATGGATTCAGTGGTACTAGTTTTTAATGAAGAAGAAGAAAGTGAGCAAAATAAAAGCATGCAGAGAAGATTGCTTAGAAGCAAATTCGATATTCTAAGCTTGAATGAAAAAAAAAAAAATTATTGTATGCTTGCGAAATAAACACGTTTACTTATGCAGAATAATTATTTTTGCCGAATTTTTCCATTTTGAAGCTTTTCTAATAGTAGCATGTCTGTCACAAAGCAAAAGGTATTATGGAGTAAAAAATTCATGTAAAAAAATACCCTAAAAAGTGGAAAATAAAAAAATCAATGTATAATGAGTATCACTTTCAGACAGACGCTTTCATTTATGAAAAAAGATTTACGGTTTAAAAATTTCAAATCACGTTGGACTTTTGCGGCTTTTTCCACTTTGGAATAATATTTGCGAAAACTATCAGTCAATTTAGCTACACTTTAGAGACCTTTTTTAACTATGATTGCAGTTAGAGCGGAAACATCACTCATTTCTTTACTTGAGGTATCCTAAGCGCAACATCACATGATATGATGACCTTTGATATGATATCTGAATACTAAACTGTATAAGAAGGGACGAAGTCTCATTTTTAACACAATCTGGTAAGAAAAATTCCTATTTCTATTGATAAATTTTCATACCACGCGTATTGCAGTGCTGCCAACTACAAATGTTTTAAATTTAAAATTTTATAAACTTAATATAAAAATATGTTTTTTTATTCAAAATATATAAATATTTAGGGCGCGTTACACCAAATCAGCGACTTTCGGTGACTACCTCTCAGCAGTCTTCTGGCAAAAGCTCTGAGAGTAATTAATTGCCATGAACAAGCTTCTCAAGTCTGTCGTTCGGAGTCGACATTAAACTGTACACAGAAAAAATTTAAAATCGATTTCAATTAAAAAATTTGTACTACCAATTAAATTGTTTACTAGTTTTGCCCCTACAAACAATATTAATAATATCAATTAAAAAATTAATAGTGTCGAGGTTTTTGACAAAAAAATTTTCAATTAAATATTTAATTGGGCCAATTAATCTTTTAATTAAAAATTCAGGCACATTTCAATCAAATAAATTAATTGTTGTAATTACAAAATTAATTGACGCAGAAATTTTAAACCGATTAAAAAATTAACTAATGGAACTAAAATTTTATTTGATCCCGCTGATTTAAAATGATAAAGATATTTTAAATGCAACCCTTTACAAAAAATTTCAAATTATAACAATTTATTTATTAAAAATATACAACTAAAAACAAAAATACGATAAATACAGAGATGAGTACATATTTAACCAATACGACAAAAAAGAAATGAACAACTTATTATTATTCTTTATACTAGCGCATATAATAATTGGAAATATTATTTATGTAAATATTTAGTTATTGCCAATTCGTCGTGCGAGAGTTTATGTGCTCTATCTGTCATTTCATATTTTTTACATATCTCGAGTAAATGAAGCCACTTTATGTTTTTGACACCAAAATTCTTAAAATCTGCAATATTTTTTCTGCTATTTATCTCCTAAACTATACGAAGTATCCGAAAACGGATTACAGATTTGAGAAATTTGGGGTCGAAAACCTAAAGTGGCATCATTTACTCGAGATTTATAAAAAATATGAAATGACGGATAAAGCACATAAACTCCCGTACGACGAATTGAATAAGGAATAATTAACAAAATTCTAAAAAGACAGATTAAAAAAATAACAATATAAATACATATTTATTTTAACACACACCATAATTGCTTAAATTTGATTTTAAAGCACATTATTTACTTTAAAAAATATGACCAGCGTTCATCTATTTTTCTTGCCATTTGAAATGTGAAATCCATGTTAATCTAAAATACAAATTTTTTTTATATACATGCATAATATAACAGACCTTAATAACCCTGTGTCAGGATTACGACTTACCTTCTCGCAGTACTCATAATGTGTGCCGACTCCGAACGCCAGACCTTAGAATCAGTTACTATCAGAGATTTTGCCAGAAGCGGTAGTCGCGGAAAGAAACATATTTTTTTTTAATATTTCATATGTATATTATATATATGTATATATACATATGTACCAGAGTTGTAAACGAATCATTCATTTTTGAATTAATTCGTGAATCATTCATGCAATGAATTAGAAAAATTTTGAATTAATTCTTTTCTCCAAAAAACGAATTGAATTAAATTTGAATCAATTCATTTGAATTAAGCGAACATGAATTGCAATTCATTTTCAATTCAAATGAATTGGTTAAAAGAATTGCAATTCATTTCCAATTCATTTGAATTGAATTGATTTTGAATTAATATAAATGAGTTAGAAAAAATGAATTGCAATTCATTTCCAATTCATTTGAATTGATTTTGAATTAATTCAAATGAGTTAAAATATGAATTGCAATTCATTTTACCAATTCATTTAAATTAACTCGAAAAATGATTTTGTTATACATTTCCAATTTACTTGAATTGAATTGATTCTGAAAAAAAGACTGCAATGCAAAAGCATCACCCTTTTTCCAAGTACTTCTATTCTGTACTTTATAATAAAAATATAGCCACTACTAATAATGAATCACCCATTTTCTATTACTTTTAATCCAAGTATTTATTACTTATTTATAATAATTCTCTTAATAATATAATAATAATTATAATAATTCTCATAAGTATTACTGAAGTATTTGTCCTTTAAAGTTCGTGCGTCACAAAATTTCATAAATTATTAATAGGTTTTAAATACTGAATGTCTTGTTATTCAGCGTATATCAAAAGCGACATAAGTAGTACTTGAAGGACCAAACTCCGAACACCAAGTTTACTTCAATTGAATGCAATTCATTTTTGATTTGATAAATTTGAATTACAAGTTACTTTTCTAATTCATTTGAATTAATTCCAAATCATTTCAATTCAAATGAATTAGAAATGAATTGCGATTCTTTTTACCAATTCTTTTGAATTAAAAAATGAATTGCAATTCATTTTGCCTAATTCAAATGAATTGCAACTCATTTTGCCTAATTCATTTGAATTGGAAATGAATTGCAATTCATGTTCGCTAAATTCAAATGAATTGATTCAAATTTAATTCAATTCTTTTTTTTGTTGAAAAGAATTAATTCAAAATTTAGCTAATTCAAATGAATTGAAATCAAAAAAGAATGATTCATTTACAACTCTGATATGTACATAAAAAAAAAAAAACAAAAAAGAGACACATACACATAAAACAAAAAAAAAAAATTTACGAATACATATTTTTTTTTTGCTTTTCATGCTAGTGATATTAGATTTTTTATCGAAAAATTTTCATGGTTAATTACATATTTTTAATTACTTAAAAAATTTAATTATGTGTCTTTTAATACAAAATGTTGTTTTTAAGCTAAAATACTTGTAAATATATGTATACAGGAGAACCTTTTTTTATGCGGACTATTTTTATGCTATTTTATTTTTAAGCGACTTATTTTTAAGACGCCTAAGTCTTTTTTTGTGCGATGTTTATTTTTATAAAAGGAATATACAGAATTACGAAATATTTCGGAAATTTTTAATAGAACGTATGTATGTTGTGGACAAAAATATGGTTTACTTTTCTTTATATCGATTATTGATATGTTGTTCGTCAAAATATGTAATGGTTTGTTCACATGATAATATGAACCACTTGGTTTACTCTCTGAATCAGGGTTGAAAATCATAACGATAATAAAATCATAAATCATAATAAAATCGCATAAAAAATAATTTTTATTTATGTTGCGAAAACCATTTTTAATACCGTTTTGTGAAGTTTTGTGTAATTTTTTTATGCGATTTTATTTATACGATCCCTATCTACCGCATCAAAGCAGGCTTCTCTGTATAAAATATGTTTTTTTTTATATTTTAATGCTAAACATTTATTTAAACTACGTAAATAACAATACGTATTCGAATTTTAAATTAAAAAGTAATCATATATTGATTTTTTATATAACATATTACACAACACTAAGACAAAGGAAAAAAAACATACGCACAAACATTTTTATTTTTGTTATTCTATTAAAAAATTAATTGTAATTATTAAAAATTTAATTGGAAATATTGAATGATACTAAATAATTTGTTAATTGAAATTATTTCAACAAAAATTTTTTCTGTGTAGGTCCCGGTACTCATGGATAAAAATTTACACACACAACATGAGTGCTGCGAGAAGCTAGGCCGTAATCCTGACACAGGGTTGTAAAGGCCAGTTATGTATGTATGTACACCAAATCAAATCAAATAACGTAAAAAAAGCGCCTTATATACAATTCGAGTAACAACATTTTAGATATCGTCCACTAGTTTTAGAGAATAACGTAAAGAATAGGTGTATTGGGTAATTCTTTAACCCATACATACGTATACAGTTTGTGTAAATTCAAGTTAAAAAAAAACCCAGAACTGTTTATAACAAAAAAGAAATTCGTTACAGTTGACAACACAATGGTTTGTCCTTTGATTTCATTTTTTTTTTTTTTTCAATACAAAATCATATTTAAGAAGTTCATAAATTATTAAAAAAAGAAACAAGAATATCCATATTGTGTCATATTTTCCATGACATTTTCACAACGTGAATGTAAAATAATTTTTATAAAAAAAAGAAAACTCTTTCTCCATGATTTTAAGTTGAGTGGATGAATGATTTCATGTATTTTAAATACTGTTTGTCATCAATATAAAATTGCGCATGCATTTCGGACTCCATTAATACGAACTTCATGATATAACTTTAGTAAAAACAGTTTCTACTCAAATTTATAGTATACGGGAGTACATACTTTTAAAACGATTTGTTAAAGTTGATATAGAGCCTTATGCCCGTATTCATAAAAAGTATTTTAGGTTTATTGAGGGTTTATTTGACATATTTCTATGCAATACTTGTCAAATAAACCCTCAAAAAACCTAAAATAACTTTTATGAATACGGGCATTAATTTATATTATAAATGATTATCATGGTATCGATAAAATTTGAATCGAAGCATATTTATATTATTTTCTTAGACCTTTTTAGACCTTTTTTTTTTTTATTTAAATATTACGGATTAAACAACCTTGAAATAAATATTTTTTGTATTTATTTTCAATATTTCTCTACCTCTAAAATCCATATAGACAGACTGAATAAGTTGAAACTTTCCTTTTAAATTTCTAAATAAACTTCTAAATATTAAATTAAATAAATTATTAAAAATAAATAAAATTAAAGGCGAAGATATCCTTTTAGATTTATGCCCGTATTCATAAAAAATAAAATTGGTTTATAGAGTGCTTATTTGACATATTTCTATGGAGTAATTGTCAAATGAGCAATTAATAAAACTGTTTTATTTTTTATGAATACGGGCATTAGACTATATACCATAAGAAACAACTAAACAAATTTTATTTATTATTTCACATATTGAGCCAGCCTGTGTCTGTTATAATTTAATTTATTTCTGCTGCAGAAGAGTCACTTTGGTTTTAAAAGTTCTCAAAATAATCGTTCGTTGGCGATTACAACCATATATTCATTCATTTCAAATGTTGTATTACATACATACACACATAATTGGCCATTATAACCCGGTTACAGGGTTACGACCTAGCTTCTGGCAGTTGTATTACTTTTTAATAATCGGAGACAATTGACACCTAATCACAGGAGTTGAGGTCGGGAAAATTCAGACAGTTTGGATACAAATATATGGATTCCTGAGTTTTTTTCGAAAATCATTTGAGAAGATAGATCTTAGTTGATAGTTTCTATATAAACAATGTGCGTAATAGGAAACTGCTTAAGATTATTAATGCGGATGATAAGATGCGGTACAAATGCAATAAAAATGACAGCCATAAGGGCTGTTATTAAGTGGTGGAGAAGACTGAGGCGTGGATTATATTTGTTCAGTCTCATAAGACATGGTTATGCTTCTTTAAAAACCTACTGAGCTACATGCTCGTTAGAAACAATTTTGTCACTAGCGAAAGATATTTACCTGAATTGAGCAAAATGTTGAAGTTAAAGTGAAACTGTTCTGCAAAAATGCAAATAGAATCGTTGTATCTCAACCTGAAAAGACCATTATAGTAGATAATAAAATTAACTTTAAAAACAATAAATGCTTTACTTTAGTAGGCTTGACTGCTCAACTCATGGTAATTAACTATCGTTTTCATAAACAATAAAACAGCTTCATTAAGGCCATATTTGTCTAATTTCTATGCAATACTTTACAAATAAACCGTTAATAAACCTAAAATTTTTTTATGAATACGGCAGTAAAACCTTAGGACACACATATTTTTAATAATTAAAATGTTATTTTTTATGTGTGACATTTTATTATTGTGTGTTTGAGTAGTGTTTGAATACGACGAGTATAGTTTTTAAATTTTTTCGTTCTTATACCCTTAGAAGTCTTTTCAATATAATTGAAAATAAAAATATTACCAAATTTTATTATCTACAATACTACTTAAGAAAATTTAGTGACAATGACTAAATGACGTTTTAAAACCATGAGACACATACCCCGTAGACTTTTATAAAAGAAAGAGGACACGTTTAGGTAGAGCAAATGTAAATTGCCGTACAAAGTCAAATCGCTTAAATTTGGGAAAATATTTATTTATAAAAACAAAAATCCCCTGAACGCCTTGTTGGTGTCTGACAAAAGATGAAATGAATTGAAAGTCACAGTTTAAAGTTTGAATAACAATTTCGACGCAATTTAAAAAAAATTTCCACCGAAATAGTGAGTAGAGTAGGTCCATTTCTGAATGAACGGATATGTAAACAAACAAAATTGTAGATCTTATTAATTATTATTAAAGCGTTTCGGACGAAAGAAAATGAAATTAAACAATTATTACTGTTTCTGGGGCTCTAACGTGGGTCTTCAGCATATTATGAATATGCAATTCGCTCGCTTCTGGCGATGCCTCTCTAACCTCCATGACTGCAGTCGTACATATAGTTAATGTGGCTAATATGGATAAAATGGAATAAGAGAATCAAAACGAAAATAATAATTGTAATTCTTTTTCATACAAATAAGATGACAATTACAAAAACTGCAATGATGGTGAGAAAAGGAAAATATGACAGAAACTGTTGTTTGATTTTATTTCGACTAACTCATACAAGTGTATGCACATACATACGGAGGAAAATAATTTCAGTATGTGATTTCTTGCAAAGTGTGAGTTAAATAGTTGATGTTTAGTCTTGTATATGCACAGGATACAAATAACTCTGATAAGACTACCGTATCTGGAGTCGAAAACATGTGCAGTTTGGCTAGTGTACTATTCCTTCACGGACATCATTTCTTCTTTGATAATCAAAAAAAAAGAAAAAAAAAAAGAAAAATTCATTGCAAAAATCTAAATTCGTAATAGAATTTAACTTTGATCTTCTTAAAGCGTTTCAGACTCAACAGAATTGTCGAATACAGGACGATATCAAACTATATGAGACACAAAAGGTTTTAATTCATCCCAAAAAATCACTGTCTGACGGCACCATCGGTATATATTTTTTTAAATCGACGTTAACCACGCTATCACTATCCATGGCAAGCACTATAGGTTGAAATTGATAGTCTGGCCACCATCGACATGTGGTTTTAATAGAATGGCGCTACGTGCCATACATTTCATGTCACATTGGATATTGTACAAGATTTGAAGGCATAGTTATCCTACGTTGAGGTGATGTTAACTGGCCACCATGATCGTGTGATTTGACCCCGATAGACTTTTTCTTGTGCGGGTTTTTTAAACCACAAATGTATGCGAATAAGCCATGAATCAAATCGGTACGCAAAGCCAACATATAGCGTGTCATCCGTCAAATTAAGCCTGAACTTGGAAAATTGTACATGTTACATGCACTTTATTTAAGCCGTGATCTTATATCCAATACATTATAGCATATTTAGGCCTTAGAAATGCTTAATGAAAGACCCTATATAATAAAATATGCTACACTTTTTGGTAGAAAAAAAACACATTATAAAGTAGCAATTAGACATAAAAGGTTTTAAACGCGAATTCAAGTTTAAAAACACCAAATATTGGCTTTAAAATTACAAATTGTGTAAAGCCTACTTTTGTTTCAGTGTAGAAGTGTAATATTTTAATTACTTTTTTCTGAATAATGTTTGATAGAGAAAAGAGAAAAGTGATTTTTTTCTAAAGCCTATGTGTTTAACTGCACTTTCCCTGGATGATGCATGATGCATGATGCCAGTGACAAACACTACAATTGACTTTATGACTATTAAAGATACAAAATATTAGATACAACACAGCAAGATACAAATGCAAACATAAATTACATCAAATGTCATAAGAAAAATGAAAATTTTCTTTTTTTTTTAATTTAGCATGACTCCAGTCTATCTCTTTCGTGTGTATATTGCAGCAACAACTCTAACCAAACAGCCAACTAATTGAAGGAAATTATGAAGAAAGAAAAAATTTAAGCAGATGCAGAATCTGTGGGATACTTTAGCTTTTAGCTCATCTCTTTCCTTTCCTCTGATTTCTTGCCTAAATAGTAAACTGCGTAATATTTATTCCTGCCATATGGAAAATATGAAAATTATTATGATTTACAACATTTAATATTTCCATTAGCATCAGCTATAGTTCAAATGCAGAGAGAATAAGGCAGTAGGAAAAGTGTAGAAATGTGAAAAACTTCACCAAAAATTAACAATCCATATCAATTTTTGAAATCCCATTACAAATTTCTTTTTGTTGTTGTTTTTTTTTGTGTTCGATTCCAATACAAAAATTGTTGAAAAATTTTATGATGTCTGGTGTTTTTTTCTTTCTCCTATAAAGAATATTATCTTCATCAAGTAGACAAACAATGAAATGTTTTTTCTTTCTTTTTATTGTTTTTGTTGTTTTTTAATTTATCAAATTTATGATCATCAATTGGTTAAAATACGGCCTTTTTTCCTTTTATCTTTTTCCTATTAATACATACATACATATTTCATTGTGAACTCTTAAAAAAAAATATAATTCAATAATAATTTTTTGTTGGCATACTCGTATTTTACGAGTATTTCTTAAAAAACTGATTTCTAATTTTTGGATTCATTTTTTTTTCTTAATTTTATGAGATCTATTTCCTGTTATGTATGTACATATTTCAAAAAGCCTAAAACTGGTATTTTGTTATATTTCAAAAAATTTTATTATTTTAAAAACTCTTATGATAGATTTATGTGAGCACTTGTATGATAGAGGGATAGAAAGAGAGAGAGATAGAGATATTTCTATATTTCGATTTTTAATATAAAATATTATTTTTGATTATCCCTTATACATAATATGTGTATGTATGCATGTGTATATTCTATTGTTTTATTTTTTTATTCATTCTTCATTTTACAAGTTCGTTAAATGTCAATCTTAATTATGAAATTTATGGGTATTTCTTCTTTTTCAATTTCCTTTTTTTTTTCTTACATTTTCTTACATATTTTTTTTTCGATTTGTTGTAATTATCAAATATTATAATAATTCCAGAGTTATTTCGATTTTATTTGATAGCATCGAATATATCAAGTTGCGAAGTATTGAAACATACTTGTACCAGAGACTCTTAAATTTCATTAACGCTTAATTACAATTTTAAATTTTTATGTCAATGATTTCTTTAATTTAAAGAGGAGAAAGTGGTTGTAGATTTACTACCATTCTATAACGTAGATAGCCGTGGTCTAGCGGTTGGTGTGATGACTTACTAAGACATGTGCCCAGGGTTCAAGCCCTAGCTCTGACATTAAAAAAAAGAAATATGAAAAAAATATTTCTTTCGACGACTACCTTTTAGCACTCTTCTGGTAAAAGCTCTGAGAGTAACTTTTTGTCAAGAGCAAGCTTCTCAAGTCTGTCATTCGAATACGACTTTAAACTGTGAGTTCTGATACTCATGGGTAAAAAAATTAGTACACACAACATGAGTGCTGCGAGAAGATAGGCCATAACCCTGACACAGGTCTGTAATGCCCAATTATGTATGTACAATACATATGTATGCAAACTATTGAAACATACTCATATCAGAGACCATTAATTACAATTTTATATTCCTATAATAATTATTTCTTAATTGAAAGAGGAGAAAGTGTTTTTAGATTTACTAACATGCTATAATTTATATTTTCATATTTTATATAAGAATCCTGACAGAATTAAGATTAACCCAATAAGGGTTTGGATGTAAAAGAGATTTTGCAAGCCTTATAAATCTGGTAAGGAATATAAGTAATCAGAGAGAATAAGGCAGTTCAAAAGGTGCATAGTCATGTCAGAGGAACATCATTCGGCGGCATATACTAGAAGTACTATAGCACACACTATATATACTGAAAAAGCTAAAACCTGCTAGCATTTCCCAAACGCAAGTTAAAAAATCTGGAAAATAAACAATAGAGGATGAAGCTTTACTTTGAGATAGATAAGCCGCAATCCGAGAACTTAACTTGTAAGACTTTAACTAATTCAAAAAACCCCTACTCAAGCAGTGCATTGTATTGAAATGTGAAGATGGTTGATAGATAGATTTTTTTTTCATAGATATTTTGTATATTATGCGCCTTTTTGTTGATGAAACAATTTGCTGTCAATTTGACAACTCAAGAGCCAGTTTGCCTCATCTGTCGGTGGATGTTGAATGTGAATCGTGATTGTCTTCAGTAGATTAGCTGTTATCTTCCCAGAAGGTGGCGCCGTACTCCTGATCATTGGTTTCTGGTATCATTTGAGAACTTAATGATATTGATAATAATTTAATGATGATCCACATGCCACTAGTAAGGGCTTTTATTTTTTAATTGAGGCCAGCACTCAGAGATTTCCCTCTATAT
This sequence comes from Metopia argyrocephala, assembly GCA_963576795.1. Taxonomy (NCBI): domain Eukaryota; kingdom Metazoa; phylum Arthropoda; class Insecta; order Diptera; family Sarcophagidae; genus Metopia; species Metopia argyrocephala. Next base: position 9,674,232 of record OY756211.1, read on the forward strand.
TGTGCTGTTCTGGGAAACTATAAGGAGAAAGAGGAAAGAGGGCATGAACCTCTGATTTAAACTCACTAATGCCATATCTGATATCAGTCAACTAAAAACAATGGTCTTACTGTAAAAATGCGAACAGCAAGGAAATCGGCTGCTGTTGACTGATTATTCAATGGAAATCGTTATACATTCACCACTGAATAATCCAACACAAATCAATCCCAAAAAGCCCAGACAGTAAAGTTTAAATAAGGGGAGGAATAAAATGTAATATTGATATTGGAAATGATGTTGTTGTTTACCCTGATCCAGCCTTGGGATAATTCTTAGTAACTACTCTTCATCTGGGAGACTCTGAGATCAACAGCTGAATCTCCGCCAGCTTAGCCAGTTGAGTCCATGCAGTGTAAGCCTCTACACCACGACAAAGTGAGGGATAAATTAGGGAGATCGATCGAGTTTCACTGGTTTTTTTGGTTTTACTGAAACCGGCTTCTTAAAAATAAAAATTTTTCGAATATTGAATAGACCAGTGTTTTTACAACGAATATTACAGATTTGAATTTTAATCAAGTATTTTTCTCTATATAATATGGAGCATTTTATATTTATACATATGGTATACATAAAGATGAAAGAAAAAACTAAATGAGAAAATCATTACATACTTAGTTTATGCCTACTTTGAAATCAGTTCGACACAAAACGATTTCACTCATAATGATAACTTCATATGCGTTTATGCATATGTTATGAGTCGAAACACTTTTAAAACTGTTTTAACTTACAGCTAATTTTAAATAATCCTAATTTTTTCATATTTTCTATAATAATAATTCGCAACCCCATCAAAATTGCAAGAACATTCTTTACAGCTCATTTTCATTAAGGTTTCAAACCGGTTTGCGTTTGTACTCAATTTTGAAAACGCTGACTCAAACAGGTTTGAAAAGCAGTTTCAGTGAAAACGATTCGAAATTTCAAAACTGTTTTTATAGCTGTTTATGTGGGTTTGAGCGAATGAAAACGTTTTCGAAATTGAGTATAAACATGACAACAGAAAAAAAAAAAATAAATAACTGGCCTTTACAACCCTGTGTCAGGATTACGGCCTAGCTTCTCGCAGCACTCATGTTGTGTGTGTCAATTTTTATCCATGAGTACCGGGACCTCCAGTTTAATGTCGACTCCGAACGACAGACTTGAGAAGCTTGTTCATGGCTATTAATTACTCTCAGAGCTTTTGCCAGAAGACTGCTGAGAGGTAGTCGCCGAAAGAAATATTTTTGTCATATTTCTTTTTTTGAAGATGTCGGAGCCTGGAGTCGAACCCAGGGTGTTAGTCTTAGTAAGCCAACACACTAACCACTAGACCACGGCGACTACAACATGACAACAGAAGTGTTTTTTTTTTCAAAAACATACATACATTTTTAATTAGAAATTAAAAAAATTTAATTACATAAATATGTACATATATTTTATAGAGTACATATCGTCGATGGAATTAAAGAACGCTGTAACTGACAAAACCATAAATGTTCACCAGAGCCAAAAAACTTTCATAAAAGTAAAACAAATACACTAATAGTTTTCAGACGGTGTAACTGAATTTATTTTCATCGTAGAAATCTGCGATCTGGACCAATCTACGCGTAATTTTTTGCCGATAAAAGTGATGCAAAAAACGTATTTTCGATTTTTTGCCAGTTACAGCGTTCTTTAATTCCATCGACGATATGTACATATGTAGATGTCTTCAAAGGTGTGAAATATTTTGAACGAGATGGAAAAGACAAGGCCAGATGTACTAAATGTCCTAAAATACTAAGCTGCAAGGTCTCTTCGACCACATTAAAAATGCCCATAAGAATGAAATAAATGTGGAACAAGTAAAACTGGATTCCATTCCAAGTAGCTCCAGAGCATCGTCAAATATTGCACTTAATAAATACCTAATAAATCAAGAGAAATAATTCTGATTTTCCCTTTCTGTTTTTTATTTTTTCTTTTCCCAAGGGAAATATTACACCGGGAATATTTTAAATTTAACTGATTGTAATACCTATAATATATTATTTGTGTGCCCGTCTTCATAAAATATAGTTTTGATTTATAATAGACTTATAAAACGAATTTTCATATACAGTAATCCCTCGAACTGCGCCATTCCTGACTGCGCGGTTTCGGACTTGCGCGTTTTTATTTTTACCACCAAAATTTCGCATTGCGTGGCAAAGTTTCGCAGCAGCACATTTTTTTTTTTTTTGCGTACATAAATATATCAGTGATGTGCACATACATACTAACCCATAATGTGGAATTTGTTGAAAAAAAAAACAAATTTAGTAGCAAAGCACTGGCAGAATTTTTGAAGCGTGACAATCAACTTGGTGAAGAAGCTATTGACCTAGACCCTGACTTAGAGCGTGCTTTAAAATTTCGTAGCCGTTTGACGGAAGCTTTAGTGCAATATAAAGAACTTTACAGTTCAAGAGATACTATTAAACAATCACTATTAACAAGTTTTTTTATGAAACCATTGGAGGAAAATAGAACAAATTCATTAGAAGATGAAAATTAACTGATTTCAAGATTTTTTTTTTTTTTGTTTAATTTTTATGAATGAATTTAACTTTATGTTAATATTGAATAGTCTTTTTTTTAGTTATCTACTTGGTTTAAATTTAAAATTTTCACGATAATTTTAGGATTTGGAACTTATCCCCCTAATTTCATACAAAATAGGGTTCACAGTGCGAGATTTTGGATTACGCGCTGTTTTTTCAGAACGTATCTACCGCGCAGTTCGAGGGTTTATTGTATGTATATTTCATAACGTTACACTATAGATGAGCAAATTAAAAAATAGCTGTTTGAGAATCTCTGAAACGTTTATTTAGCTTGACCTTTAGTTGTTATTTTCAATTTCTTTTTCTTCTGTGTTTTTATTATTTTCCAAACAATGATTTCCAGTTCATTTTAAGCGTTACAAATTTAATATTTATTGATTAACAACTTTTCTTTAAATTAGAACGAATAATAAAATAATTAAATATATACGAATGATACATACATTTGTATTACAGTTCAGTTTTTTGTGGCATCACAATTTTTTATGACTGAAGTAAAAATAAAATATTTTTTAAAAATATTATTTCATTTGCTAAAAATTAAATTTTGATTTCTCCGAAAAAAAAGAAAACATTTATTTTAAAATAAAATCAATAAATTGGAAAAGAAAAGACAACAAGAGATAAGAAGAAAAACGAAGATTGAAGGATTTAAAAAATAAGTGTAACATACGAGTGTCTTACAAAACTACTATTTTTCCGTACACTTTTAGTTTATACATGAGGCCTTGAATTTTTTTAAGCCATGTGTTAAATAATACTTCCTTTAATTTCCCTTAAGTGATAGATAGTCGTCGCTAAATTAAAGGAATTTCTATTACTGACTTATTTATGAGTTTTTAGATGGGTATCTAATGAATAGAATGAATTCTTTTTTTTTTTTAATACACTCTCTTAAACCTATAACTGGCTGACTCATCTAAACTGTTTTTGTTTTAAATACGCGCCGTACCCCTCACATTTGCCTTATTTTCTCACGCACATAATTCAATCACTTCATATACAAAAAACAATAAATTATTGATTTGTGTCTCAAATGCTTAAAAGCAAATCAATGATTTGTTGTTTCTGATGAACATGACGGTGGTGGTGGTAATGGTGACGATGATGATGGTAAGAATGCCATTGAAATATTCTATAATCAAAGATACTATGTACTTATGATAGCACTAACAACAATAACAATAATACTAAAAAAAACTAAAACACACCTTTATCAATATTAGAAATAGTAAAAAAGAAAAAAATGGAATAGAAAACTAGACCCACACAAATTATTTATTCTTTTCTCCTTTTTAGTTTAAATTTTTAGTTGCACCCAAATAAAGTGATAGAGAACAACAAAGTTGTGTATTTAACAATAGCGACTAAATTGTTTGACAGCATTCATCCAACGTCTAATACTATAGATTTTTACTTTTTACAATGACAATATATTAAACGAAGGATGACGAGGATCATTTTAGTTAAAGATGTTTTTTTTTGTGATTATTTTTTGATTATTTTATTTAAAACAAAAATTTTAAATTAAAAGAAAGATATCGTGGTCACAAGGCCTCATCACAAAATATGTCACAATTTATAAGAAAATATGTGAAAGGTGTAGTGCTGTCATGTACATAAATCCTAAGAAACATACATTTTTTTGGTAAATGAAATGGGTTTGAATTTACATGAAGTCACAAATTCAGTGGCGAGCAAACATGTTTGCCCAATGCAACATCAAAACGCAGGAGATATCCTTCATTCATAATAGTTAAATATTTTATCATTCCAAAACGGTTGGACTGGCTATGCTTATCTATCTGTCAAGTCTGTTGTTTGTCAACCAAAACATGCCCTAAAATTAATTGCAAAAGTGGTTAAGTCTGCTGGCCATTTTTCCAGCATTAGGTTGTATTTACCAGTGTCATAACTAACCCTCTCTGAAAGCCTTGACACGATTATAACAAAATTTTAAGAAAATGGAAACACTAAGGATGTGATCCTGTGGCTAATAATATTTCTTTTAGTACAAGTGGGTCGAATAGTGTGAATTCTTCGTTTCAATAGTTTTCTCAGCAATAGGGTCTATCTTATGGCCTTGGATTTGCATCTCTCTTTATTGTATAAAGTCCAATAATACTGGTACAGTATTCACCATGCAGTGGACATGGGCAAGAGAAGCAGGCGTTTCAGCTCATTCGGTGTTTACATGAACAAGTAAAATTTACGCAAATAAAGCTCTGAGCTCCCATAAGTGATTGTCTAGAAAAATTTACATCTTTAGTGCATATCACGTTCTGAAGATGTTATTGGGTCGTAATTTTTTCGAAAATGACGCTCGAGGAACAGTTACTATCAATGCAGACCGCTATAGAATTTTTTGGCTTGCTATTGAAGGTTACGAACTGGACGACAATGTAAGCTTTCAAACAGTGGTTGCCACAAGACACACAACAAATCATATTTTGAAAAATTTCCAGGTAGCGTTATTTTCCGATATGGCGACGTCAACTGGAAACTACAGAGTGGTCAGAAATGCTTCAAATTTTTATCCGTGAATTTCCGATGGTCTTGTTTGTGTAGATCATCCCTAAAAATTCCTGCAAATATGCTTTAACTTTGTATGTTTTTATATGCTATTATTGTACTAAAGGTATATCAAACTACTTATAAGCATACACACATATTTACTTTGTTGTACAATATCGTCATGTAAAATCAAAAAGGCCGTAAGTTACAAAAAACTTTTAAAGGAGAAACATAAAACTTTTGAAAAATAAGTTTTTCAATAGCAAAAAACCAAAACAGAATGATCTTCTATTACAAAAAAAAGCAGTACATAGAAAAAGCAAAAGACCCAAGAGAAGAGTGTTTTTTATTTACCTTTTCTCAAAAGACATAAGTTCCCAGCTTGAAATGGTAAGCAATGAGAATAGAGAAAGTAATACAAGGAATATATAATTTATTGATTCCGGAAATCATTACCCTTAATACAAATCATGTTTAACGAAAGTAATAAATGTTTGTAATATCCCCCCGTAATAAGTATTAGAATTCGTTATTTGTAGTGCATAAAGTTATTATTTATTAATAATTTTAAGGAATAAGGAGAAATACCGAATTTTTTTTAATAAAATGTATAAAATGAATTCCTTCTTCTAAAGATGTGGGAATACATATGGTAATCAATATTTACTAATGTGTACATGAAATTACCTTCTCGATTCCAAAAGTAATTCATTCTGGGTTACCTTTTGTTCTATAATTTTTTTGCGCTTGCACTTGGGGCTTTTAAAATTGTATACATTAAATCATCGATTTTGCTCGTAGAGGTGTAAAATTTTACAGGAACATGTAATTGGATACGCCGCATCAGTTTCAATCTAAAAGTCAATTTTGAATTTTTTGTAACAAACGGCTTTTTTTAATTTCATATGACGATATATAGCTCAAGGATTCATTAAAAGAATTAAAAATTTCTAGAAATTGTTATTATTCATTGTTTTATTAATAATCATATTTCTTGTAACATAGATTCCAGCAACTCAAAATCCATTTTCCTTTGTTAAGGCTGAATTGAAGGATGAAAGTTAATACATCTGTATAAATAAAAATCAATGTTGTTCGTTGGTCATCGCATCACTTGAGAACGGCTGGACAGGTTTTGACTATTTTTTCTTTGTAATGATCGTCGCCATCCAACTTAGGTTTTTACGCCCACTTTTTTTTGATTTACCTAAAATCAGAAAACGGCTCCATCGATTCGACTAATTTTTCTTTCAAATGTTTGCATTAATACATTTTAAGTTTTCATCGAGAGAAATATTTGCAACGCCCATTTTTACACCGACTTTTTTCTATTTATCTCCAAATACTAATTTTTGTATATCTTCAGAAAGTTTAAAGCTAAAGTTTCGGAATTTAGTCTGAATGACTTCATGAGCAAATCAAATCATCAGTCAGAAAGTGGGCGAAATTGGACAAGTGGGCGTGATACCTCCATACAAGTTTAAAATTGATTTCCTTTCCTTTCGTAGTCATTAAAAATTATCAGTAGAAAAAATGGCGGATAAAATAACTATTGAGTTCACTATACATATCTTAAAACCAGTAACAGTTAAAATTCTTGATCTGAATTACTCCGTAGTCACTAAAAATCATCAGTTGAAAAATGTGGACAAATGATAGTGGTAGGTGTAGTTGAGAACGCCGGTTTTAAGCTAGTACATAAATAAAAGTTAAAAATATTCAACAAAAATATTTCGGTTACCTTCCATAAAATGCCCATCCCCAAATGTAAATTCTTATTCCAGTTGCAGAAAATAATTTAATATTTTGAGATAATCCCCCTATTTGATACCGTTGACCTCTTTTTAATCTACATCAAAGAACCTGTTTATGCGGATAATCTCCCAATGTTGGAGCAGTTGAAAAATTGAAGTTTAAAATATGCAAAAAAAGGGGGGTAAACTACCTCAAAAAGATCGACTGCTGCATTCAATTTCACTCCCCACTACATCTTCATCTTCCTAGCCATACTACGCGTAACAATCCTCCTATCTTCCCTATTATCCGAGCTCCCCCTTTCCACGTCCTCAGACACGCCCGACGGTACTAACATAATATCCCTAGCACGAAAAGAATAGCTCCGAATCTGATCCGTGTGCGCCTGTATCAACGCGCCATTAATCAATACCATATACCTACAGCTACTTTGTTTCCTTATGACTTTCCCCTTCACCCATCTCACCAAATTTTAATGCACATTCCTGTACCATACCTCTTCTCCCTCCTTAAAACATGGTAATCCCTGTCCAACTCCCCTTTTTGACTGTCTCTGAATTTTCCCAAATGCTGAGTCCGGTTTATTAAAAATTTAAGTTGTAAACAAGGTTCTTGGTTTGTATTGAAAAATCATATCCGCTGAGGTAAGGCCAGTTGATAAAGTCGGAGTTGTCCGATATTTTAATAAAAATCTATCAATTCGTATCTGTAAGGGTGTCTTCCTTTCCCTACTGTGTAGCAGAGACTTCCGTAATCCATCTTTAAAAGTTTGTACTGCTCTTTCCGCACTTCCGTTGGACTGTGGGTGATATGACGGGGATTTTTGTACCGTTATACCATTTGATTTTGATCCCATCCTCGTCGCCAATGTTATACTTTACATATTTATATGTTTAAGCTTATACTAAAAATAATACATTAAAAAGAACTTAATAATATGAGAACTTAATAATTAAGAGAACGTTACATTACGTACATACACTATGGTAGGGTCCAATCATTAGAAAGAATTAATAGGTTTGTTTCTGTAAACTTTTAAATAGATTTTTTCGGTACAGTTTCATTCAAAATATTGATCTGCAATATTGCAAAGCGCCACACACAAACAATATTTATTACGTTAACAAACATAACATTTACATACATTCATAAGTACATACATATGTGCATGTGTACTGAGATACATACTATAGCTACATACATACATATGAAAATTAAAAATATAATACATAGCCACACATATATAACATTTCTTAATGTACAAACAGAAATAAAAATAAAATATTTATGAAGAAAACAACAACAAAAAGAAAAATAATTTCTTTTACAAAATAACAACATTTCATTCGAAATGATGATGCGACAATAAATCAAAAGGATAATCTACTTTTCAGGATCATAATTTTTGTTATAAATTGACAAGCGCAGTGTCGCAATACACACTGCTTTTATTCAGCAACAGAAACAACAACAACAATAATAAAAACAGCAAATGTCATACGGTGTTCTTTTTAAAGAAAGAAGGCAGACACATCACAGAAAATATAACAAAATATACAATAAGAATATCAGCAACACTAACAAATAAAGAAAAAATATGGCAAACAGTTAAATACAAAAAAAAAAAAATATACAAAACAGACAGGCAAAATATGAAAATGTGAAAAGTGCCTATAAAACATGAAAATGGAATGAATAAAAAGAAATGGCAAAACACAACAACAATAACAGCAATATCAACATCAACAAAATATAATAGAGAACAGCAAAGTGACAGATTTATGTGTGTTAAAGACACACATAAAAACACAATGCTATATAAAGGATTTGTAAAAATGTAAAGCAAAGAATGAAAGACAACGCACTTTACGCACATCAAACACACACACGTACATATATTCCATACTCAGTACTCTGACACACACACACATCCACACAAGGTTATTGTTTACATTATATTTGCAATTATATTTGTAAATGTGTGTATGTTTGAAAATGATTTACTTGAACATTAGAGTTGTCTTACATACATTCAAATGTGTGTAGGTATGTACTATGTGTGTGCTGTTGTGAATGATGGGTCTCTTAAATTGTTCGAGTATTAAATGTTGCATGAATTCGTTTTTTTTTTCTTCTCTTTCAATTTTTCTATGTGTTTCGCATTAGTTTTGCCTCGTCCCCATTTAACCGGATATCAATTTCACATAAAAATTTTGAAATCACCACAATACGTTTAGAGAAAATATTTCCAGTACAGTGGGTGACAAAAAAAAAAACAGGAAGAGAGAACAAAGAATATAAGGCACTGTATGACAAGCTTAGATCAACATTTCCTAAAACATTGAATTAATTATGGTCGCATATTTTTGTATTCTTAAAGCTAAAAAACAAAAAACATAAAAAGTTTCAATTACGGCTTCCTAATCAATACAATTCAATTACACGTCAAAGACTTTATTGCGAGTAAAGAAAATATCAATTAAAAAAAAACAGTTAATATGTCATGCAAATAATTCAAACGTCCCTTAAACAGGAAGCATTAAAACGTTTTCCAACAAACCTTCATGGCTATTATATGAAAATAGAACTCAGGTGAACTTGGGTCGAGTATATATATAAAATTCATGTAATACTTAATTGACCCAATTACCTACATACATACATACATAACTGGCCTTTACAACCCTGTGTCAGGATTACTGCTGAGAGGTAGTCGCCGAAAGAAATATTTTTTCATATTTTTTATTTCTTTTTTTTTTAAGATGTCGGAGCTGGGTGTCGAACCCAGGGCTCATGTCTTAGTAAGCCAACACACTAACCACTAGACCACGGCGACTACAATTACTTAAAATTTTTTATAGTCAAGAAGTTATCTGAATTGTGAGCAGATTATAGTTTTTAACGTTATAGCAATTGGAAGTTTTGTTCGGCCAGGAAGCCATTTCGTTATGAGTTGAACCCTCGATTTTATTAAATTCCTCTGTCATGTTATTATAATTTTTATAAATTTACCTATATTTATAGAATTAATATCTGTGTTGGTATGCGATAACATTTTAAGTCATAAAATTAAATTTTAAAATATTCAAAAATATAAGAAGATAAAACTTTTGCTTCGCGTTGTGTTACAGATGTGCTTTGACATTTAAGATAAAATGTACATGTTTATATGCCACTTGCCACATAAAGTGCTTTTAACGCAACGCAAAGTGAAAAGTTGGCCAACTTTTATCTTTTTGAATTATTCTTATTAAACTAGTGTGTGTAATTACTCGAGGTTTTATATAAGACATCAGGTTTTGCTCAGAAAGAAGAAAGAGAGATCGTCCGATTGAAATAATGATCAAAACATGATCAAAACATATGGACATTTCCATTTGGGCTTTACGTTACTTTTCTACGGCAAAATGTTGAAAAAAGCTTTAAAAGGCAGAATTTAAAAAGTATTTTTCTCACACTCGAGAAGTGATTTTTTTTTTTTTTTAAGACCAATACTCAGGGGTGAACCCCTACTCATGCAGTGTGCATTGTATTGGAATGTGAAGATGGTTGATAGAAGTTTTTTTTTTTTTTTTTTTTTTCATAGATTTTTGTATTTTTTGCGCCTTTATTTGTTGATGAAACAAGTTGCTGGTAATTTGTCCACTCAAGAGCCAGTGTTATACCTTCACCCTCAAATGATCAAGCAGCAATGGCCTCATCTGTTGGTGGATATTTTTTACATTTTTTACATGTGAATGGTGAGCGTCTTCAGTAGATTAGCTGTTATCTTCCAAGAAGGTGGCGCTGTACTCCTGATCATTGGTTTCTGGTGGAATAGATTAGAAATGTCAGGGGGCGGTTTCTTGCAGATAATCTTGCTGGAGGGGGGGGAACCTCTTATTTTATTTAAATTTAATTTTTAATTTAAATTGTAATTTTTAGAAAACCGCAAATATATGTAATAAGAAAATTCAAATAATCGAGCCTAAGGATTTAAAGATATACGTACTCAAAAAAAAAAAAAAAATGACCTGTCGTTACGTTACAATTTGACTTTGATAACAAAATTGTTGAACTCTGCATTTTTGGTTGGATTTGGACTAATTTACGTTTATTTTCCAAGTTATCAAATGAAAAAATATTTTTTCCTTTTTTTTTTCTTTTATAAAAAAATATCTGGCGTTACATTACTGCCGGTAGATTACAAAAATTTCCACTTAAAATTTATTTTGTTAAAAAATACGAATAAGACATAAATATTAGCCCTTTCAGACCTGACACTTGGAAATGATTATATATGATTTATAACAAATCTAGTTTTTTTATTGTTTATATAATTGTTGTATAACCTAGTTCACACTTAATAGTATTAAAAATTTCATGCAGTGGGTACAGAGCTTTAAAAGGGTATAACTCGAGAACGGTAAAAGAAAATTTACTTTTTTTTTCTGCTAACTTATTTAAAACTTAATAATCTTTTAAACTGCATCATTAGTTTTTTTAGTCTTTATAATAATTTTAAAAGTTATAAACCATTGTTTTCGATATTTGTTGAAAATTTAGGAAAAACTGTTATATAATGTATCAAAATGTGCAAAATCAATGCCGAAACTTATTATTTATGCACATAAAATTAAAGATCGAAATATTTTCTTTAATAATATTGACTCAAAAGTCGAGAAAATATCGATTTTTACGAATTCATAACCAAAAATTAAATAGAGCTCAAAAAGCTCGATTTTTGATTAAAAATCAATTTGCGCGACCTCTAAACCACTTCCGAAAAATCTGAAAAAATTCCCAAAAATACTTTACCTTATGAGTATCCAAATTAAGAATGATCTTCCCAAGAATTCCAATTTTTAATTTTATTTGGGACCCCCTAATGTATATATTGGTAAATATATACATACGTTATTATATGCATTAACTGTTACCAAGGCCAATGAAGCGCTTGGCAAAATAATCTTTTAATCCATATAACACAAGACAACTTTACTCTTATTTAGTTCGCCCTATCCCATATAATTTATATGGGATCCATTTTATACTATGTATTTATACATTTTAATCTATCGAATTATACAAAAACAATTCAAACAAAAAAAATATTTTGAATTTCCATACCTAATTTTTAATCAGTATCAGTCTTATTTATAATAGGAATTAATCAGCTCGTTGTACGTAGTGGCTAAGTTTGTCATTCCTTTACTTCGGAATTCTTACTCAAACATACGAGTTTTTAATTTTTTTGATTATCTGGCCAGTTATGAAATAAAATATGTTAAAAGGGTGATAAACTTTCCCGTTTTTTGTCCTATAACCTAATGAGTTGCTAAGTTTTCATTATAAATACGGCCGTATATTTTATTAAAAGAATGAAAGTTTTTATTGTCCATACACGAAAATAAATAAATAAAAAAAAAGATTAAGTAGATAAACTTATATTTGACATTCACTGTATAAAAGCGATATAAGAAACAAACTTTAAATGGAAAATGATAAACAACGTAAAGTGTAGCAGCAAAAAAATAAAAAATAAAAAAAATAAACATCTCCAATGCTGAACGAATAACACTGTTAGAATTAAATAAAAGTTAAAAATTTATTTGAATTATGTGGTGAGTGAGTGGATGAAATGTATAGGAGAGTAGTAACCCTTATTTGACACATTAAATGTCATCTGAACATGCGAATGACCGATTTTATGGCATTTAATATACACTAAAGCACACATACACTTGTAATTGTAACAGCCATCTTTAAATTTTATCTTACGGTCGTCTTATAAGGCAGTTAGTTGCCATATATGTATGTACATACAGTTGAATATTGAAATCCAAACCAAAATATCAAACATTTAACACGTTTTATATTATTTATTGTGAAGGGGGGTAGTTCTGTGATGATAAAAAAATACAACATTTCGCTGTTGATGTGAATGTGATTGTTGCTGCTATAGCTGTTTTTTTTTTGTTTTTTTTGTTTGATATGTCGTTTTGCTTTTATTGAAAACATTAAATCATTCTATCAATCCATTTAATATTGTGAATTGGATTTTTTTTTCTTTTTTGATATCTAAAAGCTAAAGAAATCGTAAAACCTTTTTTGCTGTTTACCAGTAATAATAATAGAATGAATGGTTATGAATCCCTTTATGTACGTTATGTGTTCTTTGTAAGTGTAAACCTAATGTGGTGATGTGTACTTGATAAGGTTCCATTTTCAAAGAAAACAAAATGAAAAACGGACATTATTTAGTACTTAAAATGATTCATTGGAATTTTCAATATGATTTTTTTTTCAAAGACTATAATGCGTTTTACGTTTTTTGCGTCTTTCAATGTGTGCTTTTGAAATAAAGTTTTTGATTTCGATTGAATTTATATTTTTAGTGTCTTTTCTTTCATTACGATATAATTTAATTTAATGTGCTTTAAAGCTAATGTGTGATTTTCACATTTGTTGGCATTACTTAAAATGATGTCCGTTAATTCAACAAATCGCGTCAGATTCCGGCAACAGCTTATTGTATAACGCGAAATATCGTGAAAAATTGCAAGTCACCTGCAGTATGTAAATTAATTCAGGTCCACGGACAGTAGATCGTTCATGGTCTCCACCGATCAATGTGGTAACACTAAAGATGATAATTTTTTTCCGTAGATTCCTCAACGGCACTTGTTACGTATCATTGTGTTTTTCTTTCCTTTTATTTTACTGTTAACGTCGTCAATGAACAGTGGGTACCTACCCACTCGAGCACAATCTAATATTGTATTGTTAAAATAAATTAGAAAACTAAAACTATGGATAAAAAGAAGAAACCCAGTGGTGCTTTTAAACGCAAACGACGTCCAGAAAGCGAAAACAGTAAACAAAATTGTCCAAAATTTACAAGTTTTTTAGCCAGCCTTCTGCAAGTACATCTGCCCAAAACTTTCTATTGATAGTGACTTAAATAATGTGGTAACTGCAGTGTTGGTTGAGAAGCCTGCTGAAGAAGATTTGACAATTATTGCAGATGGAGATACCTCGACGCCCATCAGATAACTCAAGCATGGACAGTTCATCAATTATGTAAGGAAATAATGAGCAAATATGGAGTGCTAGAATTCGACCCAATGGAAGTATTTACAGCAATGTCATTATTCTTTACAATTCCTGTCACTTCTGCAGCAGCTGAAAGCTTGGATTTAAACGAAGCCATTGTTACTTTTACGAAAACTACAGCTAGGAAAAAATTGTTAATAGGACCAAACTTTAAAACTCCTTGAATTTTCTCTATTTCTTTTTGTTAGCCAAACCTACGCCAGTATTAATTGTAATTTATGTTGTGAATTATTTTTATTCCCTGACCTGAAGTGCACAAAAAGAGCTTAGCATTTTTGAAGTAAATATATATATACATACATGTATATTTATATAAATATATTGTTACGAAAACATAATTTGATAAAGCAAAGTCGTCATTACAGTCTTTTAAAGTAGGTTTTGCTGTTATTATTACAAACACAAATATATTAGGAACATTCTCAAATATGTTTATAAAATTATAAATCATTACAAAAACAAATATACATGTAGGGGAAAAATGTATACAGAAACTCACAAACACATATACATGTTGGTTTAAAATGTATATGAAAATTATATAAAATTAATAATTAAAAATGAAATTGTTGTTGTATAATAATGTAAAAACTAATACAAAAGAACAATTGGAAATTACTAGAATAAAACATTAGAACTATAAATAGGGCTACACATTAAGGTTTACAGTCAGTAGTTAGTTGTATTTTAAACGTTATAGAGTGTAAATAAAACTTTAAATCGAAAAGTATCGGTGTTTTAGTTTACAATTATCGAACCCTTGAATAATAAAACGAATTATAAAGGACAATTCGTAACAATATGTACATATTTATATTTTGATAAAAACTAATCAGTTTACATAGTAGTGGGGCCACATTTTGAAATTTGCCCTAGGGCCATGGTTACCTAGCTACGCCACTGGCAGTGGCAAGTGCAAAAGGTAACACACCTGTAAAACTAAAGTTTAGTAGAGTTGCTGCCAGTGAAAGTATTTTTGTTAAAATTAAACCACTTCATAAAAATATTTCACAAAAAAAAAAATTGTTTTTGTACTCATTCCTGATATTTTGATTTTTCAATACAAACATATTAAGACAACCTCAATACCTATGTATTTAGTGGTTTCGAAACCGCCTACCAGTAAAAATGTCTACAGTTAACAGCTGAGCAGGGACCGCAAATAACAGTTATTGCTTAAAAATTAAACTAAAAAATCGTCGTATTAGAGTCGACAGATACGTATGATGTTATATACCAAATTAATCGTCTTGGAGAGCTCTCACAGAATTTGTGGTGATCTTGCAAAAATGATTATCTAGATTTTAACTGTTACTTTTTGACGAAAAAATAAAAGGTTAGATGAAACCTTTAAAAAGAGAGTTTTATTTTTCCGTCATAAAATAAAACTTATTTTTGAGTTTTATTTTTCAGTAAGAAAATAACCGTTATTTTTCGAGTTTTATTCTTCCGTCAAAAAATAAAACTCTATTTAGGATAGAGGAGTTTTATTTTTTCTGTCATAAATAAAACTCGTTTTTAATACAGGGGCCGAATTACCGCATACGTGAACGAGCAAAATCGTTCGTAATTTTTCTTTTTGAGATTACACCACTCGCTATCGAACAAGTACTATCGAAATTTGAGATGATAGCATACGTTAACGAAGGTATAATCGGGTGCCAGCTGTTTACATTTTACTCGTTTGCTCAAGACTGATCGAAAACATTTTGTGTGCAAAAAAAAAAAAAAAAATAAAATGTAAGTTTATTATAATATTTAAAGTATTATTTAATAATATTATAATTAGATTTATATTTAATAATAATATTATTATTTAATATTTAAATTTTAAAACAATCAAAGAAAATTATAATTGTTTATAATACTAACATCAACAAAATAAATAAAAAACAAAAAGATGTTATGGCACAGTACATGGTCAATCATCCTAATTTGACCAAAAATATGTTGCCAAATTGTAGCCAAGAAAAAGCAACGGCCAAAAGCTTATGAGATAAACTTGCTCTTAAGCTGAATTCTTATGGAAGATTTAATTTACTTACGCATTAGACGGCAAGGACATTGGATCGCTTTTACACCTCATTTCTTTTCTGATATGTACTGTGTTATAATCATCTTCAGAATCCGAAGACAATGAGCACAGCGATAAGAGTGTAGTCATTTCTTTTATAATTTTTGGTTTTTAATATATTAAAATTCACTTATTTATTTAGATAACTTCAAAAAATTGTTTTTTTTTTTATTTTGTATTAAACATATACACACTTTTTGTTCTTTTTAGTGTCATTCACCTGAGAGTGATACACATTGTGTAAAAATTTCGATACGTCTACTATCGAATGCTATAATCCATCCATTCGATACGTGACGAAATTTCATTCGATACGACAGCTTACTCGTTCACGTATGCGGTAATTTGGCCCCAGATTTTATTGTTAATCTAATCCCGTTGCTTGTGGTATCTTTATTTAATTTTTTTTTTAGCTGAATACCTAAAATCTCAAGTTGTACGAGTTATAGGGTGCTTAAATATTAATAAAAAAGCAAATTTACATAATTACAACCGATAATGGCCGGAACTTGATAAAAAATGTACAAATATTTGACTATGGGGATGAAAGCGGGTTCGATGACTGCGTCTATTACTTCGTTCTGCACGGAACAAAATATGATAGAAATGACATTTGTAATAGTTTGCAGACGATAATGTGTCAAATCAGGATTAGGTTGAAAAAAAAACTCCTAAATAGAGTTTTTTTTTATGACTGAAAAAGAAAACTCACAAAATAATTTTAATTTTATGACGAAAAAATAATGTTCTATTTTTGAGAGTTTTTTTTTTAACTTTTAGTTTTCCGTTGAAAAATAACTTTTTCTGCTGACCTTTTTTGGAAAAACTCTCAAAATAACCATAAAAAAATAAAATTTTCAATATAACTTATAACCGTTATAGTCCCGCAGCTGAGGTGTTACTTATTTAGAGATAGGTTTGCTATTGGTACTGAACAAACAGAGAACAATTAAAATTAGTTAAAATTTACCATAGACGTGGTGATTGAAAAGTGGTGAGCATTACAGAGTTATTGTAAAAGCCATAACCGACAAACAGTTAAGGAATTCGCAAAATTATAAAGAAATTTAGAGAAACAGAAATAAAATTAGTGCTAAAAACAGTGAAAGCGTGGCAGGTAATCCGATTTTTTTTTTCGATTATATTTACAAGGATCTCAGTAATTGAGCTAATTTTTCAATTGAATTCGCTCCTGCATCTGACTTACATATCGCTCATTTGTGAGAAGAGTGGCATAACTCAAAAAAGCGATTCTGAGATAAATGCATTTAAACATTTTAGATATACCTGCCCAATTAACCATTTTAGAAATACTGGAAATTAAAACACCGCTAAAACGTAGGACTAAAGAAGGATGCCCATTACCAAATTTTCTTGCGGAAGTTGCTTCCAGAAGTGGTTTCCAAAAGTTTTTGTTGTGTAAACAAGTATCAGAAGTCGACTTCCAGAAGTTACGGCTTGCAGAAGGTACTTGCAGCAATTATGTGGAAACACGTTTTTGTTGCTTGCTGAAAGTAACTTGAACGACTTGCTATGAACTACAAGTGTTTTAAAGACTTGTAGAAGAAGTCGAGTATACGTGAGTAAACGGTTTGTGGTATTCTCTTCTGTTTTCAGTTTTGTTTTTTTGTTTCATTTTTTTGAGTTCTTTTAAAAATTTATAAAAATGCGCGAAAATAAATTCGTTTGGAGTAGTGAAAAAATAAATTTGGTAATTGAAAAACATGAAAGTTATCCAAGCTGTACTCACATTGTGTGGAAACACGTCTGCAATTTCTTGCAGCAAGTTCGTCGATATAACTTCCACAAACTACTTTTGGACCCAAATTTCCGCAAGTTGCTGTTTGAATGGAAACACTTCAGCAAATACTTGCAGAAGTTCTTCCGAAAGTGACTTGCTAGTAGACACACGGCTTAATATTACAACATTCTGAGCATAAATA
This sequence comes from Metopia argyrocephala, assembly GCA_963576795.1. Lineage (NCBI taxonomy): Eukaryota > Metazoa > Arthropoda > Insecta > Diptera > Sarcophagidae > Metopia > Metopia argyrocephala. The sequence goes on from OY756211.1 coordinate 9,692,234, forward strand.
CAGTATCAGTGGACAAGAATTTGTTTAATTAGACATCCCGCTTTCATTTAAATGAAGACGTATACATTATAATAATAATTCATATGATAACCATTATTTTATTGTTGCAATTGAAAATTATGTGCTGGACAAAATTTGGCTTCAACGAGGCGGTACCCCAATCAACACAACATGACGGATTTTGGATTCATTGTATGAGAAACTTCCTATTTGTGTAAATTCTCGATTTCGGTATTAATTCATTACCTGCAGAATGAAATTTCAACGCTAAAGAATTAAAGTCCATGAGATTGCAAGCAGTGGTGGATTTACGCATATACCCGGGAGGTCATGGGATAGGCCTTAATTTAAATTAAAATATTTGGAGGGACGGACCTCCTATTTTTAAATTATAATTTTGAAAAAACCGCAAACTAACTTTTAAATTTTTCACCTTTGCTGGGATTCGAACCTGGTCCGTTTGAGTTTTTGTGCGAGCGCTCTAATCACTATACGACGCACCCCCCCAAAAAAATATTTGGTGAAATGTGTCATTATTCGCATGAAAAGAACGATAATATTTTAAACTTAACAGTTGAACGTTGCGTGAAAGTCTGGTTGGAAGACTAAACACAATTTTAGTTAAAAGAAAAATTGCATTAGACGTAATTGTACAATAGAAAATAAAGACGAGAATACAGTTAATGAATTCCAACGAAAATTACAGCATCTAGAAACATCTATTCTATTCAGTATTTGGAAACTGCAGGAATCTTACTGATTTATAATATGTTGCCAAATTTATGATAGTCATTGTAGTCTAGTGTGTTCGGTGACATCTGGAAAGAAAGAAATAGAAGCAAAACCTCTGAGAGTAACTGATGGCCATTAACAAGCTCCTAAGTCTGTCGTTCGGAGTGGACGTTAAACTGTCGTATGTATGAAAAATAAGACTGACATTACTTTAAATTGCCTAAAAAATTGGAATAATTGTGTTCGAGTTAATGCAAATAAATAAAAACTATACTCAATACTTGAATTAAAAAAAAATAGTTCTTTTTTTATATGCACATCCATATAATTAAAAAGGGCGGCATATCGAAGGGTACATAAGAAGGGAGCAATCCCACTAAATTAGCCCCTGGTTATAACCAACTTAACGTAGTAAATATATCGCAATTGGCATATAATTTTTCTTATAATGATATACTGTTAGCGTATGGTTGTCATTTGTAATCAGTTTTGACTGACAGCAGTACAAAGGACCGAGAATAAATTCATCAGTTAACAAGAGAGGTGGCATGTTTTTAAAGAATATTTCAGGCTTGGAGCCATAATGAATAAGTTTAAAGAGGTTCTATGCCATGCCTTTATTTTAATCTCCTTTCACCTTTTTTCTGTTCAATACGCTTTGATTCTAAATTGTTCACGTCGAGAAAGCGATGGTCAGTAATAGAATACGTGCTAACTGGCTTCATTTATTTTTTCTAATTTTCATAAATGTACGGACAGTATTGGTTAAATTTTACTGAACTTTCGTACTTTTCAATCCAGTTACAATTACTCTCTCGGCTGTATATAAGGTTAGACGTCTTTATTTTATCGACTTCTGTTACTTCGCCTCTTAAATGCTTAAATAGCCCTGATTTGTTTGTCTATATATATTTTGTATATGTCTGTTTTATTATTCCCAGTCAAAGGACAAACATCAGTATATTTGTTAGGATAGTTAATATGGATAATTTTGTGGCGGTAATTGGTTAACAGTCTAAATCACGGTTGCAAACAGTGTATCCAACGTTAACGGTTATAGACAAAAGGCTGAGTTAGTGAAAACATATCATATATGTACGCCAGTATCAGCTGTGAAAATCTGTAACATAAACAGGACACAGTGCTGCTTACTGAAAACGTATCGTAGTCAATGTCAAGTAGAAAATCTACAGAAATTAGAATTTTACGCTAAAAATGTCAACTTTGCATTATTTAAAAAATAAAGGGCTTCTTGACTAAGAAATTATAGTGTTTGTGAACAATTGAAAAAAATAAAATACATATGGATAAATAACTAAGTATATATGTATATTGCTGAAAAATTATTAATTGAATACATTTTTCTAAAATTTTTTGTTCACAACAGAATCTTAACAGGTAACTAAACTGCTTGTTGCTATACGTTTTTATTAACTAACACTTCAAATTGATTAATTTTGAAAAAAAGTGACGTTACGCTATACGTTTTTACTAACTCCGTCTTAAGTGAACCTGTCGTATATTTATATTTATTGTACCCATAATTAACCAGTAGCCCAGAAATTACTAAAGTGAGTGTTGTGTTTAAGGATTATTTTAAAAAGAATTGCGGCATTAATGGAGATTATTATTGAGAACTTTTAGTCTGACTTAATTCGAATTTTAGTTAAACTCGTATGAGTGAACCTGATAATTTTATTTTTATTTTTTATTTCATTGGCTTCCTTCCATGTGCCATAATGTGAATATTTATTTATTTCACCGAAAGTAGAGACCGGTAACCAAAGTCCTAAATAATATTTTGTTGTTAAATTAAAAAAAAATATAATAAAATTATTCATATAATTGTTACATAGAGAGAAACAATATTAATAAATATCTTCAATCTGCTGTCAATATAGAAAAATATTATATTTATAAATGATAAAATGATACAACAAATAATAAAAAGCTAAGCAAAAAAAAAAAAAAAAAAATACTGTAGCCAGAACAAAAACATAAAAATCTCTATCAGAATGAATCTATTTGGCAATTAAAATTGTATCCAGAGATTGGTTTTTTTGTTTTTGTTTTTTTGTTGCATTATAAGCAAAAATATTAAATATTAAAATAAAGTATGACCATTCGATTTACGATTATAATATTCTAACCTGCAAACCCCCTCCCTAACCATTGGCATCATAAAATTATGACAGGTAATAAAAATAATTTATGCGCATTAAGGGTTGTTAAATACGAATGTTTGTATTCCAAGTGGCAAAAAACCATTTTTTTTTGTTTAAACATTTGGCGGACTGTCAGATATTTGAAAGAGAAGAACAGACGTTGAAAAAAAAATGGAAATGAAACGAAATGAAATGAACAAAAATTTTTGAACTGTCACCACTAAAAATATATAGTGCTGACAAATACGTATAAAAGAAAAAAAAAAAAATATATATTTATGAAAAAAAAGGACATTCAGATAAATACTTATAGAGTTATGATTGTAGAGAAATCATTACATATCGCATAAGAAGGGGGTTTGTTTTTATATTCCTCTCCTTCATTTAGTTTTCCTTCACCATTAAGCATTGTGTGCCTATTTTACTGCATTGACTCTCCAGCTCATTTGTATTTCAGGTTATAATTCATTTTTACTATCGCAATATCACAAATCAAAATTTTTAGGCATGTGATGGTTATTATTATATGATACCTATTCAAAAAGGATATGCTACATTGATGACAAATAGTACGGGCTTACTCTACATATTGAAAGGTATTTAATACTTAATATTAAACAAGAAGATTATATAGCAACCTTTCGTAGAATTTATATGCCACACACACACGTATACATACTTGCTCAATAAGTTGGGTCGATTTGTAGGTGTGGGTCGGTTACACACTTAGAGTGAAATAAGACTGCTGAGAGGTAGTCGCCGAGAGAAATAATTTTTTTATATTTCCTTTTTCAAGATATCAGAATTAAAATTAAAAAAGTTTTATCAAAATAATCATTCTCTTAGCATTAAAAAAGGCCATCAACTTTTAAGTAACTCGTATTTCAACAATTTGCCTTCATCGGAAGAATTTCATACAAAAATTGTTTGAATGTGCTGTTTTCGTAATACGTAGTAATCCGTTCTCAGTTCTTTCAGTGTCTGTCAGGGATAAGAATATATTTTTCTTATCATGAGATCATGTTCAGCTCTTGAAACAAATATGTATCTGCTGCTTCGCAAAGTGTTTACCGAGTTCAATACGTCTTTGCTACCTTGAGCTCCAGTTGTGCTCATAAGATATACGGAATGATAGGTTCGCAGAATGATAGGTTTGTGTAAATCAAATAAGAAGTATTATGGTTTCTAATGATTCTCTATCTACATACTTTTTCTTCAGTTATTTTCGATTTTGGACTCTGTGCCTGCTTTTCTTTGTGAGGAATGAACTTTAACTGTCCTCGGATTCCTCAAATTCCGTCTACTTTCTGACTAAAGATTTTCATTGATTTTTAATTCTTCCACACCAAACTCGGAAAATGTATATAAAAATCGAGGACAACGTAGAGGCAATTTGGGGCTTACTAACTGAAATTTAATATAAACCATATACATCCCAGTACCTACCCTCTTAATAAGTTTAATTTAAATCGGTTAAAGCGTTTAAGTGTTATGTGGCGATATTCGTTAGCCAAAAATAGCCTCCATATAGCCATATACTGTCTAATGTTTAGTTTATAATCAAAGAAAAATTATAAATATTTTAAAAGAATGTATTTTTTTTTAACAAAATAATTTAAAAAAAAATCAATATCTTCTGGACTGCTGAATAATAATTTCATAAACATCAATTAAAATCCAAAATCTCAATGAAAACTCGACTATTAATAAGATAGTCAGGAGTAGAATAATACTATTCAAGTACCGTAGCGTAAGTTACTGTTCTGAAAATAAAATAATCCTTGAACCGCTGAAAATCTGAATCGAACTAAAAAATTAAAATATGTCTAGTATATTTTCGATTTGTATAAAAAAGACGAAACAACAATCAAAATAAACAATGTTGCTTCTCAGCGTTAAACGAGTTTTCAGTGTTCTCAAAATATATTACAGAAAGTCTTTTATTATCTCTCCATGTACATATAAGTAAAGGTTTTTCTGTATTTTAGATGTTAAAATTAATGTGTATGCGTGTGCTTGTCATTATCCTTTGCCTTTCTGCAAAGCTTAATATTTTTTTTTTGGATTTTATTTCTGGTTTTCATAGAACTTCATACAAATCATTTGGAAATATGAATGTCAGTTAAAGTTCATCCAAAAAATAAAGCTGAAAAATGTAAAGAAAACTAATACCAACCACCACAAGCACCTTAAATTTGGATAACAGTTGCTATCATTTAACTAATGAGAACATTTGTTATGTGTATGTATGTATGCGTGTATTTGTGTGAGTGTTTGTGTTTAATATCATAATTTTTATGATATCTGTGTCCAATCTTATGATTTATTATTTTAGCACGCATCACAAAAATTATTATTTTTCTTCTTCTGTTTTTTTTTTCTTTTCTTTTATTAGACGTTGTGTTGTATGTAAAAGAAATTAAAAATCATGGTGGTAAAACCATAAGAATTGTCTAAGTAAATGACAGCCAAGCTCCGGTTTCCTAAAATGTTTGAAATTAAATTTTTTAATTAAAAGATCTGTTACAAAAATTTTTAATCAAGAGATTTATAGGAAGACATATTTTTTACGAATTTCAGACTAACTTTAATCATATTTATATGACTGAAACTCGGTAAAACTACTAGGTTGACGTCATCGCTATCAAAGAAAACATTTTTTAGCGAATTGTTTGTAAATTATTTACTCAAAATTTTTGATTATATATTGTTACGAAGAAATGATTTTATAAAAAAAAATCATTATTACATTCGTTGTTTTTGTTACTATTTCTAGCATTTAAGTTATATATGTACATAATTATTACCCTAACAAATTACTCGTAAAACAATCGAGTATGTTTTAAAATTTAAAATAAAAAACAAGTTGCAAAATCAAGTATATTTAAATACTACAAAATTAAAAACTGTAAATAAAATTGTTGTTGTAGAATTGTGTAAAAACTAGTACATAGAAACAATATAAGCTGAAATTTCTATAAATAAAGCTTCACGTTACTGTTTTAAGTGAATTGTATATAGAACGTTATAGAGTGTATATAAAAAAATAGACTGTTGTGGTTTACAAATAAAGAGCCCATGGATATATAACGAATTCTAAAGAATATTTCGTAACAATATGCATATGTAACAATATTCTAACAAATTTAGATTAATGACAGATTGATAGACATTGTTGCTGAAATTATCGTAAAAGATTTTTGTGATATTTTTATGAAAAGTTGTTGTCAGTTTACCTTATGTAGTATTTGCAAAGATGGTTGCTTCCCGAAGAGTTAAAGAGAGTACAGCAAAAGACCGAAAAAAAGGTATTGAAAGTGAAATAAGTAAGAAATTCGGAATTCCAAACAGAAAGAGCAAAATCAAGGCAGATAAATCTATGATAATAAAAATATTTAGGCATTATCAAAATTACTGTATTCCGCTATAATAAAACCGTACATAAAACGCCATTCTCTCAAAAGTATTCGATTTACGAATATTTGGATTTGAGGTTGATGAGGTTAAAATCTTAACCTGGCCATGAATTTTTTTTGCATGAATTTTCAAGAGGAAATCAATCTATTTAAAAGAGCATAGGACAAGATTCGAACAGTATGGGAAAAAAAGTTGTGCTTTTTTAAAGCGAAATATACAAAGCGAATTCGACTTACACAACCTCCTTTATTGCAACACTCTGATTTCCGTACAATGGCAACTATTTTGAAAATCCAGTCTCAAAACCAACTTGAATTTGGTTGAATTTTTCAAATTTTTTATATTGCCTAACAGTTAAACCTCTTGGCTTCAAAATATATAAACATCTATAAAATCTATTTCTGATAGATTGTGAGTTAAATAGATAACGTCATAATGAATATGTACAACACAAAGAGATGAGACCTTCGAAGCGGGTTTTATCCCTTAACCATTATGTCTAAACTCAAAAATTCTCCCTTACATATATACCCATCATACCCGGGTCTGTCTTGCTTTAGTTGTTTTAATTTTGGTACTTTTATGTTTTTATTTTGGAGAATTACCTATTAAGAAACGTCACCAGTGAAATATGGAATTAAGGTTTGGTGGGTATGTGACGCCATTACTTCGTATTCAAGCAAGGGGCAAATTTTTACTGGTTTTTCACCTTCTGTGGAAAGAGACGGAAAAATTAAGGCGAGCATGTTGTCAAAGATTTGTATTGCAATATATTTCGAGGAAGTGAACGAGAAATATTTGTGTGACAATTTGTTTACGAGACACAATTTAGCTCCCTTTTGATTGTGAATATTAGATACTGTAAAAAAATATGTAATATTTGTTCCGAAGGAATTTATAAATTCCAAAGGAAGGGCAAGATAAACAACATTATTTGTGTTTCACAACATCTTAAGTATGTGCTCATATATTCCAAGACGGGCAAATCAGTTGTTCTTCTTTCCAAATCACATTATGGTGTCGGAATTAAAGGTTCAAAGAAAATTCCAGTAATAAAAGCGGACTACAATAGTACATAAAAACGGGGTGTGAAAAAAATGGATAATTGTCTTGCGGAATACTCAACTAAAAGGAAAACTAATACATACATACATAACTGGCTTTTACAACCCTGTGTCAGGATTACGGCCTAGCAATGTGTCAATTTTTATCCATTAGCACCGGGACTTACAGTTTAATGTCGACTCCGAACGACAGACTTGAGAAGCTTGTTCATGGCAATTAATTACTCTCAGAGCTTTTGCCAGAAGACTGCTGAGAGGTAGTCGCCGAAAGAAATATTTTTCTCATATTTCTTTTTTTTTTTTTTTTTTAATGTCATGTTTTAGTAAGCCAACACACTAACCACTAGACCACGGCGACCATTATATACACTGAATCAAATATCGTAGGTAATATTAACTAAAAAATTTAGTAAAACTTCAAAGAAGAAAATTTTCAATTCAACACAATTTTTAGCCAACTCTACACAATAATTTTTTTAAAACAAATATTTTTCTAATAACTAATAGAATTTCTTATAATAACTTTGACGAGACTGTATTTGCAGTATTTAGATTTGCTTGGAAAATAATCTACACCTAAAAAAATCAGCAATCTGTAGAAGATTGTTCCATCAACAGTTGAGTGAACATTTAGCTTTATGGCAAATCCAGACTCGCTCCCAAAACGCCCAAGTAATACGAAAGTGAAATGGAATGTATATTAGGACATTCGGTAATGCCAGATATATAAAATCATCCAGTGCGTCCTCACGGTAATAGTGACAGTTCTGGAAGACACAAAGGTAATGGCTAATTGTGTAACGAAATTCGGCCCACATGAAAATCTTGCAAAGAATGCAAATAACCATTTTGCCTCCAGTATTCAATTAATGTAAGGAATTGTCACGTATGCCTAATCTGGTCTTTGTTTTTTTTTAATTACTTTCATTATAATAAAATGTTCCGTTTTGATTTTTTACAAATAATTTAAAAATATTTTCCTATGTCGGGTGTAGATATAAGGGTTAAGTAACAAAAAGTCCTTGCTATTTTATCCCAGATTGAAAATTAGTAGTTTAGGGGAATATTCAAAATTTTTTTTGCCGATAGAATATTTACCAGTTAAAATACCGTGGTATCCATTTCGTGGTTTCAAAAGTATGGGACTGGAATTCGACATCTGTCAAACTAAGTTGTTTAACCAATTTTTTTCTTTTCAATTGAAAGTCTGACATTGACGAAAATGGATCGCTTAACTATCACACAACGCATAAAAATTATCAAAACTTACTACAAAAAGGGTGATTCTGCCACAGCCACATGTCGTGCTTTATAATCGTCCAACTGCGCAAGCAATTGGCAAAATTGTGAAGAAATTTAAAGAGACTGGACCGGTTACAAATATTGTAAGGCCTTTGCATCATCGTTTCGCTCGTTCCGCTGAAAATATCGCTGCTGTAAGTGAAAGTGTTTTGCCGATGACCCGAATGTGTCGATTCCTCGTCCTTCTCAGGAATTAGGACGTTATTATGGCACATTATTGAAGAATACGACTTCGAGAATATGTGGTTTCAACAAGACGGTGCCATATGCCACACAACTCGAGTGAATATGGCTTTATTGTAAGAGACATTTCCTGGCCGTGTAATTTCTCGTCGTAGCGATATCAACTGCCCACCAAGATCATGCGATTTGACCCATTCGAATTTTTTTTGTGGGACTAAGCGAAAGACTGTGTTTATACAGATAAACCTTCAACTCTTGAGCACTTAAAAACCAACATTCGTCAAGTTATGGCTGAGATATCGCCCAATATGTGTCAAAAAGTGGTCGAGAATTGGCTCAAAAGAATCAATGCTTTCAACACTTCGCGTGGAGGTTATTTAAACGATGTAGTGTTTCACACATAATGTCAACGTTCAAACTTTATAATAAAAAAGAAATATCATGAAAAAAAAATATATTGTAAATGTTAAGAGCCGAAGACTCGGGTTCGAATCTCAGGAGAGGTGTGATCAATTTAATTTTTGGTTTTTATCAGAAAAACGCTTTAATTAGATCAAATTTAACTGCAATGTTATTTTTTGGTAATTAAAGAAGAAATGATGTCCGTGAAGGAATAGTACACTAGCCAAACTGAACAATTGTTTTTGACTCCAGCTACGGTAGTCTCATCAGAGTTCTTTGTGTCCTGTGCATATTCAAGACCAAACATCAACTATTTAACTCACACTTTTTTGGAAATCGCATACTGAAATTATTACTGTATGTACATACATTTGTATGAGTTAGTCGAAGTAAAGTCACACAACAGTTTATATCATATTCTCCTTTTCTTACCATCATTGCTGTTCTTGTAATTGTCATCTTATTTGGATGAAACAGAATTACAAATTTATTTTGTTTTTGCCCTTTATTCCACCTTATCCACATTAGTCGACATGAATGATATGTACGACTAGGCTTTTTTATTTACGTTTACTTTTGAAACCGTAAAATGGGTAACCCTTTATATCACTTTGTAAGTGAAAGACATACCCGGTGATGTCGGTGTAGACATAAAGGTTAACGGATGTTAATTCTTGTAAAGAGCACCCGTTTTAGGATTTCAAGGCCAATATAATAATTATAGATTAATAAAAATAAAGATCCAAAGTGATTCCAATTCGGAATTCAAAAATAAATGATTTTAGATTGAGAAATTGCTTGACTTTTTCTTCCGAACTCTATATTTGATGAGGTGTTCTAGGTTTCCATTTAAGAATTTATCACTTGGGAAAACTACTGATTTGAAAATTTTACTGCTTTAAAATCAATTAAGGGAACGTTTTTAAAAATTTTTCATATTGATATCTTTAATTTTTTAAAATTCTCCTAAATGTTTGTGAGTATAACTTTAGTGAAATATTTTATTTCACTTTGATTTGAATAATTTATTGTGTGTTATTGTACCAAATCTATATACACCGCCGTTCACTTGAATAGGTTTACTATTTTCATTACATTCAAATTAATTTTTTCCTAAAAGTAATTAAATTTTTAGCTATATTATTTTCCAAAATGGTAAAATATGGGATTATGTGTGTTTATAATAAAAAAAAAATGTTTCAATAATTAATAACTGAATTTTAGTAATTTTTTTCCCAAAACGAATATAATTTTCAGCCCAATTTTTTGGGTCATTTGAATAGGTTCACTATCATTAATTTAAAAAATTGAAGAAAAAAATGATTTTTTTGTAAACCTTTTTTAATTTTTTAAGATTTCTTACAATGTTTGATAATTTATTAAGGAGTATATCCTCCTTTATTCGATATAACTTCAAGAATACCATTTGGGAGGAGGCTATAAAGGTTTTCAATTAATGATAATAAAATTTTTGGACCAAGCTTTTTTAATTCCTCCAATGAAAGCCTATTTGGTTTCTTATTGTCTGCCGGACTCGTAGACTTTACGAGAAAGCAAGCCCCATACATTTCTGTAATATTTAAGTCAGGGGAATATGGTGGCCACTCCAACTTATTGACATTTTGATTTTGAATCCACACTTTTACAGCTCTGGCATTAGTTATCGGGGTATTATTTTGTATAAATATCCAGAGAATTGGCCTAAAAATAGTAGAAACATATGGAAGCACCTTTTCAAGTACTGTTTTGTAGTTTTTCGCGTTCATTTTTGATGTGAGGATTTGAAGCTCAGAAGTACCATAATATGAAATCGCCCCTCACACCATTACACTTTCCTCACAGAGACGAACGACTAAGGTAGCCTTCCTCCTTATGTAGGTCGTGGAAGTAATAGTTGTATCCATCCGGACCTTCCAAATTAAATATTTTTTTCGTCTGAGAAGTCAACACGATACAACTCATTTTTATCGATCATGTGTTCTCGTGCAAAATGAGACCGTGTCGCTTTACGAGCAGCAATAAGAGATGGTTTTTTTAATTTTTAATCTTCTTAAATGTTTAGAACGTCGAATAAAACATCTTACAGTGCTTATGATTGCTGTGATACCCAATTTTATTTTAATTTTTGCAGCAGAATCGCTCGAATTTGAGGCAGCTCTTACAATAACTCTTCTGTCCGCTTCTGTTGTGGCTAATCGGACAGATTTCTTAAAAAATTACTTACAACATTCTGGCTGCGACCAATTTTTTTGTCGATATTCCTATGGCTTAAGCCAGTTTCATTGAATGCTGCTCCCCATTTTACATAAAAAATGTAAAAAATTATTGCAGTAACTCATAAATATTTAAAATTTTAATTATACTGTCGATGGTCAAAAACAAACTAATTTTATTCCTAGTGAACCTATTCAAGTGACCCAAAATCTACACCGGTTTTTGCAGCATTTTGAAGTAAAATAAAAAAATATCAAATTTTTATTTATTGTACCGTTATTCTTTTCTTCCTAAAATATGATCATTCATTATATCTCTTAATTTAAGTGAAAAAAAAATTGTTCTCCTAAAGTTTATATGAAGAAATATTAAAATATAAGAGCAAAAATTAATACACCTATTCAAGTGATCGGCAGTGTATGCATTTATGTGTACTTATAATAATATAGTACAATTCAATTTTTAACTATAACTAAGTGAATCCTTAGAAAGTAATAAAAAGATTAACTTTTAAAATTGTTCTTTCCTTTTGTGTTGTTATGATTTCTTAGTTGTCTAACATTTCCTCATTTATTTACATTTATATTGCACTGCAATTTAATTTGAAAAACATTTAAAACGTAAAGATGCTTGTTTTACTTGCGTTTAACCCTGTAAATATGTTTTTTGAAATACAATAACTAGGGTTGCTTAACCTCAGGCTCATTTTTCTTTTCAGTGCCTTTTAGAAACCATATTTGTTTTGGGAAAACAAAAAGAAAAAAAAACAAATTTTAATACAATTGAGTGATTTATCCCTGTCACCAAAATAAGACAAAAAAAATCTTTTGTTTGTTGGAAATTAAAAGTTATGGTGGTAAAAGTTAAAAAAAAAATCATTAAAATGAAAACAGTAAGAAAAAGGATCGACGATATAAATTTCATTAAAAGTATCCCTTTTTCGATTTTGTTTGTTTCTAAATTTTCATCAAATTGATAATTTTTGTAATGCTGTTGATGAGAATTTTTGTTGTTGTTGTTGTTTCTTTTTTTTAATTTGTAATTTTTTTCTTTTAAATTTTATGTTTTTGTTCTCTTTAAGTCAGCAAAACGCCCCAAGTTGAGGAGAAAAGAAAATGAAATTTATGAAATATTACATTAAAAATAAAAAGTTTTCCTTTTTGCTGTAGTTGCTGTTGATGGCTTTTTATTATTTTTTATTTTTTTTATTTTAAAGCCATTTAGTATACTGCCATTGGTATTGGCTGTTGTTGCTTTTGTTATTTACTTGGCCGTTTTTAGAATTCGTTCAGCTTCGTCTATCATCGTGACATTTACTGCCGTCTTTATTTTTATTTATTTCATTTTCATTCTTTTCTTCTTTGTTCAACGTTTATTCCTTCTTGATGTACTGAGTCGCTCCTACTTCTTCTTCTTCTTCTTACTCTTTAACATTCTGGTGACTGACAGTCGCCGCGGCCATGATGTTAAATGCCAAAACTTTGTTTTCGTTTGCGTTTTTCTTTTTTTTTCATTTTAGGTTTTTTGATGTTGACTTGTAAGTTGATGTACGTCGTCGTAAATGACATTAAGGTTGTATTTGTAGTTGCCATGGCTGTTTCATGTGTATGGCGCTGGTGGTGACGGTGGTGGCATTTAGTCCTGTCACTATAGCGGTGAGAGTGCAACATTGTGGTGGTTGGTGATTCTGCATATATTTTGTTTTTGTATTACTTTTCTGTTCTTCGTCAATTTCTTGATATTTTTAGTTGACTCCTTACCCATGGTCCCAGTTTTATATCACAATTTCTTTACTTTTGTCCTTTTTTTATCATATTTCTTGTTCTTCAAGGTACTAGTAGAGTGTAGGACAGAGTAAAAGTTTATTTTCTTTCTTATTTCTTGTTTCTCTTGCTGTTTTTTTCATTTTGTGTTCTAAGGATTTATTTAATGTCTAAATAAATTAAGAATGTCATTGTGTTTTGCTTACAATTTATTTGTTTTATCCTTTGGGGCATATAGCCATATACTTACACTTACATATACTCTGTATGTATGAGTATTTTAGTTTGTTTGTTGGATGAATGTTTTTAATTTGATTAGAATTGTTTCTTATGGCCCATCTATTCAAACTGACTATTTTATTAGGGCCCGCTTTAATAATAACATCGAATTATGGTTATTAAGTTTTGTATTTAAAAGTGTTGTTAGCGAGACATCTTAGGCTACCTAAAGCCATACTACTTAAATGCTTTAGACAATATCTACTCTTAACGAATAGACGGGCACATGATTAGTTAGAAAAATACTCGTAGTGGAACAACTTTTTAAAAGAATTTTATCGTCTTATTTTGTATGTACAAGTATGTATGTATATAGGTATGTATGTATATAGGTATGAATGTTACCACTAAATAATAGTTTTTATGATTTAACTGTATGTATTGTAAAAATGCTTTAAAAACCTATTATATAATTATATTTCACAACTTTTGAGACATTTATTATATTTCAAAGGCAGATTCTCTTCGTCCTCAATAATATCGCAGAAATAGCAGATCTCAAGAATGTCCAAGTTAGTATATTTTTGTTAAACAGTGTTGTACAATCTAAATCTTGTAATATACTTACGTTTTTTTTGTAACATTAATACTTAAAATAAAAATCAAAATTAGAAGAATTAAAACAGTTGAACAGGATTGCAAATATCAACAACCTACTTGACAATGTAATTTTGGTTTTGTGTGCAACCAAAACGAATAAGAAAAAGAAAAGAGAAAAACGTAATGATTTTCATACAAAAACCAATTTCACAGTGTCGAATACACGCGTAGGCAAATGTCAAAATGAGTCACTTGCCTTTCGTTCCACTTGCGTTCTTGCTTTCGAAATAGTTGTATACACATACACTGTACAATAGATACGTACAACAGATCTTAAAAACAAAATTATGCCGATTCCAGTATAAAAATTTACATGCATACATGCATTTGTTCACAAACAAAATAATAGTTTATTTTATATTTTTAATGAAATTCATTAAAAAAATTTTCGATGGCAACACTTCATATTTACGATACCTAAAAAAGAAAAATGGTGACCCGTAAGAGCAGGCGAAAGACATAGAGAAACTCAAAATACCTTTCATTCGCTCAGTGACTGTATGTTTCGACATTGTGAAGTAGGCTTCAAATAAATGTAATAACTTTTTAAAGAGAAATATGAAAATTTTACTGCATTTTTCATTAAGATCTGTTATAGAAAATCACTCTTTCTATGAAATAAATATAATCTCTTACAATTAATCAACGCTAATGTTGATCTAAATAATGAAATTGAATGAAATTTTAAAATGTTCTGATTTTTAAATCTTCCAGGATTTTGAAATTTTGGGATAACCACAACAAAAATTGAGAGCTTTAAATTTTGTTTATCTTTGAATTCTGGATCATGGGAGTATGACTTAAGCCTTCTGGGGCCTTATTCTGTAATTCTCTAGGAAGCTAAAATTTTGTGTTTTTAAAACAGGCTGGGCATTAAAATACATAAAATTAAAAATATTAGAGATGACAGGCGTGAAGCTTTTAAACAACAATACGCGTTCAAGAAATGTATTCGTAGCCAAAAAGTGCTAAAGGCCTGGTTAGCCAAACGTTGATGTCATAAAAACGGTACGTACGTACGTATGTGCAGTTATACAAACGTGTCATATGTCAACAGAAAATGTAAATAAAAACAAAACAAACCAAAAAATTATAAAGGCCTGTACCAATAATATTAATTTTTTGTCGTCCATTAAAAACAAAATATAATAATTTTTTATTTTATTAATATTGATTATATAATTTATTATATTTTTTGAATTATTTTTCACAAAACGCAGCACAAATAAAAAATTTTAATTTTTAAATGGCAAATATAAGAGCATATTATAATTACTTCTTATATTTCATGGTTCCTAAAAATTTATTTTTATACTACTACTGAATATTAAATTTTTTGTTTAAAGTAATTATTTATTGAATCGGATCCATTGGTCCATTGTGGACCGGAAACGAAAAAAGTTAATTTTTAAGTAGAACTTTTTAAAAAAATTGTAATTATCTCAGTAACTAGCTAGCACGTAAATCAATCATGCATCCCATATGATTCTTTTTAGATAATCGAATAATTTTTCATTTGGTATGTATATAATTCATCTGTCGAAGATATGTTAAGTAAAACATGGGACTTTTAATTTAAAAAAAAAAAATTAAAAACAAACTTTAAATTCACATAATTTGAATTATTCACATAAATATAATAATATGTACCTAAAGACTATAAAAATTAAAAAAATTAAAGGATTTAAAAATTGAAGTCTTTTTGTACGCATAAAAAAGAAAAAGATTTGCTTATAAGCATAAAAGTACAAAAAAGGGCATTTGGGCCACATTGCCATTTAACATACAATAGTCCCATCACTCTCATTGAAATGTCACGTAAAAACGTTTAGAAATTCTATTTTTCTATTTTTATTCTTCCGTCCCGTCAACGTGACATTTATTTTGGATAATCATTTGCATTGTTTTCATATGCTAGAAACCAACGTACGTTGTGTTACGTTACATCAACGTCCGGCTAATTCTACCTTAAATCAAGTTTATAAATTTTTAGCGATAGAATTTTAGCTTAAGAGAATTACAGAATAAGGCCTCTGGTGCACAATTACCTCAAAATGTTTAATATTTTACTGGGATATTAAATTCTTTAATTTTTCTCCGTAAATGTTAGTGATCAATATAGTTTTATGAAAAAAATGTTTAAAAAATAATCACTTCTTTAAAGTTGAGGTTTAAACATAATTTTTTTTTGGTCGACTGTTACTCATTCTGGTCTTTTTTGTCTTTCAAATAAGAATTTATTTTAAACAGTATTTTTAAAAATTAATATATCAACCTCATTTATGATTTTATAGATTTTGAAAAAGTTCAGCCATTGTAAATGGATTTTTGTGGTCACACATTTTAACTCTTTTATTTTTTTTTTTGCATAATGATGACTGCTGTTGCCTGTACGTCTCTGTTCTGTGGATGGTTCATCTTCTGTAATATTTATAAAAAAGAACCCTTCTTTCTTGTTATAAAATATTTTATGACTTTTTTTCGTTCACATTTTTTCATTTCTAAAAATGTTTTGTGGTCATTATTATACGATTTCTTTTTTCATTTGTTTTTGTCATTTTGGATTTATATTTTTTCGATTTTTTATTTTTTTTTTCTTATTTTTTGTCAAGTTGTTGTCGCCTAGATTGTCGCCTGTGTCCGTTTAATGCAGTAACCAACGTTAAGAATTGTATTGTTTTTATTGCAGCTTCTTTATGCTTTCATTTCATCCATCTGCATTGGGTTCTTGTCATGGCCATTACTTGAACTCCTCGACACTGCCTGCTTGCCAGAGTGCTGTATTGAAAAGAGTCAGAAAGAGAGGCAAAATAAAGTAAATGGTCAATAAATTCGTTTGATTTATATTATCGAAAGCGATTAAATTGTAACTTATTCGTCTTGTGTTCGTTTTCAATTCAATCGTGTTCGATTTCATTTCTTGTCTTCATTTTATTTTTGTTTTTGGTTTTTTTTTCTCAAACTTTTTTAGTCATTGGTTTGATTTAGTTTTATTGATTGAATTTAAAAGTTTTGAAGTTCCTTTTTCTTATTTTATGGCTTAGAAATTGTTGGATTTTTATAGTCATTTTAGTTTTCAGATATACAACCTTTTTCAGTATTCTTTTATTTTTATTAATCTCTGTTTTTATAATTAACTTTATCCGATCAAAAGGTGGGGTTGTAGAAAAATGCAGATTTTAAGAAACTGTTACGGCATTCCATTAGATTCACTTTACAATTTTATTAATTTTTTTGATTATATTACAGTAGAGGTAATAAGATAATATTTCTTTAAAACCATCTACAACCGAAATATTTATGCCATCAAATTTAAACACAACGAGTTATATAAATGAACGCAGAGATTTCAAAATTGACGGTAATATTTTCCACTCAATATTATTATCGTCGCCGTAGTCCAGTGGTTAGTGTGTTGGCTTACTAAGACGATAGTGCCGGGTCCAAATCTCTGACATCTTGAAAAAAAAAAATATGAAAAATTATTTCTCTCGTCGACTACCTCAGCAGTCTTCTGGCAAAAGCTTTGCGAGTAATATATCGCCATGATCTCAAATCTGTCGTTCGGAGTCGACTTTAAACTGTAGGTCCCGGTACTCATGAATAAAAATTAACACACACAACATGAGTGCTGCAAGAAGTTAGGCCGTAACTCTGACAAAGGGTTGTAATGGCACATTATGTATGTATGTATGTATGTATGTATGTATGTATGTATGTATGTATGTATGTATGTATGTATATATGTATGTATGTATGTATGTATGTATGTATGTATGTATGTATGTATGTATGTATGTATGTATGTATGTATGTATGTATGTATGTATGTATGTATGTATGTATGAGCATTTTAGTACCAAAACAAAATTTTATAAATATATAAAAGTATACTCTATTTAGGTTAGGTTAGGAGGAAGTGGCAGATTCGCACTGACAAGGTACACTTGAACACGCATGGCGGCCCGTTGTGATACCACATGATGTGGGGAGCCCTGATAGGCAGGGGCTCCACACTAGAAGCACTATTTCCCCAGAAAATTATTCTGGAAACCAGCCAGAGAACCTAATAAATTTGGCAATTGATCCAATGTCCAGGATCGACAGGTCAGTCAAGCCATCGAGAAAAGGAGATCCTAATGGAGATGGACACTGGCGAATATAGTGGACCACAGTCTCCTCTTCCTCAGCCGACCTACAGCCACGACGGAAGTCATTCGCGGGCAAGCGAAGTCTCTGCATGCCTGCCCATCACGCAGTGACCTGTGAGGATAGATACAACGGAAGAGATGTCCCTGCGGTCCAGTTTAAAGAGTTGGTTGGTACGCCTTAAGTCCAGCCTAGGCCAGGTGAGTCTAGCAACTTGGCAAGATTCCTCCCGCGACCAGGCTAGGTCCGCGTCAAATAAATGTCTCCTTCTAATAAGGAGCCTAACAGAGGAAAGAGGTATACCCACTTCCACGTGAGGATGAACCTCCGGCAGAGACGTACCCGTCCTAGCCAGTTCATCCGCAGTACAATCACCCTCGATGTTCCTGTGACCAGGAAACCAAATCAGATTAACGACGCACTGTTTCGAGAGTGCCACAAGGGCATCGCGACAGTCGCCGACAATTTTGGAGTTTGTGGTGAAACTCGACAGGGATCTGACCGCCGCCTGGCTGTCAGATAATATTGTGATACTGGCAGTGGGAGTGCCACCCTTGCAGCGTGACATATAGCCATTATTTCGGCCTGGAAAACGCTACAGTAATCAGGGAGGCGAAGGGATATGGAGAGGACGAGCATCTCTGAATAGATCCCACACCCCACTTTATCCTTAATCTTGGAACCATCCGTGTAGATTTCCACCGATCCACTGGGGATGACCTCGCCAGAGGCCCAGTCATCCCTACTTGGGATCATCGTGCGGAAGTCTCTGTGTAGTTCCAGTCTCGGTGAGGTGTAATCGATATTATCCCGTATCCGAGGTTCCTCTAAAAGAATAATGGAGTGCCCCGGGGGTACAAAATTCCACCGTGTTAGTGCGTTAAGTCTTACCGCCACCAGTCTAGCCTGCTGCTTGGCAAGAATCCTAGACGGAAGCCACCCCAGCATAACTAAGAGTGCCTTTGTAGGGGTGGTCCGTAATGCACCAGTAATCTGCACTGCCGCGGATCGCCTGATCTTATCAAGGAGTCTGACATTGCAGAGCTTGTCGAGAGCGGTTCACCAAAAGACCACTCCGTATAAAAGATTCGGTTCTATGATCGCCAAATAAATCCAGCGGCCCACGCGGGGACGTAGTTCCCATCTTGTTCCTACTGCCCTGCGGCAGCAGTAGATAGCGCAGGCAGCTTTACGCGCCCTTTCAGCCAGATTAGGCCCCCCGTTCAACTTGGGGTCCAGAATAAGAACCAGATATTTAACCGAGTGCAGTCCAACCCCGTTTAGGCTAGGCAAAGTGAAATGAGGTACCTTGTACCGTCTCGTAAAGAGCATAAACTCCGTCTTGCCAGGATTAGCACGTAGTCCAAATCCCGGCACCGCCTAGACACAATGTCCAGAGCGAAGTTGAGCTTGTCAGACAATGTCCGTGGGCATATCCCAGACGCCGCGATGGCGATATTATCAGCGTAAGCAACAACCCTGTTACCAGAGCGTTCCAGCCCGATGAGAAGAGTGTAACCAGCAAGGTTCCAGAGAAGTGGAGAGAGGACACCGCCTTGTGGGGTGCCCCTAGCAGTCGCCTTCTGGCTCCTTGTAGTTCCAATTGTGGCGGATATCAATCGCGACCTTAGAAGAAGCTCAATAAATCAAACCAGACCAGAATCCAGTCCAAGATTGAGCAGGCCCTAACGATACCCGTAGGGCAGATATTATTGAAGGCGCCCTCTACATCGAGAAAGGCAACCAACGTATACTCCCTGAAATGCAATGTCCTCTCCACCTGAGAGATCAGTGAGTGCAGAGCGGTCTCGACCGATCTCCCTTTGGTGTAGGCATGTTGGGAGGTAGATAGTAGGGAAGGGTTGATCGAGTTCCTGAAATGGAGGTCAAGAATTCTCTCCAACGTCTTCAATAGGAAGGAATAAAGACTAATTGGTCTAAAGTCTCCGGGGAGCACGTGTGAAGATTTTCCGACTTTGGGAATGAAGACCACATTTGCGGTCCTCCAGTGCAGAGGAATATAAATGAGGTCCAGACAGGCATTATAGACAGCCAAAAGCCAGGGGAGAATGAGATCCTCGCCATGTTGCAGATCAGCTGGAATAATGCCATCTGGACCTGGAGATTTGTATGGTTCAAAGGAACCTATGGCCCAGTGCAGTTGCTCCGGGGTTATACGAATTGAGGAGTGGTGCCCTGGAGTGGGCGTGACCCCTCGAAAGACAGTCTGACCCGCAGCGTGGACACTCTCCGGAAAGTGAGTATCCAGAAGCAGGTTCAGCGTCTCACCAGTTGAGGTAGTCCAACTACCATCAGATCCCCGAATACTTCCGGGAGATCCCTTGGAGGAGCTTAAAACCTTACGAAGACGGTTGACCTCCGTTGAGGATTCAACGTTGTCGCAGAATTCCCTCCACGAAGCCCTTTTCGCCCGACTAATCGCATATTTCAGCTCTCGTTTCTTTGCCTTGTACAGATCCCATTCGCCCGTTGACTTAGCTCTGTTAAAGAGCCTACCGTACAGACGACGGAGATCCTCGATATCCTGATTGCACCAGTTAGGCCTAGGCCTACCCCTGTACACAGGAGTCCTAGTGGAGGATGAGGCAGCATTCTCGAGGGCAGCGGACAATATGTCCACAGTCTTGTCGATGTCCGAGTAGTTACGGACGATAGGAGGAGACTCTGGAAGATCGTGCCGGAGCTTGTCCCTGAAGAGAGACCAGTCCGTACGCCTTCTGTTAGCACGGAGAATCTCTCTGCAAGGGGAGATAACTTGATCAAGAGAGAAGACAATGTATCTGTGATCCGAGAAGGATCACAAAAATATAAAATTTTGTCCTTGTTGATGTTCAGGATTACCTCTGACAAAGTTAAAACTGGGTCTGAAAGGATATATTTTTCTCTTATAATTACTTGTACAATTAGAATTTAAAAGTATACTTAATTTAACTATTAAACTAGTAAAAGAATATTCTCTTGCCTAAGCAATTGTTTTGGTATTATTATTTATACTTGTACTAGTTTTTTAGTTTAAATTTTAAATATTGGATTATTTGTTTTCCATACATATTTGTCAGAAATTAATTTAAATCTAGTTTTCATTACACAGTGCAACAATGAAAAAAATGCACGAATTCGACAGTATAGAGTTGATTGTACTGTATATTTGGCAATAATGTAATGTGTACCGAAGAAGTTGTTAAAACATTTTATATGCAAAAAAGTCATGTTTTCTTGCACCTTTTTGAAAAAATACACGAGAAAAATCTTTCTTTTTTACTTTTTTCAGCATAACTTACAGTAACTTGTAATTTTTTACTACAGAATTGATTGTAACCATAATAAAAAAATTCAGAAAAAAAATCTATCCCATACAGTTTGAAAGTTATGGGCATTTAAGAAAAACCTAGAAATTTGGTCGAACTGTAACCATTTTTGGGTTATTGTGGTTAATTTTTATTATTATTTTTGTTTATTCAAAGTTTCTAATCGTCACCCTAAATAACATTTCTAGAACCACAATCATTGCGCCAAGTTTTCTAGGATTAAGACTATTTGTTAAATTATAAACTAAAAATTTTCAAAATATGTCGTCTTTGTAACGCCCCCCTTTAAAAAAAATGTACTAAAGTGCCTTGTCAAGTGCCATTGAAAGTTCTCGCATACAATCAGGATTATAAAATGGTATAATACTTGTTAGTTTCTTACTAAAAACCGAATAAATAAATAAAAACCTAAAGTAACCAGATTTTTTCTAACCCATTTTACTCGGTTCAAATGTTTTTTATTTGCACAAGCTGTTGGTGAGATTTTAATTTACGGCAAAATGATAAGAGAGATGGATAATGGACATGTTTGCCATGAGTTAGCGAGGGAGATTACAACGTTACGTTTCTGTTTAAAGTTAAGTTCTGGGACACCCTGTATATGTAAAGTTTGTGGCTGTGAATCATTTTTCAACCGAATTTTTAAAGATTTTTTTGATCTGCCTTTTTTTAATAAATTCTGAAGTGTTATTGTGAACGTTCTGATTTATGGTTGTGAGTTCCGTTATTGTTATTTGGATGGAAGATTCCGTGAAGAAAATTTCATATACTTTGACAACTTTTTTAACTTATTAATGTATCTGGCAGCTATGGCTAAGAGTCAAATTTCAAAAAAGCCCATAAAATGAATGATATTTCTTTAATGTCATTGCCTCTAAAGAAATTCGTAATATTGTGTTACGCTTTAATTAAAAAAAACCCAATTCATTTGGAGTTAATTTTTTCAAATTATTCAAAACAACTTAATTAGACTCGATGAAATTTTTTTTATGATTCATATTAGAATTTTTTTATTATCGTTTTATTCTTAATTCTGACCAATAACTATTGTATCTCGCATATAAAATGTAGGGTACCTGTGCACAGAGTATTCATTTTAAATAACCGAAAACAATAAGAAAACCCCCCCAGATAACAACAAAAGAAAATATTTGGTTTGATGTATCAATTTAAAAATGACAGAAGGATTTTTTATTATTATTTAAACCAAAAACAAATATATAAAATAAGTTAAAGGAACAAGAAAATCAATAAAAATGGACGACTGAATTTATTATTTAATTCACTACAAAAACAACAACAAAAAAACTATAAAAATTACAAAAAATAAATCCTAAGACCTGATATTTAAACGACTTACAAATCACAACATCAATTTCACATTTTTCTCTTTAAACGACATTTTGAAATGCTCATAAAAATTGAAAATAATAAAACCCAAGAAAAACAAAAAAAAAAAAAAAAGAAAATAAGAAATAAGAAAACAACAGCAATAAAATACTATGAAATTTTAATGGCGATGATGCATTAAATTTAAATCTCTTTTAACATTTTCATCAAAATATTTAACAGCCATGCATGCGAGTAGAAAAAAATATTGATGGAAAGCCATTAAAATATATCAGATTTGTTTGTAAAAGCGCATATAATTAAACAGAATCAATATTATATTTTATATATACATACATACATATATACTGGAGATATGTACTCGTATATACAGTTGAATTCGGATATAACCACACCGTTAAATCGGAGAATTGCAAAACAAATGTATATACTTTTGTTTTCTATTCAATTCAAAGGTAATTATCTGCGTTTAAATGGAAATTCAATTCAATTTTTGCGTTAAAAAGCAAACAATTTTATTAAAAGAACTTCGCTTAATTGCAAATTCGAGCATTAAAAATTTATCGACGACAAAAAAAAAAATGCTTGCGTCGGGTCATTTCTGTTCTATTTTGTATTTATCGTAAGTCCTTTTAAAGGAAAATTCCGCTTAAAAGAAATATAAATGCTCTTTTTTTACATTTTCTTATAACCAAATTCGACTATATATATATATAAGTTACTGTACCAGTAACATCCGGCAAACGTTGCCTTGTCATACCATCTACAGGTATCCCTTGTATAACGCGATAGTTACGTTCCAGGGAAATTCCGCGTTATGTGTTTTCGCGGTACATAAGACTTAGTTTTCATATAAATTTGGGGGTTATGTTCCAATAAGTTTTTTTACAAAATAAATTACACATTTAATAAGAAATAATATATATTCTCAACTCAAAACTAAAATTCAGATTTTGTTATAAAATTAAAACCATAAAAACAAAATTAATAACAATTCAAGATTCAAAAAACAAAATAAAACAAATTATGTACATACATTCATATTATAAAATTTAAAAACAAACTGAAAAAAAGTAAAAGTTTATTAACAGACTTCATTACAATTAGTCTGTTTCTGTTTCAAAAGTTCACTTTGTACTAAGATTTTTAATTCAGTATGTATGTATACTCACACGTCTTGAAAACAAAAATGGGAAATTCCCGGTTACTCACACATGTCTTAAAAGCAGAAATGGGAAATTCCCGGTTTCCATTCAAAACAAATATGAATACACATGTTTTAAACTTCGCGTTATAAAAGTCCAAATTTCGCGTTCTACTGAAACCGATTATTTTTTCAAATCGCGTTATATTGAAACCGCGTTTTACAAGTTCCGCGTTATGCAAGGGATATACTCGTATACTTATAGATATACTCGTAATATTAATGTGTCTGTAATCGAAAACCTAATTTTTTTGTAGAAAATTGTTGAAATATAAAAAGTTACAGCTTCGTAAAAGTTTCATTATATACACTGAACCAAATATCGTAGGTAATATTAACTACAAAATTTAGTAAAACATCAAAGAAGAAAATGTTCAATTCAACACAATTTTTAGCCAACTGTACACAGTAATTTTTTTAAAACAAATATTTTTCTTCAAATTAACTAGAAAAAATATATTTTGTAAAAATAATATTTTAGAAAGATTAATTTGAAAAAAACTTAGGTAAAGACGAAATGAAAATTTTGACAATTTAACTAAAACTTACTTAAAATAAAAATAAAACATGATTATAAAAATAACGAAAAATTTTGAATATTTTTGAATATTTTTCATATTGAAGAAATTTCTTCAATATAACTTAAATACTAAAATTAAAAATTTTAACTAAAAATTGCCGTAGTTTTGATTACGCATTTAGTTTGTTGTACGTTCTCCTTTAAGGATCGATGAGCTCTATTGTGCTCATTGTTGAGTATCTCTAATTGGTCATTTGGGTTAAAAATATCTGTTACATACTGCTTAGTGTAACGGAACTTTATATTTGGATAGTTAGAAATTAAAAAATGTTGAATTTGGGCCAAAATATGTATGTATGTCACAATGAATTGCATTAACAACTCTAGGATTTATAGCGGATTTAATTAAATTAATTATATCTTCGACAGATTTATAAGTTATTTTATGACGATTACGGGTTTTAAAAATTATCTTTATTATTCTTCCAACACGGTCTCCAGGGACAAGGATAATTTGATTTCTGAAGCAATTAATGGGATTAACGACGCTTGGAATAGCTTCAGTGGAAGAAAGTTCGCTTGCGCAGACTTGAAGAGAAGTTGATGACGTTGAATCTGTAGCTAAGTTTAAAAATTGCCTCGACAATGCATTCGCAACGACGTTATCTTTACCAGGCTTATAGAAAAACGTTGGTGAATATTCCTCTATAAAAGCTTTCCAACGCTTTATTTTCGAATTAGGGTTTCTCTCAGAAACAGAGAAAGTTAGTGGCTGATGATCTGTAATAATATTAAGATTTCTTACTCCATAGAGATAATGCCTGAGAGACTTCAGTGCCCAAACGATAGCCAATAATTCCCGCTCATTAGTAGCATAATTTTCTTCTGCAGGTGACAATGTCCGTGAAATCATAGTTATGGGACGGCCGTTTTGGGAAAGAACTGCTCCGATAGCATGGGAGGATGCATCTGTTGTAAGATCGAATGGTTTCTCGAAGTCAGGATATAATAAAAGAACATCCTCGGAAGCAAGTAATTTTTTTAACTTCTCGAAAGCGGCCAATGCTGCGTCATCTAATTCTATTTTTACTAGCTTAGACTGTCGAGTGCCTATATGACCATTTTCTCCCCGTAAGTACCTAGTTAATGGTTTGGCAATAGATGCATAGTCTCTTACGAATCTCCTGTAGTAGCCAGAGAGTCCTAAAAACGATCTAAGGCCTCTGAGGGTGGAAGGTGTCTTATAATCCACTATAGCTTTGACTTTATCTGGGCATGTTTTAATGCCTTTAGTTGAGACAATAAAACCCAAATACTCCACAGATGTTTTAAAAAACTTAGACTTCTCTAACGAAACCCGCATGTTCGCGTTAAGCAACTTTCTTAAAATTCTGTCTATATCATTAATATGATTCTGTTCTGAGCCGGAAAATATAATAATATCGTCAATATAGACATGACAACTTTTTCCTATTTCTTCTCGCAAAACGTCATCTATAGCACGTTGAAAAATACTTGGAGCATTTTTCAATCCAAATGGTAGTCGGCAGAATTCATATTTACCATTATTTACACTAAATGCTGTTTTTTCTCGATCACGCTCAATTAGTTTAATTTGATGGAAGCCGCTCTTCAAATCCAGGGTTGTAAAAAACTTTGCCTTTCCAAGGTTTGATAAAATAATAGATGGATCCGGAATGGGGTATTTATCACAAATAGTTTTTGAATTTAATTTTTTAAAATCGATTACAAGACGCTTATTAGGTTTGCCATGTTCATCTGTACCCTTCTTATCCACTACCCAACTGGGCTATTATAGGGTGAACGCGAAGGTCTAATGATACCGTCTTTCAAAAGTTCTTTTACTTGTTCGTTCACAAACTCGATCATTGAGATAGGATATGCCTGGTATCTGGAATATACGGGATCTTCATCTTTTGTTCTGATTGTTGCTGAGATGTTTGTATTATACGGTAGCGCTTGATTTGGAGTGGCGAAGACTTCTGCATTTTTACTTATTACATCATAAAATTCTTTACTAATATTGCTTGGAATGGATTCAAATGTTAAACTGGTAAATGTGTTCAAATTAAGGTATTTCAGTCGCTCATGTCGACCATCGAAAATCAACATATCTTTACCTGCATCGATTATACCATTAATTTGTTTTAAAAAATTAAAGCCCAAAATTCCGTCAAATACTGGTAGATTTTGAAGCAAGAAAAAGATCTCTGTTTTACCAAATAAGTTTACAAGTGTAGCTCGATCGATTTTACTTGCACCATGAATAGATTTCACAAAAAAAGATTTAGATAATTTCTTAACACCCTTTAAATTTGTGATATTTTTCATATAACTTTTAGTTGATCCAGTATCAACTAGAAGTCTTATATTTTCCTCTCCTATTGTTCTGTCGATGTAGGGGAGAACTGAGCTTCCCCTAAAAAATTGATTTCATCTTCAAAGGATACGCCTTGCAAAGTTTGATCTTGATCATAATTAGTGGTAATGTTAGGGTTTTCATCCCATTCATACGGTTGTTTGATTTCATGACTTAGGTGGTTTAATTCTTCCATTTTCTTTATATTTTGTCTTCTAAATTCATTGGACCCTTGAAAATTGTTAGATCTAGCTGTACGCATACTAACATCTGAATCTAGTGTTAATGAACGAGGTTGAAATCCAAAATTTTGTTTATTTGCTTGAGAATGTTGATGAGACTGCGGAAGGTACAATTGTCTTTGATTAAATGGTTGTTGTATCTGATTATTAGAAGATACATTTCTGGGGAATTTTCTCATATAGTCACTAGATGACTGATTATTATTGGTTGAAGTATTGAAGGTGGTAGTTCTTTGGTGAGTTTGAGCGAATTGATTTTGCTGAAGTCTGCTGAGTCCATTACTATAAATCGTTGCAAAGTGAAATCTATTTTGGTTTGTCTCTAGTTCTTGTGCCAATCCCAAAGCGGTAGGTAAATCAGTTGGTTTGCAAGAGAATAAAGTATCACAAAGAGGTTTTTGAAGTCCAGATATAAACACTCGTAATGCGTCCATTGTATATTTTTGATTAAGTGATTGGATTAATGCATCATCGCCTTCATGAGACATTATGACTTTATTAATGATAGAAGTCAATTTACTCTCAACATCATTATAAAAATAAATTACTGGCCTGTGGCCCTGTTTTAACGTTGAAAGCTCTTGCTCCAACGCAAATATAGATCTTTTATCCGCATATGCAAAATCCAACCTAGCAATAATGGCGTGAAAATTTAGGACTGTGTTGTAAGTGCTTAAGACTGAGTCAGCTCTTTCTACAACTTTATTCCGAAGTATGGCGACCGCCTGGTAATATCTAGAACTACCCTCATATCGCTCAAATAACTTGTGGGCTGTGACAGCTGCTTGACGCCATGAGACATATCTAGAAGTCTCACCTCTAAATTCTGGAACAGATTTAACGATATCGAGTGACTCATCACAGACAACACCATCAACAATCTCAATATCCCTATACTCTTTTACTGTCGATATTGGCTGAAGTCCCGTAATTTTTCTATTCAGCTCGTCAATTATGCCCTGAAATTCTGTTCTCGTCTGTTCAGTCGCCTGCTTAACAGCTGTATTTAAAAGAATTTGTAGAGTCTCCTCATCCATACTTTGACGTCTTTTTTTGTAGTCACTAACTCTAAGATTTTTAAAAAGTTTCAAAGTTTCGTCTAATTCCTCAAAAGTTCTCTTTACAGAGTTCATAAATTATTATGTAAAAACAATGAATTTTAATATAAAAAAAATTTATATAAAAAAAAAGATAACCAACTAGTATTATATAGGGTATAGGCATACAATAAAAAATTATTTTCGCACACAATTTTTTAAATCCACGAACAAACAAAAGTTTTTATTAATCCACAAATACTTATCTTTATATAATTATTTAAGCCAAACACTGCCAAAACACGTTCCTGATTGGTTTTGAACCGTTTAACGGTTATAATTTTTATTTAGTTCCGGTTCTCCAATTCCTTCTTTGAATTTGAGTTTTCACAAATTTGGATTCTTGAATAATTCTGAACCTTCAATTCGTTTCTTTTGTTTGTTCTTTTTTTTCTTCTTCACGTTTTGTAAAACTTTTAGCGTAGGTTTCTTGATGTTGGGCGCCAGTTTATTTATTCCTCTCCAACTTAGAAATTGCTTTTTATTTTTTAAATTTAATTTCTCAATATATATTTTCTAGATATTTCTTGAAAAATTTATTAAAAATTTTAAATATTAAAATGTATTTATGATATTAAACCGAATGTGATCTTGAATCTAGTCAATATAATAATGAATATTTTTTTTTAAAAAATTTTGAAATATCAATATACAAATTTTCAATGAAACAATAATTATAAAAAAGTTTTCAAACAAAGTTAATTACAGTAAACAATAAAAGTATTCTGTGTTCTATGAAACATTAAATCTTTATAATTTTCCTACTATGTAGGCTTGAATCTGTTTCTGAAACAATAATTAAAGACTCCAAGAACTTCACATTATAATCCCGTTAACTTATACCCACTGAACTTTCAGTATAATGCCCTACCCAATAGCAATTTGTTTTTTGTAAAAGATGTAATATTTAATCGTTTAAAAGCTTATCGACTTTTATTCAAATTCATATACACAGTTATGTTGGCACCCAGTTCATCGGTTTGTTATGATGAGATCTCATTCGACATATTCCTATTTTTTAAAGGTTATCGCTATGCTGTATAATATCATTCTTTAACCGATAACTACTACTTGGTATATTGCATCAATCGAATTTGTCATTTAACTTAGTTGGCTTAAGTTCGTGATGTTTTATTATCCTACAAGAAATCTCGCTATAAAATCATTTTTTACTTATTTTTGGATGAATTTATCAAAATTTGGAAGGATATCAATCTATGTATATTAAATCTAAGAGTGTTTCATGAATGCTGTTCGTAGATAACTAAGATGTATAAAAATGCGTTTTTAATGTCCATTTGGTGGTTTTCCTAGCATAAAATGCATTTATACACACTTTTAACACATCTGTCTATGCATTTCAATACAAATCCCATGTAGGTCTGCACAGGCCTGGTTATGCCATTTAGCGACAAAAAACCCTCATACCTCCTAGGGTTAAACAACTTGAAGGTGATTTGATTTAGAATTGGTGTGAATTATACGCCAGAGATGTACGGGCATTCCAAACAGAATGCCTTCGATGGGCTCTTTTAAATTATTAAAACTTAAATCCTATTTTACTTGGTTTTATTTACATTTAAGAATGCAAAGAACTCTGACTCTGTAGCAAAGAATAGAGGCAATATTTTGCATTATTTGTAGTGTTTTAAAATCTCTTTAAATTTATTTACAATCGTTCTCTCTCTTCTTTAAAATATTACTATTAATATTAAATTTTAATTCTTTTCTTTTTCAGTTTTCAAGTTGAAACTGCTTTTATAAAATATTTAAACTTTACCAGCTGCTGTAATATATTTTTCATCGTTATCAATTTGTTTAATTTATAACATTTTGTATTAATTTTTTTAAAGAACCTCAACTCATTTTACATACTGCATGCTGTTGTATGGCGTATATATTGTACTATCATTCCATCATCTTAATCAATTTCTTCATCCAGCGTAGAGACTTAATTGAGCTCGTAAATATTTAGTGCATCTCCACATACAGAGTTGATAATTATGATGGAATCGAATAAATTTTCAATTGATTGCTTGATTGTCGATTTATTGACT
This sequence comes from Metopia argyrocephala, assembly GCA_963576795.1. Lineage (NCBI taxonomy): Eukaryota > Metazoa > Arthropoda > Insecta > Diptera > Sarcophagidae > Metopia > Metopia argyrocephala. The sequence goes on from OY756211.1 coordinate 9,722,683, forward strand.
TCAGTATCAGATGCATTTAATTGTCATTAAATTTGAGCGTGTCTGTCAGTCATTCGCATACAATTTATTCGTAGACATTATTTTCTGGCGGCAGCAATAGTAAAGTTCAGCCATCGGAAGACGTAAATTATAAATGATTTCATTTCTCTTTTTTTTATTTCTTTTTATGGTTGTGTTCCAGATAATCTTTGGATTTATTTCATCATTCTTATTTTTTTATTTCCAAAGTTTATTATACGACTTAAGAGTAGCATTTTAATTTTAAGATATGGTTTTATTTTAAAATAGTGACAATGAGGTAAATAAAATAAAATAAATTTGTAAAATCTCCTCAACATTATGTCTTGACCGTAAACACTGATGTTTTAAAAATCGGAGGATTTTTTTCCAACCATCTGTCAATCATTTCCAATGTGCGAATACCCAAAACCTTCACAGAAATTTCATTCATCGAGTCTTGTGTTTCCTTCTTGCAAATGCATTGTAGAGATGCAACAATATTACCTACAAAAATAACAGTTTTAAGTAGAAGTTGCAGATTTATTATTTAAACTCAAAGAGAAACGTGTTATAAATAGAGTTACGAAATCGACAGAATTTAAGGTTGTTTTATCAGAAATTTAAAGGAACGACGTCTTTAAAGAACATGTTACTGAGAAAATGCTTTAAAAAATAGGGCTGAGTAAAGAGAGAATCAAAGAGATGAAGCACAGACACAATTTACTCATACAACTGTTGATTTCACCGATACGTGGTATCTGCTGCATTCCCAAATATGTGGTAATGAAATGTATGGTATTAGTCAGCAAAGAATGTACTACAATGGGTCTAAAATCAGACATTAGTAAGTCCAGATTTAAGCGATTTACCTATTAAAAACAAATCAACAACATTAATGTGGAAATAAAAGGAGTAAACCTCTTACTGTTTAATGGGCTAAATAAGCTCCCTTAGGACAAACAAAAGTTACGCTCAATAGAACAATCACATTACTTGCGTCTGTATTACATTACATTGAGTCTGTATTAGCAGCGTTATTCAAAAGCAAACGTAGTTAATCAAATCAAAATCAAACGGGTCTTAGTAAATGGGGAGTACTAAAACTCTGGCAAAAGCATATATTTTCCATAATCTGAATAATAAAACTGAAGAATAAATACATTAGTTAGACACATAGAATATTATGAGAAATGATCAAAAAGCCTGTGATTTTTTAATTTAGCTATCGCATAAATTTATAAAAAAAAGTATTTTGGTGTTGTCTTTAACACTGTTGTTTACTGACAAAACAATTATTTAAACCAGGGTTAGGTTTCTTAACACCTCTAAGACAAGCATCTGTAAATATTATAAGTAAAATAGTTCATAATATGACTTCAGCCAATATAAGAATGAAACTGCCATCTCACATAACTCAGTAGTTTAAATTCTGAGAAAGCTTACCCCAAAATGATTAGTGCCTTAGTCAAGTTTGCTTTAATTTAATATTGCGCTTAATCCAATAGCTTTACGAATTATTTACCAAGAAGTACTTTAAAATTTTTAAGGAAATCATTCTGTCTTAACACTGTTTGTCAGCAATAGGCTATCTTAATAATCCAATTAGACTGGAGACCTAATTAAGCCTTTCTTAGCTTTGTTTTACGTAAAGAAATCGAAGTTCTAGCTGTTTTTGCTCTCTGTCATGTTTCAACAAGTGAAGTTGTCGTATGTGAGTATTATCTTGAAGGTTATGTTTCAAAAAATATAAACAAATTAAACTGCCTTACATACATACATACATAACTGGCCTTTACAACCCTGTGTCAGGATTACGGCCTAGCTTCACGCAGTACTCATGTTGTGTGTGTAAAATGTTTATCCATGAGTACCGGGACCTACAGTTTAATGTCGACTCCGAACGACAAACTTGAGAAGCTTGTTAATGGCAATTAATTATTCTCAGAGCTTTTGCCAGAAGACTGCTGAGAGGTAGTCGCCGAAAGAAATATTTTTTTCATATTTCTTTTTTTTTAAGATGTCGGAGCTGGGTGTCGAACCCAGGGCTCATGTCTTAGTAAGCCAACACACTAACCACTAGACCACGGCGACTACATTAAACTGCTTTTCAACTTTGTTGAGTAAAACTGCCACTCTTAGGGTGGCCAGATTATTTACTTTGTTTCCCGAATTTCATGCCGCGGCAAATCCAGTATAGGGCTGAAGCCGGTATAATTAATTACTTTTAAAGATTTAATACGTTTAGATAGCTGTAAAAAATATCACCACAGACTTGAACAGCTGCATAATCAACAATGTGAATTTATACACCGACAATCAACACTAACTTGGTCAAATGCAAGTGCCCATTGCCACAAATGCATGGTGCAAAACAAACTATGTATCAGATTTTTGTACAACATCCACACACACACACGATACACAAAGTAACAACAACTCAGAATAGTTATACTGCAGGAACCGAATAGCAATTGCATTAATAAGAAAAACTTTTTGATTATTTTTATAACGTTCTTTCTTCCTCTCTATCATTGACACATTATGTGGCAAAAAGTTTTAGCATTTGCATAAAAGCTTTAGAGAAAAGGGGCCACTGGAAGAACTGTTTCAGGCACAATGTAGGGTTAATGTTGCAAACAAACAAAAAAAAAGTGAGACAACTGGCATACATATGCTTTGACTGACGATGGCAACGACAATCGCAACGACGTATAAAAGCATAACGACAATTGTGAGTCTGTTACACACGTTTGCTGGCTGCAAGTGAATAATAATAGAAGTACAGCAGCAACAATGAAACATTTTTTAAAGCAACATGTTACAAACTCTTACAAAACCAGAAAAAAACATAAAAACAGTCGCTCCTTCCTTCATTTGCTCATTCACTCAATGTATTCATTCATTCCGCATTCACATGTGTCACACATTATCACTGAAATAACAAAAACGGCAATCAAATGAATAAAAAAAACAAACATTTCATTTCATTGTTCTCTTGTTATTATTTCTTTTGGTATACTCGTAGTTGCTGTTGCAGTTGTTGCAACTATTTTGTTAAAATATAATATTTACAACAGCAACAGCAACAACAACAACAACAATAAAATAAATTTTTTATATAAATAAAAATGAAACCAACATTGACAAACAGACACATGGTATTTCAACGAGTTATTTCGCGTTTTGCCAAGTGTCAAATTGTATTTCGTACGAGAGAATTGAGTGTCGTGATTGTTTTTTAACTGTGTGTCCATTAATACTGAGTTGTTGTCGCTACAGCAACAAGTTATTGCTATTGTTGTCTATAACACGTAAACTTTTTTTTTCTCTTTTTATACAAAACATTTTAATTGACACTTGTTCAGCAAAGTGTTGATCATTTCTGACAATAGAGGCGATGATATCATCTATAATCCGTTCAAAAATTTTAGGAAGGGTTTTTCAACTTGTATGGACGAAAATTCCGCTACTTATAAGAATCGCAATAGACGGATATTATTATTCGGTTACTGTGTCAGTTAGAAAGAGCGGTTTGTTTTTAAAAACAAAAGGACTTCAGAAATGTACTGGCCACCATGAAAATAATTAGTTGACTACACTGGTACTGTAATATTATAAACTTATTTAAGGGTTTAATTTTTGCGGGAGTTTTCGAAATTCTACTGTATTTATATATAATTTTTAACAAATATACTTCGAATTGAATTGTAGTTTTACCTATCTGGAGTATCCTGGGATTCTATATATGGCTCTCGACTCCAACAGTGTAATTATACATATTTGTAGTCTTTTAATAATTTAAATTTCATTTATGGTAAGATTCGTTTAGACTATTCCGCAAATATAGTTTTAATACTTACAGGATATACAAAAACTAACATTTAGTTTGTATAGGAGGCACCACGTCCACTTATGCAATTATGCTTACTTTCTGATAGATAATTTCCCCTAATAATGAAGTCATTCGGAACAAATTTAGTAGCTTAAGCATTAATCGTTTTTAAGGTATACAAAAATCAGTATCCAGTTTGTATAGGAGATACCACACACAAGTCCAATTTAAAAAAAAAAAACTTCCCTATTACACTTTCGGTCTATGTTCCAAAATTCTAAAATAAAAATAAATAATAAAATAATAAAATAAAATAATTTTTAAATGTTTAAAGCTTTGAACAAAATATTTGCAAGAAACATCTCTTGATACGCAGTCAAACCATATTTGTGACCTCCATTTGAATACTTATTTTGCAAAAATTAAAATAAGTTTTTTGTTTTTCTACTGAATTTAAATAAAATATTTTCTTAAGCATTTATAGCATTAAACACATAGACAACAGCAAGCAGCATGACAGCAAGCAGCAAATGTAGCCGACATTATTTGCTGCCATGCTATCGGCTACATAAATATTTTGAAGGCAGCAGCAGCAAAACAATAAAAAAAAACAAATAAAATAATTAACATGTGTTTGTTGTTGAAAAAAATATTTCAGTGATACCACTTTCAAGTGTACAAAATCGCAAAAATAAAATCGCTTGTTTGAAATGTACATATGTGAATATATTTTTTTTTATTTTATTTTTTTTATATATTATTAGTATTAAAAAACTTTACAAAACTCATTAACAAAATATATTTCTCGCTAATTTTACACATAATCTTAAAGAAAAATTAAAATTTTGCTCTCATCTCAAATTATTTGGCAATGTTGCCCGTTGAATTTTGAAATGATGTGTATTTTTCAATTGGTACGGCTGAATATTCGTCAAATATGTTTGAAGCTTAATAATCTTTATCATTTAATTGATCTTTCTGAGAGTAATGATTCATTGAAGAGAAAAATTATTTTGTATTTAAATCATTATGTAATTATAAAATATTGTTTGTAAATTTTACTTTAGTCTGTAAGAAACTATTATCCATAGACATAAATAAATAAATAAAAAGATATTTGAAAATAAATCTCCTGTTCACAGAGATATTTGAAAATAAATCTCCTGTTCACAGAGATATTTCGATTCATCAAAACGTATTTAGTTCTTTGTTTTACATTCAGCTACTTTATTGCATTTCGCATCATACTATACAAGCATTTTTAACAACAATGCATATTAATCCCTGTGGATCACCAAACATAACTTTAAAATCTTAAACTTGATTAAATAAATACCGCCTTGTAATGTTAAAAGTGTTTGTTATTATCTTTATTAATAAATAAATTTTTTTAATTGTAATAAAAAATATTTTTTAGGTCGTATTTATTTAACATTTTATATTGTCTTAGCATCACTAATTAGTTTTTGCTGCCTCAAAAAATAGAAATTATTCTAAGTTGGGCAGCAGCAGCAAAGGTTTTTGTCTGGGGTTTTGCTGTGCTGCCTTTAAAATAATCGTTTCCATATAAACGTGTGTATTCTAATTTTGACAACTTGCTGCCTGCTGCTTGCTGTCGTCTATGTGTTTAATGCTTATGACTGGTATTTTAAACATCTTTGGTAAAATGATTGTTTTTATTCATTATCAAGTTAATAATTAACAAAACAACTCCTTAAAACATTCCATAAATAACTTTCTCACACTAACCTGCATTGTGGCAAAAGGAGCGGACTAAGAGACGGATAACAGACACATTTAGATGTTTATTTGTAAGATAACAAATATTTGAAATTTTATTTATTTTCAAATAAAAGCAATAACCGATACAAATCATACCCTACTTGGGTTAAGTTAAGTGATAAAGAGTTAAACTAATTAATACAGTCAATTAAGTGAAATTTAGAAATATTATTTAAAGATCCACTGTGTAACATGTTTTTTTCAATTATTTCAAAAATTACAAAACGCCCTAAAAGCAGTTTTTAATATCATACAGTGTTTTTGTCATTTATTTTATACAATCAAACACTGAGTTATTGAATATGGTGCAAAAGCGCTGTCTTGTAGTTAAAATAAATTGATTTGAGTAAAGACCATGTGGCAATTTGTAAATTGGTGTCATTGGTTTATAATACTACTGATCAAAAATTGGTAATATTCGTATGTAATTCGAATTACTTTGTGATGTAATTGCTACACTAAAAAATAAGTCGAATTTACAAATATCAACACATAGTGGTTAGAGCGCGTGCACAGACACTCAAACGGCCGATGTTCAAATACTAGCAAAGAAGAAAAATAAAAAAATAAATTTGCGGTTTTTTAAAAATTATAATAATAAAAGTAAGAAGTTCTCTCCCCTCCAAGAAGTCCATATTCACGAACAACGCTCCTTGACATTTCCAGTCTATTCCACCAAGAAAGGAATGATCAGGAGTACAGAGCCACTTTCTGGGAAGATAACAGCTAGCCTACATAAAAAAAGTGCTCACCACTCACATTCAACATCCAGATGGGGCAATTGCTGTTGATCATTCAAAGGTGAAGGTATAACACTGGCCTTCGAGAGATCAAATTGACAGCCATTTGTCCCATTGAGATAAGGCGCACAACATCTTCGCATCTATCTATCTACATATGTCAATATATTCAACATTCCAATACAATGCACTGCATTTAGTAGGTATTTACCCATGAGTATTGGTCATAAATAAAAAAAATAAAAGTAACTCAATACAAAAGACTGGTGTGATTTTTAATTCAAAAGAGTAAAAACATATAAATCACTCAATGAAATTTCAAACGATGGATAGTTAAAAGGATAATGTAAAAACGAATACCTTTGTATCGGAATTCGTAAACTAATTCCGTTCCGCTAGTGTTTATACATATTGCTTAACGGATGTTAATTTTCATAAAGAATACCAGCTTTAGGATCTCAAAATTGATATATTGATTATAAATAGATTTACATAATAAAGATCCAATAATTGATTTCATTAGGAATTAAGAAATAAAAATGTTTAATTAAAAATAATTTATTTTTCCACAGTCATAATCACGGTTTTTTTTTTCAAGAAATTTTAACAAAATGAAACCACTGCATGTTTCCCGATTCGATGTTGACATTTAAACAGTTGTATTAGATACAAATGTTCAATAAAAATGACAACTTTCGCAAAAAAATTGTGTGCCGCGATTTAAAAATAAAAATTTTTCTTTTTAATAAAATGTTACCGGGTACTGCAGACTAAATGCGAATTTGAGTAAAATGGGAATCGTCTCTAGTAGTTTGTGCAGATTCTGCGATAAGGTAATCGAGTCATCAGAGCACTTGAACAGCATTAATGTAAAGTAGAAGGAGGCGCTTTAGTGATTATCATTTATCCCATTTAGAACTAGCAAACTTGGCACCGGCCGATATTTTAAAATTCGTTAGAAGTACTATAGAAACCCTAGTTTACAAGATACATTAGATCTTCAGATCGAAATACTTTTAGTAGCTCATGAGTAGTGCAACCAAAAATATGCTCTAAAAAATTAGTTTTAGGCGCCTAATATATGTTTCAAGCGTTAAAAATATGCTCTATAAAACTCATAATGCATACATATGTATGTTGATATAAAATTACGTGAATTTTTTTTGCAAAAATTTGAAAACATTAAAAGTAACAAATAAAATGTTTAACCAACCAAATAAAATAAAATTCCTTTATATTTACATATATGTATGTAGGTATGTATTATATTTTAATTCCAAAATTAGGCAAAAATAAAAAAATTTCAAAAAATTCTAACTGACAAGAATACAAAACAAAAGGGTAAAAAATAATTTATGTAAATTATTGGTGCAATAAATGACAATTTTTGAAACAATTTTTGGAATATTGTCTTTGCTGACACTGGCTTATTGAAAACTTTAAGAAACAGAATTTTAATATCAGTTTTAAAATTTGGACCTTCATGAACCATTTTCGCAATTTTCCCCAATTTCACAAATGTTAGTTTTAAGCGTTTTCAAGAGTATCCTTATTGTTTAATAGGTACACTCTAAACCACTTTTGCTGAAAATTAGGTCGATAATAGTAGGCAACACTTTACAGACTGTTTTCGACCTAAAATTAGGCCTGTAGTTTTTTTAGACATTTGGTTAGTTTTTAAGCAAAATATGTCTAAAATTAAACAAAAAATTTTTAAATATTTTAGGCAATTTGTGTCTAATTTCCCCCCTTTGATATATTTATTTTCAATACATCTTAAATGAAAATGCCTAAAATATATATTTTCAATAAAATTATTTAATTTATTATAAATTATATCTCTTACAAACTATCTATATATACTTATAAAAAGATATAAAATACATATATATACTTACATATGTTTTGTCAGTTACAGCGTTCTTTAATTTTTACGACGAAATATAGATGATAAACTATTAAACTTTGTAATTTTTTTTCTGTAAATTTTGCAACAAACACTTTTCTGAAAATTATTAATATACATTTTAATATATTTTATAAACTAGTTATAAATTATATTATAAATAAACACCACCAGCTGAATACAAAACACTTTTGTTTTTAATATATAAATGCTGCAGCCACTGCAAATTTCATTTTTTTTAAATTTCAGAATACGACGCGACTCTTTTGAAGTTTTCATTGCAAATAAATGCTTCTTCTGTTTTTCGTCGTTTTTTTACCATCTTTTTTACTTAAATGTTCTTAATATTACACATTTATAACTATTTTTAGGCAAAAGTGCTTAATTTTATAAATTTTTTATTGATTTTAAGCAAATGCGCTTAATATTAAACATTATTTAGTAAATTTAAACATAACTTGTATAAACATAAACAATTTTAATAGCAAATTTATTTTTTTGTGTAAATTTTTTATTTTTTTTTTTAAATTAAAAATGAAATCTACATAATTTTAGACAACAACAAATTTTCAACACCAATTTAGACATAATATGAACCTAAATTTTGGGAAAAGTTTTAGAGCGTAGTCAATATTTGGAAAAAATAAAAATTCGTAATAAACGTAAATTATTCTAAGTTAGAATTTCTAACATACTTATGTAAAAATTTGTAAAATATGCTATAGAAATATAAAAAAATTAAAAAATGCAAAAGTATGCATTTATGGCGAAATATACAAAAAAATTCCGTAACAAATAGGGGTTGAACGTCGTAATTTTTCTTAAAATGAATTAATATTTTGCTTGTTATCTCAGTAACATCCAGAAATATAAAATGCTAATGCATATTTTTGGTTTCCCTACTCATGAGTAAATGAATCTTATCTTAATAGTCATCGTGAAGTAAAAAGGATTATTGTTGAAATAAAAGTGAAAACGAGTAAATATATGAAAACAAATTTAAGCAATAAAACATAATTCCTAAATATTTAGCAGTAATTTCTATTTGGCAGCGAATTGGTTTGGTTGATTTATTCAAATCTTTTTTATAATTTTATAATTCAAATGCAATTATTCTGATAGCGAAGAACATCGCAAAAGGTCGGTTAAAAATCAAACCAACCAAACATTCCTAACAGATATCTAGAGATTTTGATTTTATCTTAATATACATACAGTATATGTACATACATACATACATAATTGGCCATTACAACCTTGTGTTAGGGTTACGGCCTAGCTTCACGCAGCACTCATGTTGTGTGTGTTAATTTATCGATGAACAATGGCACCTACAGTTTAAAGTCGACTCCCAACAAAGATTTGAGAAACTTTTTCATGGCAATCAATTACTTCCAGAGCTTTTGCCAGAAGACTGCTGTCAGATAGTCATCAAAAGAAATAATTTTTTCATATTTCTTTTCTTTTTCAAGACGTCAGAGCTGATATTTCAACCCGCCACTGTCATCCTAGTAAGCCAACACACTAACCACTAGACCACGGCGACAACAGTATATGTGTATATTGAAAATTCGCCTTATAGCTTAAAGTTTAATCTCTACTAATATTCAGTTAATTTGTGATGTTCTATTCTGCTAATATGTATCTGAAGAGCTTTCTTAACAGCAAACAATATACATATGTATGTCATGCTGTAACGAACAAAACTGTTAACTTAATATACCGAAAAAATACGTTGTAGCATATATCCTTTCTAAATACTTAATACAAAATGTACAATAAAAATAAATCAATCAATAACGATTAATTGAACAGCATTCATTAAGAGAAACACAAAGAAACGAGCAAAGAAAACGAATAATAAGAAGGAGAAGAAATTTTAATTCAAATACCAATGAGAGAGAAGCCCACTCAGATGATAATGATGATGAAAGTGATGACGATAAGTTTCCAACACATACCATTACTGAGACGACGATTGAAACAAGAAAAACAAAAACATATACAAAAAAAACATGAAACATGAAATATTTAAACTCGTTGATGTATTTTATTTTTTATATCTACTGGATACACCACTAAACAGATGGAATATATACGGATGATGATGATGATGCTGATGATGATGCATATCACGCAGTTTCATTGCAACATCAAATTGATCAATACTGTTCAAAATAACAATAACAAAAATATAACGTATAGCCATCTTTTGCTTTTTGTTTTTCTTTTTCTACTGAGCTACAACGAATATAATAAACATCAGTCTCATTGGATCCTAATTTCCAATAACGAATTTAAGCAATTTACTCAAATGCTAATTTATGACTTATAGATCCACAGGTAGCAGCAAGACAACGGCAGCAGCATTTATTGCAACAACAATATCACTACGACAGCATTTTAATAACAAATAAAGAAAATAATAAAAAAAGAACAAAAATCGTTAAGAAATGATAAAATGCCAATGAATAGAAGATACGCATTCGAATTTTTCTTAACCCATGTATAGCCATAATTTTGATAGAGAACAAAAAAAAAAAAAAAACAAAAAAATCTCACACATACTTACGCTCACTTTTACTCGTGCAATATTTATCTGCCACTAAACACCATAAACACATCACATCACTATAATCGACCAACCAGCCATCGAGCAAACCAAGTGGTTGATCCTCATTAGTCTGTCCATATATTCTGCCATTACAGTGTTGTGTACTCGTATATGAAACACAATAAATAAATAAAAAAAAAACTCAAACAGCATGCATGCATGATGCATGAATGTATAGAATGAAGTGAAAACAAAAAATTAAAAAAGCATCTTACAATAATTCCATTTCATTATTTTGATACGAGTCTTCCCATATTAAACAACGGCAACTATTCATGTTGTGCTCCCTGTACTTGATCATCAGAAAAACAGCAACTTAAGAAAACCTTCTTCATCATCATCAGCAAATCTTTTAAAATGCGAAAAAAAAAACACAAAAAAAAAAGATAAAAAAAAGAAAACCCAGAAGCTTTACAATATGTATTCACCTTCAATGGCTGAGGAAAACTGGTAAAATGCAATTGACTGACAGTTTTAATATGTACAATCGACAACAACAGCAACATCTACAGCAATGGAAACATTTTTTAGCTGCTGCTGCGATCGCCAACGGTGTACATAAATGAGTCTTGTGTAGGAGACTTTTTAAGTGCAACAAATGAAATTTTAAATGTGTTGAACGCATACTACTCAAGTATTACTGGTGGAGTGGGGAAAAATTTCTTCGGATTCTTTTATATTCTCCTACTCTGCTGGTTTTGAAACATAATGTTGGTTTGCTTTAAAGTCTGTCGAAGAATAAGTAATACCGACTTTTACATGTAGTCGATTCCTAATGATTTTCGATTGAAGAATTGTTCTTAAGACTCATTAAAATTAAACAAAAGACTAAAATGTTTACTGAATTTGTCAAGTCACATTAAATATATGCTGAGGTTTTCTATAATGTATTGGCAACTTTTACTTTAATGCATCTAATGAGTCTGTGATTGGTGAGTGCTGTTTCTGATTAAATTTCTGGTGAACGACAATTCTTTTGCTTTGAAAATGATTAAATTCCATATTTAAAGAAATAGATGATTTGGTGATTTTCTACTCATATGTGTTACTTTTGAATTTTGTTCCTATTTGGTTTTAGAAATTTTAAGACCAAGCATCCAAAAGATTGCATATATTTTTTTTTAATAGTAAGATTATCAGATTGTCAAGCTTATGACAGTTAAGAATTATTTAAAAGAGTAAGATACTTAAATAGCTTGGTAAGCAATCTACTGCAAAGAATATACTCCAACACTATATAAGTATATCAGATAAGTAAAATTCTATTAAATTTTATTGGAATAATCACCACCATAGCCAGTTTATCAACAAGTTAAAGAGTTGAAGTTGTGGTACCTCAGTCTGAGGAGACGAATATAAGTAACACACAACATGTCGATATGAGTGATGTGGTAAAGTATGAATCAAGACGTGTTCTCAGGCGCTATTTAACTATACTGTTGATAGATAGCATCTAAATCTAAGAAGCTGTTTTAAGACCTAATGTGAGAATATATAATCTCAAGAAATGCCTACGAAATTCTATTTACCCTTATCCAATATTTATAAATTACACTTTTTTCCTTAAATACCAACATGCAATCATTATTCGAGTACCAATTTATTTTTGTTTTTTTTTTTTATATTTTTGAAAATATTTAAAATTTTACTCGTATGCACACATAACCTCACTAACAGATTCAGTTGACAGGTGAGCAATTGCTGCCATGCCGTGCTTATGTTTTTCGACCCATCAATATTTTATTTATTTATTTTCTCCACATACTATTCACGTATGAACTCCTCCATTACAGAGAATTTATTCTTCAAGTCATCCACTAGTTTACTCACTTTGTGATCGACGAACAACACTGTGGCTGGTTTTGTTTAATTTCTTCAATGTCTACCAATGTGTGGTGATCATCAAAAGTTTGTAAAAAAAAATATTTAAGGCCTGTATTCCTCTTCTTCTGTAGTTTTAGGTTTTCAATATGTTAGTTGGCTGGCCAATTGAGTGACGGCCACTGACTGCTTTATGAGCACGAAGACATGCAACATGCAATGTGGTATATTGGAGTGCCTACATTTGTATGTACATATGTATATAGCAGCAGTGTGTGTGTGTGCTAAGTTTCTTAAGCAAATAATTTTGTACATTTTTAGTTGTTGTTATTTATTTTGTCTTATTGTAGGTGCCTGTAAACGTAGAACAGAGGCTACAAGTTTTAGCATTTTTCTTGAGTTATTTGTTGCAACAACAATTGATTGAACACGCAAATTTCCATTTTTGCAAAACGTCCATGATGCAGTGTAAAGAGGTCATTTATAAGACCTTTTGCAAGTGTTGGAAAATATTTGACACCATAAAAGATTTCATTAAGAGATACCCAGAGTCACAGTATGTCAAAGATGTTCTCACACACGGTTAAGGAAAATGGAATGACTGAACATTGTCTTGCTGCACCAACAATTCCATTTCGAATTGCATGAGAAACGAGTTTTGTATTTAATTTGTATATTGAAAACCTGTTCAAAAGTCAAATTTATCTTCTAAAATCGATTTTATCTAAAGAATGTATTTAAAAGGATTTGATTTTACTAAATATTAAAAGTATACATATATCGTTAGCTGAAACGCAAAAAGGTTTAATTAACAAAAAAATATAATTTTATAGGAGAATCATAAAACTTTCTAACAAGCAATTCTTTTACGTCATAAAATCCTCGGTTTTGATTGCAGAAAAATTTAATAAGATATTCAGTTTAACGGCATTTGAACCTTTTTCATTTTACCTAATGATATGCACATACAGAAATAGATATACTCTACAAATATATTTATATTTTTTCTACTTTAAAATCTGTGCAAATGTCAACAATATCAGTCTAGATTAACTACCATTTTATTGACACACCACAGCGATAATAAACCTTCAATAATAAATTGGTCATAAATCATATAAAATTCGTGCATTGCTTATTGACTTACATTATTGCACTGCATTTGTAATATCCAAAAGCCTTTTTAATTAAATTAATTTATGTGAATATACTAAATCCCGAAAAAAAACTCAATCTTGCCAAAACTTTTAGGTAAAGCCTTCAGTAACGAAATTATAAACAGAGACATGAGTAAAGTAGTGGTAATTGAATTGCAACGAATTAAATGTACACTAAAAATTTTATTGAAATTGCGGAATTGACTGTGTTTGGGATTTTTCCAAACCAGCCTGTAATTATATAGAGAAAAAAACCTGAACTAAAAACTCTAAAATATGTTTAAGTAATTTCTTTTATTTTCTCATTACATCATATTTGTTTAATTTTACATGCTTATATTTAAAACTGTTATTAATAAAGCAGGCAAAAAATCACATGATCATTGTAATTATTGATACAGTTTTTGACTTTACGTTTTATAGATAAAAGAACAGAATATTTTTGTCAACTGCACAGAGCAAACGAGAACTTAGAAAAACAAAATAAATATTATATATTAACATTTTAAACTTATTGTTGTTTTTTTGTTCTGCAAGAGGCAGTTGAAAGTTCTTATACATAAATTCTCATACATACTGATATATTGAATATCTTAAACAAAATCTTTTTAAAAAATTGCCATGTGAATTCGGTTATGAAATCTATTTGTGTATCGTTAAGGAGGCAAAATGTTGAGCCTTACAAGTGGGTAGTAATTCTGCGTAACGCACACATATAAATATGAATTTCTCGTTAATCAGATGTTGGTACAAGATGTTAAATTTAAATTAAAGGTTCATTGAATTCTTTAATCTACAACTGAAACTAGTTAAACTTCATATCGTTTAAAATATTAATTTGCTCCAGGCCATTTGTCACCACAGATTTATCACAGATAAAGATTTACAGCCCTGTTTTCAATTACAAGACCGTATCAATAAGCTAAATTTGTGCATATTAGTGAATCACAATTCATCGCATTCATTAAAATCGACTGTTTATTTCTGTTCTAATAATATTCTTATACTTACTTAGTTATTCTCTGCCGAGCGCGCGCCTTCTCCAGTTGGTCATACCAATTGACGACTGGTCTTTATCAACTTGGTTCTTCCAAAGTAAACACAATCGTCCTCTACGCCGACGTCCACTGACCTTTGCATCGAAAACTTTTCTCACTGGAGCAGATTCTTCCGTCCGAACAATATAGCCGAGCCAGTGTGGCCGTTAGAAGCTCAGATCGCTGGGGGAGCTCATACAACTGATGGTTGGTTTGTAATGCAGTTTTTGTTTCTAGCCGGGGTATAACTCCGGTTGTTAAGGTTCGGAGTCAAATATATAATTTTGCTTAAAATCTCCTTTTGGCCTTATAGTGACAGCATACATACATAATTGCATTATAATGAATTTGTAAATTTTTTAAATTGCTCAACAAACCTTCTCTACCGAACTCGATTTTCGTCTTTTTTCTTTATTTTTGTGTTTGTGTGATATTGGGAAAAGGGTGTTGTTGACTTTACAACCTTGTGTTCGGCTAGAATCAGAAAATCGTGATCAATATATTGATTGGCTGCAATGTTTTAAAAATGTTTTGATTTTATTGGTATTGAATTGGTTTTTAACATAAAAAATCAGTATGTACCAAGTATGAACACTTCACTCTGAACTTCAGTTATCAACGGACCCAAATTTGTACAAACATATCAAATTTCACACTCTTTTGACGGGTCAAAACAAATAACTCGGTGATACCCCGTTTTATTTTTTATTTAATTGAGCGAGAAAAATAATTTCTGTTTAAAATACAAAAAAAAGTACAAAACATCCAGAAATTAGAACCTTTAGTTCTAATTGTAGAGCATCCAATACATTGAAATGGCAAGTTATAACTTCTGGACGGTTCGAATTTGTGAGACTCTACTCTAATGCGTAAAAGATATTCCAAGAAAACTATCACTACATTTTATACATTTTCAAAAGTAATATTTGTTATAATAAAAATGTTCATTTATTGCTAAAATTGTTTATAATTTGTATGTTAACTTTGTCAAAATTTGAATTTTTCTAAAACATATCGATTTGTTTTATTTTTATTTCAATAATATTTTAGGAGTTTGTTTAAACAAAAAAAAAATTTGCATTTATCGGAATTCCTTTTGAAGGAAACTTCTGGTTATAAGAAAATGCTGTTTTTTTTTCATATGAACATTGTTACTAATTGTCCTTTAGATCAATAGATGAAGTCAAGGGTTCTTTATTTTTAAACTAAAATACTGATGCTTTTCGATTTTATGAAGGTTTTTGTTACACTCTATAACGTTTTAATACTCTACAACTAACTCACAATATTAATGTGTAGCTCTATTTATATAAGTAGTACTACACTTTTTCTAATAATTCCTATTTTTTGTTTGTAATATTTTTTTTTACATACTTAAACAACAACAATTTCATTTACAATTCTTAATTTTCTATAATTTTAAACATACTTGATTTTCCTACAAGCATTTTGTTTTTGTAATTTTTATACAATTTAAAACATACTCGATTATTGTACGTGTAATTTGTTATTGTTATAATTTATGGATACTTATAACTTAAATGCTAGAAATAGTAACAAAAATTAATTTTAAGGAATGTAATAAAGATTTGCTATATAAAATTATTTTATCGTAACAATATATATAAATATGTTCACGAAGTCTAGAGAATACTTTTGTTATTTCACGGCCAACATATTTACCCTAATGAGCAAATTTTCATGCAGTTATTGTTTTCGCACTAATTTTACTCTTCTCGATTCAATACCTTCAACAGGATATATATAGAAAGATGCATACTGAAGGGAGTATTTGTCAGTAAAGTTTAGAAGAAGACGATGAAATGTGGATTCGTGGTTTTTTCTCTATATGAAACTTTTGAAGGTCTGAAAGGGAATATTCTAACCACCATTAACACGATATGGCCAGACTTATTAAAAAAAGATGTCTAAAAATATCTAGAAAAAAAACGTATAATATGCGAATAATGTTGATAATGAATCATAAATTATAGCAATATTTGCAGATATATTTTCATCATTTGACACCTACACAAGCAGACACACTCGACTCCTCAACACTTACACTCCTCAGTGTGTATAGTTTTGATGTTTTTATCTTTAAAGTAATGTAAACATGTAATCTGTCAAAAATATATTTTCCCTAGAATGTTTTATTAGCTATTCGGTAAACTACGAAATATAAACGTTTAAAGCAAACTGGTAGTAGATATTCGTCAGTGCTCATTCATAAGTATTCTTGTTATTATTCTTAAAACTTCAACTTTTTTCACAATTTGAAAATGATTACCAGTAATTGGCACAAACAAAAATTGCTTGCAAATCACTTTTATCATCAATAACTCGTTCCAATATTTTTCTTAATTTAAAACTACTACGCCAAAATCATAAATTAAAAAAAAGAATGAAAAATATAATAAAAATTCATGCCAATTGTTCATATGTATGTTCGTTCATTATCTGAATATTGAGTATTGACAATTGAGTATAACAAACCAATTTTAAAAATTCAAAAATAAAAAAAATCTATATTTTGCACCTGTCAGTCGATTATTGCATGACAACTGGCTTGCAAATCATGACATGAGTTCAATTTGTGACAATTATTATGGCAACATTTCACAAAAAACAACAAAATAGCTTAAATTGTATTAGCACATAAAATTGAAACAATAACAACAACAACACTATACAATTTACAATATACTCGTAAATACACCGAAAATACAATAAATAATAAAACTTTTTTTCCAATGTTTAATGAAAAAAAAAAAAAAAACAAAGCAATGATTTTTATCTCAAATTTGTTGTGCGAAAATTGCTTTCGTTGCTGCTGCACATTTTTTTTCTTTTTTCAAATGACATTTGAAACTCTATTACTTTTTGTTATGCCCTACACCACCTCTGGCATTTAAAGTAAATTTGACTTGTGCTGCACTTTGTGTCGCACATATTCAATACGCATTTTTATTTATATCGCTCAACCTTTTCAATCGGAAATCAATGCAAAGAGAAAAAGATTCCAATGAAAAAAGAAAAAAAAAAAAAATATAAATTAATTTAACAAACATGTGTGTAGGGTAATAACTTTTTGCATTTTTTGCAAATATCAAATCTCCCCAGACAAAATCGAATACGGCATGGACAAATATTAAGAACTGCGTTTTTAGTTTTTGGTTACGCACCAAACGCGTTAAAGTTTTGAATCAAGCAAAGTTAAAAAAAAACTTTTTTTGATGCCTTAACGTCTGACCATCACATCTATATAATCATGGCAATTCTGTCATTTTCATATGTTGGTTGTAATTTAAAACAAAAAAAAAACTTTTACAACCTATATGTGATTTCATTTGTGATGCATGGTTTCAAATCTGGTTTTCGGACCACTGTTTCCACGAAAATAATTTTGAATCGTTAAACAAGTCATTAATAAATTTTACGAAAGCCCACGAGTGTTTCCTCAGACATTGGGTACCTACACCATCTACAATTCCAAATCAACAACGCAGTAATATTTGTGTGGAACGTGGAATAAAAATAGTACAAGATATATATCCGCTTTGTAAAACATCGCGTACTTTGAACCTAAAGTTTATATCTTACAATCAGAGTGGGCAAACAAACAAAACATTTCGCAAAAGTTACAACAAAGTCATACACTTTTCAAAATTTTTTTAATGGTATTGTACATGAGTAAAACCAAAACAAATACTTTCTAAATGAGAAAGAGCACAAATGAAACAATTAGCTTTTCGCTCTTGTGCTTGCTTTGTTATTCCGTTACATTCGTATAATTTACTTTTTTTTTTCTTCTTCTTTTCTTTTTCTTCTCATTCATTTTTTGTTGTATCTAAGCACATTTGAGTTAGTGTATTTGTAGTACTCAAAACAAAAACAATATACAAAATTAAATGGGACAATCTTTCTCAATGTTTCTGTTTTATTTTTGTTTTACTCATTGTAAAGAATACAACAAAATGAGATCAATCGTTCAGTTTTGTTTATTTTCCTACTCTGCTTACAATACCTACTTTTAATCATTTATTGTTATTATTTGTTTACATACTTACATACTCGTATATATAAACCATATTTTAAAAAAAATTGTTATTAAAAAAAATTTTAAAAAAATATATTAAAGGCATTTTAGAAATCGCTCTCATTGCGTAAGGTTTTGTTTTTACCAAATTGAACTGAAATAGTTTTTTTTTAACATTCATACAATATTCGCCATTAGAAAACCCCTGGGGAGAATATTATCCAAAAAAAGGTATCACCCTAATGTGCAGCTCTATAAATCTGGCACTTTTTTTATAAAAGATTACATACCACCATGTTTCAGAGTCACGGCCTAGCTTCTCGCAGCTCTCATGCTGGCAATCAGTCACTCTCAGGTCATCTCCTGAGTTCTAGACTCAATATAAAAAAAGTACCATAACGATAGGGAAACCTTAAAAAATATGCAGAATCCGATAAGTTCGAACTGGTCGATTATATTTTATTTTATTAATTACTTTCGGAAATTTCTAAAAGCTCTGATATGATTTTGTTAATTTGTGTCAAAAATAACGATTTAGGAGCACAGTGTACTCTGAGTATAGACTTTTTTCTCACAATTTTCAGCGAGAAATTGTTGATTCTGTGATAATCCATAATATATCTTAATATGTAGATTTCATATTTATCCCCAGCTTCGAGAACGTTTCACTTTTTAGAAAACGATTGGGTTGTGGTATAGGATATTAACAAATCGCTCAAACTTGATATTATTTTTCTATACATTGTATGTATATATGTGTGTTTGTATATATTTTGAGCATTTATATATTTTTTTTTTTTTTGATTTTTATTCTGATTATTGTTAAGGCTTACAAAATATTGTTGCATGTTATTGTGGCCCCCTTGTTAAACATAAACACAACGATAACAATAATAATAATAATACGGCTCATAGCTGCAGTAACAGAAACAACAACAAAATCTATGTACATATAAGAATAATAATTTTGTAAGATTTTGTAACTAATTGCTTTAGATACAATTGTTTTCAGTTCACAATATATGTATGAATGCAGCCCGACTCTACATTTTACACACAACACACCATATGTACCACCTTTACTTACACTCCTATAATGGGTTTACTGGGCGTGTTGCTGATTGTTTTTGATTTTTTGCAATCGCTGATACACTTGGGTTTTTATTTTATTTTCTTTCCAAGACATTAAATTTTAACGTCGTCGTTAAAATACTCAAACATATTGCGATTATTTTGAACATTTTTATGATTAACTTGTATGAGTATTTATTTTATTTTACATTTTACTTTTAATTTTGTATCAGTATTGCCGTTTTTATTAACGGCTCTAAAATAAAATTAATTTTTAATAACATTTTATTTATTGTTTACACTTGTCTCTTTGGCACACCTGAATTTTATTTCATTTTATTTCATTATACTGGTAATAAAGAAAATTATGCAAGAAGTACAATTTAATGAGATTAATTTAGTGTCAATCAAGTACATTTTAATAATTTTTATTTGTAACCTGCATTGAAATTACGTTGACTCAAGGACGTTACAAAATTTGCCCCTTAGCTTGTTAAACAAAAAGTTATTTAGTTGGGCAAATAAATAACATTTTAATTGATTTTTAACAATACAATAATATTAAAAAAAATAAAATCTAACGCAACGACTTTACCCCACAGCGCTAATAAATCTGATATAAGTATACACAGAAAAAAATATTTTTTTGATTCAGACACGAAATTCACTGAGTTAATAAATTTTTTGTTTAATTTCGGTCCTACAAAGAAATTTGTGAATTCGAACAACAAATTTGTAATTTTTTGTTTGAAAAAAATTGCGATATTTTCAATAAAAATTTTGCGATATTCAATAAACATTTTTATTGGAGTCACAAAAACGAATCAAACAAAAAATTTAATAGAAGTAGATAAAAGTTTTATTGAATATTACGGTTCTAAGCAAACAAAAATTTTGTCAAACCAATTAATATATTTTTTGAAAAAAATTTATTTTTAGAGAAAAAAGTTGCCAATTAAAAAAATAAAATGTTTAAAAATGAATGCAAAATTGAACAAATAATTATTCGAGACAACAAAATAATGTCCAGAAATTTGACAAATAATTTTTTTACAAATTTAAATTTTTTATGATAATTTATTTTTATATTTTATTATTATTAATAGTATTATTAATATTATTATTATATTATTTATTTTAATGTAATATGAAATGTATTTTTTTGGGGATAAACATGTCTCTATGGCCATTTCGTCTCTGTTTAAGAGACTCGTCAAGAGACTTTTTCCCAAAGGTGTTATTCAAAACTATAAATACTTATGTTAAAATAGTTATAAACTAAATGCGAATCATATCCCATCTAATATATAAAAACCAAACAAAAGTATTTACAAAGCAATAAATTTCTTTTTTTTTTTGTTTTCTTTATATCATGTTTTATCAACATTGATACTTTTAAAATACATTCAAACAAAATTATTAATAGAATCAAACAAAACTTTATTTGAAAACGAAATAAAAATTGAACAAGCGTTTGTTTGAAAATATTCCTGCAATAATTTTTTCTGTGTACATTTTTTTTCAGTGGCAAAGCCCTATTGACCTGCATTGCATTGGAATTTTTGAAAAGAAGGGCATATTTTATTTCTTATATTAAGCACTTTAGGTATAAAACAAATTGTTGTGAATAGATCATTCAAAGGCCAGTGTTATACTTTCATCGTTGAAGGATCAATAGCAATTGCCTTATCGTTGAATGTTGATTGTGTATGGTGAGTGCCTTTGCTAAGTACGTATAGCTGTTATATCTGCTCCTTCCCAATAGGTGGCGCTTTTCTCCTGATCGTTCGTTTTTTGTTGTCAATGGTTAATTTTGAAAAAAAACAGCAAGCTAACTAATTCACCCCCTCTATATTGTATATACATACTAGTGCTGTCAAATTCTACTACTTTTCATTACTCGGTAATATTGACCACTTTCATTTGGGTACCCAATACTACTAAATTCTCATAATGGATTTCATTTTTAAGAGAAAACAATTTCATAAAGTATTGTGTTTTTGTTTGGCCTTTAAAATTTAAATTTTCCATACAACTTCGAAGAAAAAATACAACTCTTAAAGTATTGAGTAGTTACTTGTAAGTATTGAGTACCCAAAAATTAGTACAAATACTCTATACTCGGTACCCATTACTCAATACTCATATTTATAAAAATTTTGGCAAGATCTTTTTTACTTTAACTTTAATAAATTTTAATGGATATAACAAAGCCTTTAACAAATTCTGTTATTGTCGTACCAGTACAAATGATGATTTTATGCCGGAAGATAACCTACGTACATACATTACACTGGTTTACAGCCAAAAAATACCAAGAACGACACATGCCTGGATTAGTTAATTTCGAATTAACTTCTCTAGGCATGTGGCGTACTTGGTATTTTTCCAAATTAAAAATTTTTAAACCTTTGTTATTGGCCAATAAAATCATGTTTCAGAAAACGAACGACTTACTTTAGAAGCTTGTTCATTCCATCCTGTACTCACAAAACTTTTCACAGAAGACTGGTAAGAGGTAGACGCCGAAAAAAATATTTTTCAATATTTCTTCTGTTTTTTAAGATGTCAGAGCTGGGGTTTGAACTCAAAGCCAATAAATTAACAACTAGACCACAACGAAGTTACTCCAAAATGAATCGATTAAATTCATTTAACAATAAAAGAAATTTATAAAGTGAAATTTCTTGTGTCGGCTTAGGCTGTAGGCATTTCAGCGGACTGGCTGGATTCAAATATTACTCTTTTCTAAACACAAGCGCATTCTTTTATTCCACTAGAAATTTAATGTTCCTATGGTGCCCGAGAAGGTTGAACTTAAAAGCACCAATTCTGCATTCTAAAATTATCACTAATATTTAAAGTTTTAAAATGTAAAAACTGTACAAACCTTATTAATAACTTTTAGAATCTTTATTTATTCTATTAAATCCATTTCATTTCATTCCGTATGCAATGCAGCGGTTTTTTAAATTTTCAAACAATCAAAAATTCATCAGTTCCTTTTCGATTTCTCTTTTATATCTCCAATGCAATCAAACCGTGTCTTCGAAGTGGTATTTTGAGTTTGGTGGACAGCCAGAAGTTCTAGGAAGCTAAATTAGATTAACAGGGTCGTTGCGGAACGATATTGTTTTAATTTTTGACAAAATGGTCATAAAGAATCAAAGCAGTTTCTCGAACAAATTTAGTGTTTAACTTTTTATCTTTTTTTTTAGCACAAAATTGTTTTTTGAAATATCACTTACTGTTGCATTTGAAATTTCAATAATATCGCTAAGCTCTCTGATAATCAATCGACGATTTTGCAGCACCACTTCTTTAATTTCGTTGACGTGTAGCTCATCAGTAGGTGTTCTTATTCATATTTGCTGTGGTTAGCCTTCAATGTCCACAAGCACTACTCCATCTTTCCCCCTTTCCCTTAAATGTTAGCCTCAATCAAAAGACAAAAAAAGTGCCTTCTCGGCCTTTTACGAACAACTGACGTAGAATTTTATAAAGATATCAATAACTATGTTGCCAAATTAAAAATCAGAACATCTGTCCGAATAGATAAACCAGGGAGATTAAATGGAAAACTCTTACACATATTTATACACAGAAGTACATACAGTGGTGTGCAAAAAAATAGACTCACCTTGATCTAACATCCTTTAGGCAGAAAAAACATTATAATATAAAAAATACAAAACTTCCCAAAATAAAAATTTAATAAACCATATATTCATAAATATTGTTAAAATAGCAAATTTTGCCTGTTAAATAAAATAGATTCACGAAATTTGATGGTTTAATAAAATTTATAGTTTATGAATTACACTAAATTATTTCTATTAATCACCGTCTAATTACCTCTGTACTTAGTGGAATAACCCTTATTTAATAAGGTGCAAGCAGCGTTTTGGCATTGAGTCCATAATTCCTTAAAAATAAAAAATTAAAATTAAAAAATTCCCAAAACTGTTCCTTATTGTAAGGGAAGCTTTAGCAATTTGCCATAAAAGGATTTAAGTCTTAAAACTGTGTAGGCCATTATTTTCAAGCCAACCTTTTGCACGTTTTGATGTGTGTTTCGTGTCGTTAACTTGTTGTAGCATCAATCAAAGTGGCATTTCATATTCATCACAATGTCGTTTAAAATACATGTATAGTATACGGCATCCATTGTAGCTCTTTGTAGGTCTTATTTTAAATAAATTAATATTTAAAAAATTTTTAAAACATCTCAATACCATTATGTTACCGCCACCATTTTTTAATGGTTTTCTTTATATTTCGGAAACACTTCAGTATTAGGGGGTCTCCTTACAGTGAAATTACTTCTTTCAAACTAATTTTAGTTTCGTCTGAACACAAAATACTTCTCTACTTATGTTTAATGGTATTTGCTTCTAAAGAAAAACAACATTCACAATCAACGCTTTGTTGAGAAATTATCGACATGTTGCTGAAATAATTATTTTTATTTCGTTTTCAATATTCATCTGCATTTTTTTATTGGACCCTTTAAAAATTATCCTTGGGCTTTTGCATCTTTCCATAGCTTTCTTACATTTTTTATCTGTGGCTACATAGGAGTATATTTCCAACATCTTGCAAAAAAAATTTGAAATTTTTAGTTCATCTTTTATCTTTTTAGTTCATCTTTCATCGGGATCCCGATTTGGCAAATCCCGAATTCTGGGATTTTTCAGAATCTGGATTTCAGGACTGTCATTTCTATTTATGGCCAAATAGTTTGACGAACACTTTCACATTTAAAATTTTCATTCAAGTTTGTCCCCAAATGCAACTTTGGGCCTTTGGAAGTTATAGGTTATGTTGAGTCTACAAAGCCTCACAATCACCATATCAAGAACTACTCTAAGAATTTAACTGAAACAAAATGCTAAATTATATTATAAAACTACTTACCTTGGGCTAAATTGTTCTATATTGAAATACATTATAAGTTTATTAAAGGTTTGCTTGTTATAATTACAATTGTAATACTATTTAAAAACACGTGCTTCAAGTTTCAAATTTGAAATCTTAGCAATGTTCCCAATTGTTCTTTTAAAAATCGATTTGGAACAATAGCGCGTTGAAAAATAAATTTTTTTAATTATGACACTATAGAAGTAAATAATAGATGTTAATTTAAAAATTAAGTAATCGTAGCCCATTTTTTTCTAGATTAAAAGCAAAAATTCAGTTGAATTTAATTATTTAAGACTGACCCAAAGCAAATCATTAGATTCAGTAAAGGAAACAAATAAATAATAATTAATTAATGGCATGACCTGATCATTGGAAAGAAAAAAAAATTGTGATGATTTCTTATGAATATTTGTCTATTAATATTGTTTTTACTTAACAGAAAAGAAGACAGAAATAATACTAAGATACCATAAACTTGTTACACCCTACATTATATTCACAAGTGTTGTCTTAATAGGTTGTTTTCCTTCATGACACTGATTTAATTTAAATTAGCAGGAGAATATTTGACCTTTTTAAAGCTTCGGTTAAAAATATTTACGACAATTTATGATAATTCTGGGCAAAGACTTCTAAACTCAACTGATATCACCCTAAACTCAATCTTTGATGAATTGGTTGAATTATTTATAAATTTGAGTATAATTATGAACTGAAAATACGGCCCGTAAAAGGTCATAATGTAGTCGAATAATTACTTGTTTTAGCTTTCTTAGTAAACATAGAAAGAGAACACTAAAACCATAGAACACCGTTAGTATTAATGCTGGTATTTGTAACATTTCGCCAGAAATCTTAAAATCATATTTTTATGAATTAAAATCAAATTTTATTGCCAATGATTTTTATTCAAAAGTTCAATAATTTTATCACATTAAAAAACAAAAAATATTTTTTAGCCATATACGAGTAGGCAAAAGCATTCATACAATAGATGAAATGTATTGCTTTAGAGGTAAGCACCTCTTTATGGCCATTTTGTCTCTGCTTAAGAGAGACTATTTTCCAAAGGTGGTATTCAAAACTACAAATACTTATGCTAAATAGTTATAAACCAAATGCGAATTATACACAGAAAGAAAGTGTTGTTATGACAAATACCTTTTGCAGTTGAGCCAATTGTATTTGTCGCAAATAAAATGTGTTTGATTTAAATGATATTTTATTTGCCACAAAGAATTTCGGCGAATACACTGTATTTGTCGCAACTACAAAATTGCAGTTGACATAAATCAAGAGCAAAATTATTTGATCCAAATTGAATTTTCGTAAAGTTAAATGTAAGTGCATTTAAAAGTGCATGTCAACAGCAATTTATTAAAATCAAATGTTTTCTTATTCGAGATTACATGAGAAAAATTATTTACGCTAAATGCGGAATGCAGTTGTGGTAACAGTAGTCTTGTATTTTCAAATGCAATTCGCAGTTAATTTAGTTTTATTGTTTAAGCACTTTCTTTCATTCATATGTATGTATTGTATTGTTTGCGATATTAATGAGTACCATAAAGATTTATAAAAAAAAATTTATAAAATATTTTTTTTTTGTTGTTAAATCAATTTAAATAAAGCCTAAGGCAATACTTTTTTCCAAAAACAAAATTTTTTTTTAATTTTATTTTGACTGCTTTCGGCCAGTGGTTGATTTTTCGACCAGTCCGTTTTTAGACAACTCAATGTCTTAAAGAAAAATTTTGTGAAAATTATCCTTAATTGGAGTCTCTAAAGCATCACACTGCCAGGGTTTCAAAAAATTCCTGCTCTTTGTGGTATCGGCCAATAATGGGTTTAAAACATGTGAGTGTGAAAAAAAGGGCCATCCCAATGATGCAGTGGAAATGTAATAGAAGTGGAAATATTTGATTTGGTAAAGCAATGGGGTGTAAGTGACCAGACGGTGTTAAATTTAGAAAAAAATTTGGAACTAAGTGACATCAATGAATTTTTCATCGAAAGAACTGCAAAATACTAATCAAAAGTATCAAATAAGGATAAGAAGTTTGTGCAAGCATAAAATAATTTGAAATATAATTATAGCTTTCATTTTCCAACTACTTATTTATGTATTTATATATATATTTTAAATATTGTTTATATGTTATGTACTATAATATATGTTAATTATATTATTTATAAGTGTTATATAATATTATATATGTATGTATTATTATATTGTGCTCTCAATTGTCTAACTATGTATTATATTAATATTTTAGATATAATTATTATGTATTCCTGAAAAACCCTTAATTTTATATTTGCTTGTAAATAAAATATAAAAATTTAAAAACAGTTTTTGCATTTGCCGAATTATATTTGGGACAAAGACTATTGCATTTGGTAGGACAGTTTTTACATTTGTCAATTTGTATTTGGGACAAAGACAACCGCATTTGTTAAAACGATTTTTGCATTTGCTGAATTGTATTTCATGTAACAGCAATTTTGCTATTGGCAACGATTCGAATGTGAATTCTATTTGCGTTAAGTTTAATCATTTGCCATTACTACGTTTTTTTTTTCTGTGTATGCAATTTAGTATATAAAAACCAAAGTATTTTTAAAGTAATGCATTTCTGTTTTTCAAAGAACTCAAATTAAATTTTTCCTGTTTCGCCTATTTTTCGAAAAATTTCTTTTTGTTTTTTGAATAAAAATATTTTTTTTCCAATCATTCGCTACAGGTTTTCGGCTGACTCTGGTGAAACAGGAAAAATAGAATTTGAGTTTTTTGAAAATTGGTTTGATTTCTTTGGATACATTAGACGCTCTTGTATTTCATGCGGATTGATATCGTTACCAATTCGAATACATTTACCGAACGCAGGTCGTTGTTTATGAGCGTTTACTTTTAGTTAATGTTGACACAAATTTTGTACAGATGGAAGTTAAATTCAAGATGCAAAGTTTTGGTGTGCGATAGTTCCGAGTTCTTGTCAGCGAATAAGTCGAATATACCATATTATGGAAGTCTTTATTTACATAAAAGCTTTACGATGTCTCCATCAAATATTCGCTTAATATGACCATACCTTTAAAGTACAGGTATGTTATAAATGCTTAGAATATTAGCATTTTTTTGATAACGTAATCGGAGAAATTAATAAAAGGCGGCATTCCGTCGTTATCTTCTAATTTGAACTTTGAGTAAAACGAGACTTATGTACATCTAATGTGTAAGTTACTTATACTTGTTTGGCAGATAACAGAGTTGTAAACGAATCATTCATTTTTGAATTAATTCGTGAATCATTCATGCAATGAATTGGTAAAATTTTGAATTAATTCTTTTCTCCAAAAAACGAATTGAATTAAATTTGAATCAATTCATTTGAATTTAGCGAACATGAATTGCAATTCATTTTCAATTCAAATGAATTGGTAAAAAGAATTGCAATTCATTTCCAGTTCATTTGAATTGAATTGATTTTGAATTAATATAAATGAGTTAAAAAAAATGAATTGCAATTCATTTCCAATTCATTTGAATTCGTTCCACAAATAAAGCGAAGACGATTGTTTACCTATGATGATACAAATGAATCAGAATTCACAGCATACTTAGCAGATTCTTCAAAATCTTTAAGTATGCTGTATAATTATCCCACTGTTAAGAAGGCTTTCTTAAAGTATAATGTGCCGTTACCATCGTCAGCTGCTGTTGAACGATTGTTTTCGTACGTGTCTATTTTAAATATCCCTAAACGTGAAAATTTATTAGATGATAATTTTGAAAAATTATTATTGCTGAAAGTGAACGATGCATTCTGATTTAATCTAATTAGCATTTATTTTATAATTAAAATAATAGAAAAATTGGTTGATGCCAATAATTCTTCCTAATTTCATCTTTATTTGTAAAATATAATTACATTTTGTTAAATAAATATTACTTAAATATTAAACAAATATTACATACATAAGTATTACTAAAGTGTTTGTCCTTTAATGTTCGTGGGTCACAAAATTTCATAAATTTTTAATAGGTTTTAAATACTGAATGTCTTGCTATTCAGCGTATATCAAAAGCGACTTGAAGAACCAAACTCCAAACACCAAGTTTACTTCAATTGAATGCAATTCATTTTTGATTTGATAAATTTGAATTACAAGTTACTTTTCTAATTCATTTGAATTAATTCCAAATCATTTCAATTCAAATGAATTAGAAAAGAATTGCGATTCTTTTTATAAATTCTTTTGAATTAAAAAATGAATAGCAACTCATTTTGCCCAATTCATTTGAATTGAAAATGAATTGCAATTCATGTTCCTTAAATTCAAATAAATTGATTCAAATTTAATTCAATTCTTTTTTTTGTTGAAAAGAATTAATTCAAAATTTAGCTAATTAATAATGAATTGAAATCAAAAAAGAATGATTCATTTACAACTCTGGCAGATAAGGGTGACAAAAGTTCGTTATTGAGGGACTACATATAACATTAAAAATTATTTTTAACTGCCATATTTAACAAAATTAGTGTTTAGTATACACTGTAGAAAATAAACAACAACAACAACAGCATTAAGATATAAATTTTCTTTATCCGATAATTTATGAAATATACTCGTAAATAAGAAAACAAAAATACAAATCATTTGGTTTGTTGACAGTTGCTTATGTTTCATTTTAACGTTATTAATTTTGTTGTTCATATTGTTGTTGTTATCCATTTTAACGTTTCTGTTTTTGCTGTGTTTACCAAAAACAGCAGCTACAACAATCTACTTACTATTGGAATATAAAATAAAAAAACACAGCTATTCATTATAAAAACAACTACAATTTTTATATTAAGTTGGGGTTTACCGAACAATATAAAATGAACGCTGATGAGTTGATGGCTTTTATGTTCATCAAATAAATTTAAACGCCATATTTAATAGAGTTCATGATGACGCTAACAATATCGTAAGAAGAGCAAGAGTTACAAAGAAATCAAAAAAAAAAAAAATATTCACATACAACGATAAGTAAGATGCAGGTAAATGAGATACTAATTTTTAAGTTTGGGAGGGGGTATCGATTCACTCTAATAATATATGTGCAGGGCAGACTTCTATAGTTTTTGGTTAAAATTGTTTTTTCCAACACAAATTTACTTTTACAAGAGTCGATATTTGTGGAAACATACCTCCCACAACACGATCTTGTTATGTACCTCATAATGCTTAAAGAAAATATCTGAATTTTTTTAAACAATCAACAATAGAATCAAAAAACAAAACAAGCAAAATACTCCGACTTGTAGAACTCAATTCATGTATTTCGTTTGAGTAATGAGAAATTTGAGTTATGAAAGTTGGAGTGAGGGAAGGAAAATTGTACGTAATTTATTTTCTTAACGCTACTGCCAACCTAATGAGTTCGAGTTCAAGAAAATTCAAGTTCGAGTTATGGAAGTTCGACGGCATTTACTTCTTTGATTTTTTAACGTATTCATTTTATTCATTCAGCCAATGAAATACAGATATTCTTATAGGCCAACCAACTAAAATTAATTATTTAGTATTTACTCTATACGTTCTGTACATAATAAAAAATAATTAACTCAGATTTTTATAAAGTTCGCTATTTAATTTTCAGGAGAAATGCATGTAATAAATTATAGTCTTTCTTTTGCTTTAATTTGTGAGATGTGTGGGTTAAATTTTACTTTCGAATCAAGTAGTACGCATAGATCAAACTTAATTACTGTAAACAACAGAATTCTCTCTATAAAATTCATATTCTTTAAAATTAAATTCCATCAAATTAGATTACAAAAACTAAAATCAGGGATATTTATTTAGTTTTTTCCATTTTTTGTTGAATGTTGAAAGAGGAGAAAATTTCGCAAGCATATCACTTATTTTATAATAATTTGACGATTAAGTGATATCATATTCCATCAATGAGAGGAAATCAAAAAATTTTCATTTTGAATTAACAAATTCAAAATATGATTTTGAATTAGACCTAAAATTTGAATTGACCCCTTTGAAAAAATGTGTAAGATTGTGTTTGGCTGTATAATTGATCTGTAATAGTCTATTAAAGTAAATGAACTGTTTGTTTAAATAAATAATAGCTGAAAAACGTAACAATTTTTTAATCATTCGTAAGTTTTGAATCGCATATACCATATTTGCATGTGCTGAAGATCGCCCTACTGTTTAACACGAAATATGTAACATACGGTACATTGTAAAATAATCAATTTTTGTAGTCAACAGACGTAGCACAGCAATCAAGTAAAATTGTTTAATTTTCAATTAATTTATCTCTTATCTTCTTTTTTAAAGACAATAAATAAAAGTATATTTATTTTCAGTTATACGCAATTAGTTAAAAAAAAATTAAACAACATGGATGTATGTATGTCATAAAAAATTATAAAAAAAAACGTAAAAAGAATGCATCAAGATTGTTATTTTAGTACAAAAACATTTTCCATTTTTTTAATTTTTTTTATCATTGCGTTAGTTTTTCATTTAAAGCTTTATTTTATTTTTAATTTTCATTAAAAAATTTGAATGATTTCTTTTAAAGCACTTTGTAAGAAAAGAAAAATTTGCTTTTGAATAGTATCCTTTAACAGTTTTCCGTGACGTAATGCGTGCATTTGCCACTTATTTCCACGAACTTCAGCACAGTAGTTATAGACAGCGTAACTTCAAGGCTACCTGCAACAAAATTTTATGTAGCGGTGACTTCTAATTGTCCTGTTATCGACCTACGAATACATTTTAATTTTTTTTAATGTAGTAATTCTGTTCGTGCTTTTTTAACGAACTTCCACTTACTGTTCCTGTAGCGTAAAACCTCTGTTCATTTAATATATAGAATAAGTAATATAAAGAAAAGAAATTGTCGAAATATACGGGATGATTTTCTGGACTTTTAACTGATTCCAACAACTTTAGCACTGCATGAGCCCCTAATATAATATATTGGGGTATGAGGAAGATTAGCCAGTTTATGGAATAGCTTAAATCAGCTTTCAGTTTAGCACGCATAAATATTTTGTAGTTATTCCTTCCAAAATAAACTATCATATGCCTATCCATAGACAAATAAGTTCCAAACAGCTGATAATTTAAATTTTATATATGAATCAGTGGATATATTTCAGGAAATCTAATAGAAACTTCTATTTCACTCTTGTTATTCTGGTGCAATGCTCCTTTTATTATGTGGAATATATCCATGACGAGATAGATCCTACTTTACCACTTTACCACCCAAAGTAGTTTCGAAAGATCAATAATTTTGGATATAAAGAGCAGTATACTTAATAACCAGACAATATAAGAACGCCTACAAAACGTTACATATGCTATATGTTCTTTTGATGACTTTTGCATTTAATTTGACCCACTCGCTTTAAGATTATTCTTAGAAATGGTAAGACAGAAGATTCGTCTGGTCTCTACAAGTTAGAATTGGTTTTTGTATTGGTAATTGATGCAGAAAAATCTTCTAACTTGGACTCAAATTTTATTTCGATTTCAACACAATAATGATATTTAGAACGCAATTGTCTTCAAAAAAGATGTAAAACTAATACTTAAATCATTACTATTAAGAAGAAATAAATATTTAATTACATGAGCTTGCATGTTAATATAAAAATCTGATTTACATCACATTAGCCAACGTTGCGTTTTCGCAACAGTTACTTTCGAAATCATATAGTAAAGAATTGTTAGAATTCTGCCGACAAATTCTTTTTGATAAATATTTTTTAATACTTTCGGAAGTTATCCTAGTAAATAAAATATATATCTATATATATATATGTATATGTATATAAGTTTTATAATTATGGTTTTGAAGCATTTTTGCGAAAGCACTTTTTTGGACTGCTTTTAAAATTCCAAAAACCTGATAAAGCACTAAAAGTTTACTATTTTCTTAAATAAGGTTTTAATTGGAAAATAGTGAACTAACTTAAGAAATAATTTTTTTAACTCAAGGGATTAGGAAAGTTTTTATATACTTATGAAATTGGTGTTGCGAAAACGCAACGCCTGTACAAAATGGGTTAAGGCCTGCACTCAGTAATGTAATGTAATGCAGTGCTGGTCTAGAAAAATATGAGGGGAAGGGGGAAGGAAGGTATGTACTAATATAAAATCAGTTAGAAAAAAACAAAAGTCCTACTTTAAGAATGCGAACGGCAAAGAAATCCGTTGCTGTTGATAGATTATTCACTGGCTAGTATTATACCTTCAACACTGAATAATCTAAGAGCAGTCAACTCCAAGAAGTCCTCACAGTAAAGCTTAAATTAGGGGAGAAGTAATATGTAATAATGATATTGGAGATGATGTTGTTGGTTTTCTCCCTGATATAGCCCATGGGTTCGACACCCAGCTCCGACATCTTAAATATGAAAAAAAAAAAATATTTCCTTTAGCGACTACCTCTCAGCAGTCTTCCGGCAAAAGCTCTGAGAGTAACTAATTGCCATGAACAAGCTTCTCAAGTCTGTCGTTCGGAGTCGATATTAAAACTGTAGGTCCCGATACTCATGGATAAAAATTTACACACACAACATGAGTTCTGCGAGAAGCTAGGCCGTAATCCTGACACAGGGTTTGTAAAGACCAGTTATGTATGTATGTATAGCTCATGAGATAATTCCTAGTAACTGCTCATCAACTGCCTTTCTAGCATGAGAGTCCTTGTGAGAGAGCTACTGCTATCCGCCAGCTTAGCCATTTGAGTCTTTGCAGTGTAAGCCTCTATAAAAAATCTATCTTCTAAATTCCAATACAATTCACAAATGAGTAGACTGAGTATTAGTGTGTCCCAAAAAAAAATTTTTTTTCGAATTTTATAGGTCCCCCAGCATTTTTTGAAAGCTTATAGGGTAAAGTATTTTTGTGATTTTTTTCAGATTTTTCGGAAGAGGTTTAGAGGTCGCTAAAATCGAATTTAACCAAAAAATCGGGGTTTCTCGACTTTTTTTGAATTTTGCGCATTACTCGGCCCATTAGCACGATTTTCTTTGTTACTAAGTCAATTTTTTTAAAGAAAACTGTTCAAACTTTACTTCTCTGTGCAGATATTATAAGTTTCGGTAATATTTTTGCTCATTTGAGTACCCTTTAAGTCATTTTTTTGTAAATTTAGCATAAATTTTAAAACTAATGCTTTGTAACTTTTAAAATTTCTATTGAAGTTAAAAAAACTAATGATTCAGTTTAAAATGTGGATAAATTCTGAGTCATTTAAAAAAATAAATATTGAATTTGCTCTTACCGTTCCAAAGTTATGCCCAAAAAATCTAGGCAGATTAATTCTCATACCCAAAAAAAAAATTTAAAAATTATTTTGTTTATTAGCTTTCAATTGCACTGGTTTACAGCCAAAAAATACTAAGAACGCCACATACCTAGATAAGTTAATTGGAACCTCCTGAGCACGAAAAACGCTGTCATGATTTTTTCCTAAGTACCGTTTTTTAGATAACGGTACTTTTGTGTTTTTCGGTGTATGGCCCCACTCAAACCCTTTGTGGAGTCCAACCAAAAAGTCCGATCGAGATAAATGCCATATCGATGGAAAGGAATTGAATGCCTTTTCCGTCGATATGCTGGAAAATTCTATCTGAGAAGAAATCGCTGAGATATGGCACCTCAAAATTCAAAATTTTCCTATTTTTTACGTTTTTTTCAAAATTTTTCATTTTCATTTCAATTTTTTCCTACGTTATATTGAATATCTGGAATGTTTTATTTTTTCACCAAATAGTCTATTTAGTTACCAATATTTAAAGTGTATTTTCAAAAAAATCTGATGAAAAATAGAGTTTTTATTAAGGATTTTGTGGAACGACAATATTTTCATTTTCATTGCTCACACAGTATATTCTAAGTAAAAAATTTAAATTAAAATCACGAATATACTGTGTGAGCAATGAAAATGAAAATATTGTCGTTCCACAAAATCCTTAATAAAAACTTTATTTTTCATCCGTTTTCTTTATACAAAATACTCCTAAATAAACAACTTGATATATTTTTTTCTTTTGGGTCATTCAGTAACTACTGTAAAAAATAACCCAAAAACGAATATTGTGGCGTAGCATATACATATCTTAAAGTCAGACTTCAGAGACAATAATTTTCTTATTTTGTTTTAAATTAAAAAAAAAAAACACTAATACAGAGTGTTATTTTGCCGGCACACATACCACTTTATAGAGATAGAAAACAAAACAAAACAAAACACATATTTACAGATAGTTTTTAACTTTGAAATAGAAATAATGATTAAAAACTTAAATCAAATAAAATATGTTGACAGGCAGATAGAGTGGAATAGATTCGTTTATATGATCAGCTGCCGTAACTGCTGCTGAAGCTTCTGCTGTTTTATTGTATTTTCTTTGTTGTGTTTTTCGTTTTATTGTTTTCCTATAAAATCTAAAATTTTATGCAAATTAGGTTGGCGTTGTTAGAGCAGAACGAATTGAAAAATATTTTGATTAAAAAGGTTTTTGTTTTTTCGTTACAACTGACAATCCGTTGAGATTGTCTATTATTTTTTGTTAATGATTAATATTTATTACCTCAGCAGTTATGGCTATAATTTCGTTTAAAATTAAAAAAAAAAGAAAAAGTTGACGGAACTTTGATAATTTTCGAGTTGAATAATTAATATAATGATATGTATGTGTTTTGGAAATGTTAAATAAAAATGGGATTTTATATTTTGAAAGAATTATTACATTTTTAATTAGAGGTTATGGTTAAATTTAAATTTAATTCAAGTTTTGGAAAAAATATCAAGTTCTACCAGAGTATTAAACAAAAAATAGAGGACTTTAAAAGTAAACCAATAATAATTTTTCTTCTGAAAATGAAGTCTTCCTCCGGAATTTTGGGAATATTCTGAATATTCAGTTGTTCAAATTTTCTGTCCGAGATGAAGAAAAAAGAAAATATTTTCTTGAATTTCTCACCATTTTTTTTAAGTAAAATCAGTATATTTTAATGTGCCTTTTGAAAAAATTTATATTTGAAAATAATTTTTTTTTAAATTTAATTTCAGAAACGATCACTCTTATTGGGTTTCGAACTCATATAACAAAAATTTGTTTTTTCTTGGTTTTGCTAATAGAGTAATATGAGTCAATAAAACGTATAAAATATTATATTTTAAACAAAAAACAAAAAATCAACAGTCCGACCATTCAATAAGTTCGTAGGATCAGTAAGAAAAAAACAAAGTTTGGCAAAACTGAATATTATTATTCAAAATAATTGCGTTCGAAGGCGATACAACGTTAATACAACTTTATCGTCAAAATAGGTCTCAGTTTCACCAATTAGTTCGTCATTTGATTTAAAGTTTTTTCCAGCAAGAATTCTCTTAAGATCCGTAAACAGAAAACAGTCACTGGTTGCTAAATCTAGCGAATGTCGACGATATAATTCCATTTTATTGTGGATATATTTTAATGCGTTATTGCTTTTGGTCGACTGAGAGCTAGTGCCGTACGCAGTTTGTACAGAGCTTTCGCCTACCCAACTATTCGTTTAAAATGGTAAAACACTACCAACAATTTGTGAATTTTTTTATGTTTTCTGGAAGAACGGTCTCATTTGGACATCCACTCCGCTCTGCATCATTTGTATAAATTCAGCAATTCACTTCTCTATCATTGCCTCAATGAAGAAGCAGAGTTCAGATAAAAGCAATGCATAATCAAAACTCGAAATTAATTATTTTCCATTTTTTTACACTAAATTCTATAACACACGAATCAAAAGTCAGATTGCTGTCAATTTTATACACGTATCGTTTAAATGTTAGTACTATGGTGAAATTAGTTATAAATGTATACGCAAGTATGTATTTGTATTTTATCTTCTTCTTCTTTAACAAAAAGTTGTTTAAAAAAAATAACAAATAAAACAGAAAAAAAACTTCAAAATGATCGAAACAATAATGATGTCAAGCAGTTAAAATATTAAACTGCTTTAAATGTGAGGAAATTGCAACACAATCTCTCAGCTTAAATAAGTCTAACTCTAGAACAATCTAAAATAATTAAAACAGAAAAAACATTTGTGTGGGTGCCACTGACACTGCAAATCATACATCGTATGTGAGAGACAACTTAATGGAAAAAGGAAAAACGTTATTAATATGGATTGAAATACCTATTGAGAAATATATCCCAATAGACAATAATGGTACCAAACAAAAAGCTTTCAAAAAGCCGAATTTATTTGAAGGTAATTAATTATAGTTAGCTTAAACGAAACTAGAAATAAACGAACAATAGTTGAGTAAAAAATCCTAAAACTATACCCTGTTCCATAGTCGAGCTCTTTAGTGTAATACATACATATGGGAATCACTGACAGTAAGGAGTGGCAACATATTTTAGGGATACAACTCTGTATACGACAATAATAACGAATTACAAAATTTTTTAGTTACTATTACCTACAATATTTGGTTTAGTGCGCATCTTTCTAAATATATACATATATACATACATACATAATTGGCCATTACAGCCCTGTGTCATGGTTATGGCCTAGCTTCTCGCAGCAGTCATATTGTGTGTGTTAGTTTTTATCTATGAGTACCGGGACCTACAGTTTAAAGTCGACTCCGAACGACAGATTTGAGAATCTTTTTCATGGCCATCAATTACTCCCAGAGCTTTTGCCAGAAGACTGCTGACAGGTAGTCGCCGAAAGAACTAATTTTTTCATATTTCTTTTTTTAAGATGTCAGAGCTGAGATTTGAACCCGGCGCTACATTCTTTCTATAGCTATCAATAAAACAAAATAATATAATGGTCATCCGTCAATTTTACACACTGGATTTTGTTTTACGGCATATCATAATACGAGTATGATTATCTTTCTAATGTTAAAGAAGATTTCAAGATTTCGCTTAGTTAACTTCAAGAATTTTTTATTTCATTTTTCCTTTTGTTCTTTTTAAAATAAAGAGAATAAAAACAAACAAAAAATATTTAAACTTTCTAAGTCTTTTAAATTCTTTAATACTAAATATCTTTCAGAAGCCTATAATAAAATTGCCGAAAAAAAATGTTAATGACACGAAATTATACTACCAATATGCAAACACACATAATTTAACTCTAATTTTAACGGTATAGTCCGTATAAATGTGTTCATAAACCAGCTACTACTTCCACTTGTAGTTAAATAGGCAGCATAAAAATATCATAAAATTTTTATTATTTTGTACCCTCTGAAAACAAAAACAAAAAAATAAAAATATTGAAATAAAGTTACGGAGAAAAAAAAAAAACAGGCAAATTGTTTGCTGCAACGAGGGCATCTTCAGCATGAAAACGTGTTAAAATTCACGCGAGGACAACCAAACAAACAGTAGTGGCAGCAGGCAACAGGTTAATTTTTGCTTAAAGGTTACAACATGGTCGATTATTATTTCTTCTTATTTTATGTTTTGTGTGTGTGTGTTTTTTTTCTATTTTTGTGGTCTTAAC
Source organism: Metopia argyrocephala (assembly GCA_963576795.1). Classification (NCBI taxonomy): domain Eukaryota; kingdom Metazoa; phylum Arthropoda; class Insecta; order Diptera; family Sarcophagidae; genus Metopia; species Metopia argyrocephala. Next base: position 9,761,159 of record OY756211.1, read on the forward strand.
AATTTATATAAAAGTTATACTCAATGGAAGAGCAGCGGCAGAAATAAGTAGGGTAAGTATGATAGTTGGTGCGAGGTGGCCAGTGTAGAAGAAGCTTAACAAACAATATTAACAGCATACAATATATAAGCATGGGCCATGCTGCATGGCCAATTTTATGAAACATATATAAATATTCAATAGAGAAAAAAATTACAACAACAATACTAAATTGAAAATGTATAGAAAATAAGCGTCATAAAAGTATATGCTGCATGCAACAAATGGCTGGTAATGGAAACCTATACAAAACGCATAAGTGAAACTGGTGAAACAATAACTCTTTGCAATAACAAACAAGAAGAACAAAAATGATACACTCCGATAGAAAATAATGAAAACCATCTTAAGATAAAAGGAAATGTCCTAGTGAATACATTAAATCTTGTTAAAGGTCGTGAATTTTGCAGGTGAAATAAACTTTAAAAATATCGTAAAGAGGGATTTGAAATAAAAGTAAAAATTTTTGAGGTTTCAGACATTGCAAGAAAAGCTACAACGCGTTAAAGTAGTTAGCAGAACAATCACCATTTGCAGTAGAAGCCACATGATATTAATGAAACGTGTAGACTAAACAAGTTCTTCTTGGTTAGTAACAAGAGTGATGCAGTAAAACTATAGTTGTTTTTTTATTACAATTTAATTTAGACCGAGTACAGTTTCAAAACAAAAAGCTTTGTGAATCTCTAATGGAAATACGCCAACGAGGCAATTTGCGTTCCTAGACACATCCATTCATGCTAATGTCTATAAGCATAATCTATAAGCAATACTTGGGAAAAAATGTGCAATCAAATTGTGGACCGATCAGCGCTTTAGTGTGTCTAAGATCCACCTTCGCGTTTCAGGCGTTTGCCAACTTTCCATACTCTAATCGGCTGTGCTCCGAACCAATATAAAAATGAGAAATAAATACACTCAATTCAGTTGTACATGATGAGGGATTATACTTAAGCTACGGTCACATTAGGAAAATATTTGACGAAAAAAGCGTAACCACTATTTTATTAATAGAGTTTATGGAAAAATTTCGTTCTCTGCAAAACTTTTTATAAAATAATTAATTTAAAAATGAATTGTAATAAGATGTTTGATGTTTATTTAATTCAACTTGAAGCAATGGAAAATTACAATACAAATGCTTTCATAAAATAGTGGTTACGCTTTTTTCATCAAATATTTGCCTAATGCGACCGCAGCTTTATTAATTTAGTTATTATATTATATATTTACTTATTATATACTTATTATTATTATACAATGCTTGTATATAAATCTAAAAAATGATTTATATTGGTACTCGCCAACGTCAATAAATCTGTTAAAATGTCCAGAAATCCAAATTCAATATATGATTTCTGTTAAGGGTGAGAGTTAAATAGTTAATGATTGCCATGAATTGGTACCCTAGTTGAATGTCGAAAGCATGTTCAGTTCGGCTACAATTCCTTCACGGACAAAATTTTCTTCTTTGATTATAAAAAAAATCTATGAAAAAAAATCTAAACTCTTAATAGGATTTAGCTCTGAGGTAATTAAAACAATTCTGACGAAACAAAATTGAGTAAATAAATCTGGTTTTCAAGTTTCTTTGAATGAATGGAGTAGTCTTAAAATCAATTTTGATTTTGTGTGTCACGGCCTTGGAATTGTACGTTAATAGTAGATTTAGAGTAGAGGTTCGGGACCTGTAATATTGGTCTATTTCGTGTTTAGTTTGAAATGATTTTAATCTAAATAGCCGACGACAACAAAATAGACAATGGCGTCGATGCTGAAGATCAAAGGGCACACCGAGACCCTTCGATTTCAGTATGGAGCTTAATGAGTATTCCCCAAATTCCAGCTGGATAGTGATCTGAATTAATATATTTCCGAACTGCAAAGCTATACTAGGGTTATTTGTCTCTCATCATGTGATATCTGTCTGGACTTGTCATACATATATATCTTAGTAAAACATGGTGCAAATTATAGCTTAGCAATAATTAGTTAAGTGTCCCAGTCAAAGAAACAATCTAAGCAGGGAACTGAAATAGGAGAGTTGTGTTTAAAGAATGACAAAGACTGTTCCATCAACAAGCAAGGTCAAAGCAATTGATTTTTAAGATTCCCAAGGAAATATTTGTATTGCTAATCTTCAGTTTAAAACAAAACCATCAGTGACGAGTATTATGCTCAACTTATAATATTTTCTTTCCTTATTCATATTTAGCAAACTGTAATGATGATGGGTTAAGAAGGCCGTTATAAAGGCTAAATTACAACAGAATAGCAGCTTTAAAAAAAAAAACTTGTACCAGCGCTTTAAAGGTAGCAACAACAGCAGATGATTGTAATAAGACTGAAGATGATGCGGCTGATGCATGCATGCAGTTAATGCTGCTGTAGTTGGTTTTTGGTAATGGTGGCAAAATATAACACCTGAGTGTTGCTTTTTTTTGTGTACACAATTTAGTTTTTCATTTTTCTTCACGCTGCAACTTTAAAGCTAAATGTAAGCGTAAACGCAGATTTGTTAATAAAACTTTAACAAAAATATACGGAATCCATAATACAAACATATGTAGTATACGTATGTGTATGTAGGAATTGGCCTTTTATGGCAGTATTTATTGTTGCTGCTGACGCTACTGCTTTCTATGCATTAAACCCATTGAATAGGAGGTTAATACATGGTGTGAAGGTGTCATTTGTTAAAACATGCTTACCATTGACTTGCTTACAAATCGTTATGTTGTAGAACTTTTAAAAACCAACAATAAACTTTATTGCTCATCTTTTTTTTTCTTGGTCAATCCAACATAAAACATTAGGCAGAAGTAAGAGAAGGCAGATGACGAGTGTGCTTAGTGAGCTAAGAAAATACATAAAAAACTTTCTTTCTGAACGAAGTGAACATGTAAATTTTTCCATTTTCATGCGCTTGTACCACTACATCACTTTAGTTATCTTTTTGTTCTTAAAAATGCATACTGGATTTTGTAATTTGTGAAAAATGTTTGTTGCAACAACAACAGCAATTGCACAAACATGTGTCATGCAAATTAAATGTACATTTATTTGTAAGATTTACTCCTCACCTAGCTAAGAAGTACACCTTCCTCTACCAGGATGAGTAATTATGTTGATCATTTTATTTTTTCTTCAACTTTTGTAATGTAACCAGACAGGTAGCAGGTTATTTCTTAATTATTAAAAAGAAAAATTAAATAATCTGATTGAGTTATTATTACTTTAAATTGCAACAATTTTTATTGTATTTGTCTCTTAAATACCCTGTATGGTATTGCTCTACCCACACTTCATAGTAATAAATTCATTGTATTTTTTTTTTTATTTATTTAAAGGTTTTTCCTTCATCTTTACGTGTATGCAACTTGTAGATAAAATCTCTTTTTTCCCTACTGACAGTGTGTAGAAATAGTATGTACCTGCATGTACGCGTCCGTTTATTTGTTTTTAAGGAAATGTTAATTTATGCCACCACTTCAATGCAAAAATAAATATTTGAATAGAAACAGTGTTGTTTTTTTTTTTCCTTTTCTCTTTAGATATTCATTTCAAACAAGTACGTTTTCATTTCAACAACAATTGTGCGTACTTTGACACATTTTAACAATTTATGACTTTTCATTGTGTCCATTGACAACTAAATTCAAAGCAATTCACATGTCATTGCAAATAATGTCATGTTTTGTTGCACTATTTCTGTTGCTGTTTTTGAGTTTTTTTTTTTTTTTTTTCTTCTATTGCATATTAAACTGTTATAATATTTTAATAGAGAAATATAAAAAAAAAACCTTTATATTTCATATGGGAAAATAATTTTTTTAATATATAAATCTCATGTTATACTGTACGCTACTTGTGACAACGCGTATGTCATAAAATGCGTGTAATACGAGCCTATTGACATTTTGTCAGTGACAGGTATGTTCAATTTAACTTTACAGCGGTACATATTTATATGACTATTGTTAATTGGTTATTGTAAAAGATTGGCATTTTATTTTATTACCAAAAAAAAAAAAAAATTTTAGATCTACTGCTGTAGTTGTATCTACCATGGCAAACAATAAAATCATAAACTTGTTAAAAATATGTCCATATATAGTACATACATATGTATGAAAATACATATACACAGTGGCTCAATGTAATAATCGGAGAGCCATGAGACACACAATTTTATTTAATTTTTTTGTTTTTGCAATTATTAAAAACTTTTAAGAATAAAATTGAAACATTTTAAGTTGTTGAGTTACGAGTAATTAAAATAAATATTAACATTAAATATTTTAACGACCCAAAAAAAACTATAATCGGATACTACAAAAAGGTTACATTTCTACCAACTTTTTTCTGTAGTTTTTAATTATATTTTCTATAGTTTCTTAATTTGATACTGATTCCACAATTTTTTTGCAGTATATAATATTAACTTGTTCCGTTTCATTTCTAGGCAGTCATGTCAACTCTTGAATTATCACGTGCACTGTAGGCACATACACGATTAGGATAAACATGAGAATAAATTAAAGAAATTGCGGGTAAAAGCACCAATAGGGTATCTTCTGGGATGATAATCGATTTTGCCGGTTAATTGAAGTAAAGTTTTGTACTCATTTATACACAAAGGCTTGTTTTATTTAATCAATACACCCACATAGGAAATATATACTGGTTTATGCCAAAAGCTTTGCTTTTACGCGGTAGATTTGAATTATAAGTTAGTAAAGAATGTAAATCGAAAATGCAAAATTTTTCCAAAAGTTAAGCAAAGTGCTGGATGATATTTTTGTTACATTATCCCTGTACGTGGGATAATCACCTTTTCATGGTGTAGAGGCTTACTCTGCAAGAATTCAACTGGCTAAGCAATTGCCCCAAGTTTTTTAGAATTAAACTATATGTTAAACTATCAGCTAAAAATATTTAAAATTTGTCGACTTTGAAAGGCCCTCCTCGTAAAATAATGCACTATATGCCTTGGAAAGTACAATTATTATTGACTGTAGTTCTAGAAATGTTATTTAGGATTATGGTCTCAGAGTTTAATAAATGCGAGTACATATACGAAAACAAAATAGTGGTAATCAAATCAAATCAAAATGTATGTATAACACAGTTGATTAAAAAAATATCTGCCGTGCCTAAGAAATATATGTAAAATGTTAAAAGATGATAAAAAACACTGAGAGAAATTGTATAATCAAAGGAAATACCCTCATTCCATAATGGATATTTTACAAAATATCGGGTATTTGGAAGGCAAAGAAGCACCAAAAAAATATCTGCTGTAGTACTTTAGCCGTAGTACTTTTGTATCAGCGATGGTATAAATCACTTGCAATTATAAATTTTTTTTTTTCTTGTTGTTTTTTTTTTTTTGATGATAATTGTTTTTTATTAAAATAATTTATGCCCAGATTCATAATTGGCCACTACAACACTGTGTCAGTGTTACAACCTAGCTTCTCGCAGCACTCATGTTGAGTGTCTTAATTTTTATTCATGAGTACCGGGACCTAGAGTTTAAAGTCGACTCCGAACGACAGATTTGAGAAGCTTTTTCATGGCGATCTATTACTCGCAAAGCTTTTGCCAGAAGACTGCGAGAGGTAGTCGCCGAAAGAAATAATTTTTCCATATTTCTTTTTTCAAGATGCCAGACCTGAGGTTTGAACCCGGCGCTATCGTCTAATCACTAGACCACGGCGACTAGAATCACAGACCTTCAGTTTAGAGTCGACTAGGAATGACAAGCTTGAGAAGCTTTTTTATGGCAATCAATTATTCTCAGAGCTTTTGCTACAAGACGCCAAGAGATAGTTGCCGAAAGAAATAATTATTTCATATTTCTTTTTTTTTTTCTAAATGTTAGAGCTGAGGTTTGAACGCTGAGCTGTTGTCTAATAAGTCAACTTATTAACCACTAAACTACGACGACACACAGTGCATAGTTAGTTAAATAAAGTTGTTTAGATAACGTGATTTTATCTGCAGTCTTTGTTTAGATAAAATTAAACCATAATTAATTAAAGTTAACTTTCTTAACTATTAATAAAAAATGTAAGGCTAAATAATATAACATTAACTAAACCACTTTAGTTAGATAACGAAGCACTGTGCATCTGGGCATTAAGCAAATAAAAAGCTTAAAGAATTTTTTTTTTCAAAAAGTTGTGTATAATTAAGTAAAAACTGTATTCAGCTTGGTTGTCCGCTTATTAAATTGAGCCACTGTAAATATTTTGAAAATTTTACACGGTTTTTATAAATATCTAAAATATTAACGCAAGCATGTTCAAAAAATTTGTAAAATATTATTTAAAGTTCGTATGACACAAATTGCTTTGGCAGTTTGTGTGGATTATTTTTATTTAAAAAAAAAATAAATAAATAGGTATATAGATATACTATGTATGAATAATTATTTACCGGGATCCTAAAATGCAAATAAAATTATAATTGTTTTAAGCGATTCCATTGTAGACAGCGATGGATAGTAGAAGCGTTCTGTAGCAACAATTATATTTCCAATAATATAGAAAAAAAAATACATTTGTTTTTATTTTAAAATTTTTATTATTTTAACTTCGTGATTTCATTAATATTTCAATCATATTTGATATTTGGAGGCTTAGTAGACTAGTGAATATTACAAATGTTAGTGCATCCCTTTCCTAGAGGTGTTTTAGTCTGGAGTGCAGAGCTTGAAAAAGAACTTAAATTTTTTAAGAATTTCGAAATTATGAATGCATTTTGCGCAAAATTCGTTTTAAAATTGACTTTTTGATAAAAATGTATATTAAAGTCGCATTATTAAGCATTTTTAGTTTGGGTAATTGAATTAGTTAAGTTTTTTAAGATCTGCTAAAGTATTTTCTTAATAGCCTAACCAAGAGATAAAAACTATTGTAAAGGAGGCCAGCGGCAAACTGATGACGATTAGCATAGACGCTTGAGGCTATAAAAAGAGCAGACAATGTCATCAGTTATAGATTCGGTGAAATACCGATCCACGGCATTAGAAAGTCCGGGGAAAGTTAAAAACAGGAAGAAACTGCAAAGGCTCCGGTATTCGAGGAGCCCCACGCTACGGGCTTTTGTACCGACTAATTGTTGGCTGACTGTGATAAAACAGGAAAAATAGAATTAAAATTTCTTTAAAAACAGAAATGTATTGCTTTTTAAATAAATTTGTTTGGTTTTTATATACACTGCCGTTCACTTGAATAGGTTTACTATTTTCATTACATTCAAATTGACTTTTTTCTAAAAGTAATTAAGTTTTTAGCTATATTATTTTCCAAAATGGTAAAATATGGGATTATGTGTGTTTATAATAAAAAAAATTGTTTCAATAATTAATAACTGAATTTTAGTAATTTTTTTCTCAAAACGAATATGATTTTCAGCACAATTTTTTGGGTCATTTGAATAGGTTCACTATCATTAATTTAAAAAATTAAAGAAAAAAATTATTTTTTTGTAAACCTTTTTTTAATTTTTTAAGATTTCTTACAATGTTTGATGATTTCTTAAGGAGTATATCCTCCTTTATTCGATATAACTTCAAAAATACCATTTGGGAGGGAGCTATAAAGGTTTTCAATTAATGATAATAAAATTTTTGGACCAAGCTTTTTTAATTCCTCCAATGAAAGCCTATTTGGTTTCGTATTGTCTGCCGGACTCGTAGACTTTGCGAGAAAGCAAGCCCCATACATTTTCTATAATATTTAAGTTAGGGGAATATGGTGTCCACTCCAAATTATTGACATTTTGGCTTTGAATTCATACTTTTACAACCCTGGCATTAGGTATCGGGGCATTATTTTGTTAAAATATCCAGAGAATTGGTCTAAAAATAGTAGAAAAATATGGAAACACCTTTTCAAGTACTGTTTTTTAGTTATTCGCGTTCATTTTTGATGTGAGGAATTGAAGCACAAATGTACCATAATATAAAATCGAAAAATTAAAATATAAGAGGAAAAATTAATAAAACTATTCAAGTGATCTGCAGTGTATGTACATACTAAATGGGATCGAATTCGAATTTAGTTTATAACTATTTGAATTTAAGTTTTATGTATTTTTGATTAACACCTTTGGGAAAAAGTCTTTTGACGATTTTCTTAAGCAGAGACGAAATGGGCATAGAGACATGCTTATCCCCAAAGTAATATATTTCAGATATTTTAAATGTATTTGCCTATATGGCGAAAAATATTTTTTGTTTCTAACAAATAAAAAATAATGTAATTTTGATGATGTTCAGCCAAAATTTTAGGGCGAAATCGCCCCATTGGATTTTCTTATATATTCCCATAAAAATTTAATGTAAAATTTATTCTTTTCTTATATCTTGAGAGCCGTTAACACTAAATTTTCTAAATTTGATCTGAACGACTTCATGGTCAAAGAAAATCATCAATCAGAAAGTAGGCGTGGTACCATGCAATTTAAATATTAATTTTTTTATTTCTTGAAAAGTGTTAAAGCTAAAGTTTCTGAGTTTGGTGTAATTGATTATGCAAACGGAATCGGTAAGTATAGTGAAGATCGTCGGGTTTAGTCCTGATTATGCTAATACGAAATCAATTAATTTTTTTAAATTTTTATTGAAATATTTTATCAATAAATTGAACTGAAAGAAATATTTTCCCATTACAAAAATATCTATGAAACTAGAATTGATTACCACAAAATACATTTAGACAATATATTACAAGTAAAAAAACTTATTATACTTTCTAAAAGAAGGCACGGAGCCTGTGTTTTTTTTAAATGGAGACTATACATCTGCTAAAAGACCTTCTTTGAAAGCCAGGACAGAATGAGAATTGGATCTTAAAGATGAGAGTCAGAACACCTTCAAGTTATTCTATGTCGTAGCACTATGCTTATTTAAACTAAATCAAAATTTAAAAATAATCGAGAGCCACTTCCACAACTCCAACATTGCCCACTTTTTGTTTGATGATGTATATAGCGAACAAAGTTGTTTCTGCTATATTTCGAAACTTTTATCATTATCGTTCTTTTGTTTCTGGTCCTGGTAGTGTTTCAAGTGGTATTTTCAATTTCATTATACTATTGGTTTATTGTTTAAGACTTCGATTAAGTACATACATAAATTATATATGTACATAACTGGCCTTTACATCGCTGTGTCAGGATTACGTCCTAGCTTCTCGCAGCACTCATATTGTGTGTGTAAAGTTTTATCCAAGAGTACTGGGACCTACAGTTTAATGTCGACTCCGCACGACAGACTTGAGAAGCTTGCTCATGGCAATTAATTACTCTCAGAGCTTTTGCCAGAAGACTGCTGAGAGGTAGTCGGCGAAAGAAATATTTTTTTTCATACTTCTTTTTTTTTTTTTTTAAGATGTCAGAGCTAGGTGTCGAACCCAGGGCTCATGTCTTAGTAAGCCAACACACTAACCACTAGACCACGGCGACTGCGATTAAGTACCTAGCAGAAATTAGTGCTTAGAGGTAAACTAGTTTGTAAGGGAGAAATTGTAAACAATCACTTACTCGTGCGCATCAATATAAGCATGAAATGAGCCGCTAAAATGCAATAGAAATGCATATTTATGGCAACCAGTAAGCAAATAGTACAAAAAATTAAAAATAATACCTTATCCTGGTTTAATGTATGGGTATGGATATTTTTCGATGGTTTGGAAAGATTCTTATATTATTCCTCTTTTTAAGTTTGGTAATAAATCTGATGTTACAGACTATAGAAGCACCGCTAAATGTTGTGATTGCTACTTTTTATTCATGAGTACCGGCAGTACCGGTATAATGGATACTCCGAACGACAGACTTACAACGCTTGTCCATGGAACTCAGTTACTCGCAAAGCTTATGCCAGAAGACTGCTAAGAGGTAGTAGTTTTCTAACGAGTCTCTTAAGCAAAGACGAAAGGCCATAGAGATATACCTATCATTTCATATTTAGTTTTGTTTGTATTTGCCTACATTGTGAAAAATATTTTTCGTTTTTTTAATTTTAATTTAATTAAATTTTTAAATTTTTTAGTTACAAATTTAAAATGTAAAACTTTTGTATTTTAATATATTAAATTTTTCTAATCTCCAGTGTTTTTGTTCACATCTAACAAATATTTATTAATGATTTCTGTGCTTTAGTCTTATCTACTCATTAACTTTATAATCAATTTAAGTATTTCATATGTTTACACACTCGTATATTTCTCTAAGATAAATCTCTTAATTAACGGAGAAATTCTATATTTGCCAAGTCTTACACAAATATTTGTAGAATCTCAATAATTTGGTTATAAAAAAAATAATTACTTTTAAGTTTTTGTTTTGATTAAAGAAAAATAAAAAAAATACTCTTAAATATGCCGTTTATTTGCTTTTTTAATCATTAAATTAATTGATTCAATTACCTAATAAACCATGTAAACACTTCAAAACAAATATTCTGAATTTTTTAATTAAATTTTATTTTAATTTTTTTTCTAGAGGAGACACAACATGTTGAGCTTTACTTTAATCTTTATATAGTATGGCGGTTAAATAAAAAAGAAAAAAGAACTGAAACTTGAAATTAAGTAAATATGGATTTTAATTATATGAGACTAATAAAAGAAGAAAAAAAAAAAAAAAAAAAAACACGTTTGAATTAAAAATGTAAACGACTCTCGTATACACTAGAAAAGCTTTTCAAAATATAGAAACAGAGACAACAGAGCAACTGCAAATGAAAAACACCGCTAACCAACATATAGAATTTCAATCAAACATAAAGAAAAAAAATATTTCAGGTGGCATAAGAAATTAAATAAAATTATATGAAAAACCTACTTATTTGTATTTGAATTGGTTTTATAATTAAATTGTTGATATTTGTTAAATAAAAAATTATAAATAAAAAATACAAAAGTAATTGAAATTTTCTTTTGAAAAGATTTGTATTTTTTTATAATAAAAAACTATTTAATTTATCTTAAAAATAGGCATCCGGTAGATAAAAATGTTAGTAAATATTAGATTAAATTTTTATGAATTTGTTTACAATCAATAATGCTATTTTGTCTCATTAGAAAAGTATTTGAAAATCTTATTTCGGTCTAAGATAAAAATGTTTAAATGCAAGTACATGAGCTGGTTTGCAAAAAAATTATAAAAAAAACTAAATGTAAAATAGTTTTAAAAGCATTTTTAAGTACTTCATATTAGAAGTTGCCAGTATTTAATGACAATTTAGTAATTTTTATCAATAGAAGCGTAATTGACGCTAAACCTACTTCTCATAGGATTTTATTTTCAAAATATATTTTTTTAGCTTTGTCTCATTAAATACTACCGATTATTTAATTTGGTTTTTTCATAAAACGAGTTTAGATTATTTTTACAATGATTTAACAATCAAAGAGAAAATTATTTCGGTGAAGAAATATACTCCAGCTGAACTGGACATGTTTTCAACTCCGGCTATAGAAGTCTCATCAGAGATTTTTGTGGATTACAAACACTCATAACAATCAACCACTACTTAAGTCGCACTTTCTCTTTATACTTTCGAAGAGTTAGTAGTAGTCGTTCCTTTCTTGTAATTGCCATCAGTTCCGTATTATCAGAATAACAATATTTCAGTTGGATTTTATTATTAAATCATTAAACAACAACCATAATTGTTTTATTATTTCCAGAATAACTCTGTCCGTGCTGCTGAACAACCTATGTACGGCTAAAATGAGAGATTTACACGAAGGATTTCACAAATTTTATATGAAAAAAAAAAAAAAAAACACAATTATAAAAGCGTCAATATAATTCATCGAACCCATTCGCATGGGTTTATAAATCTTTGGATAGCTTTCGAATTATAAAGTGACAAATGTAGTAAAACTACTACATATTTTTATATGTATATGCTTAGCAGACGTTGCTCTGCCTATACTTATTTAATCTATCAAGTCATCTGATTTTCAATCATTAACCACCATGACCATTTTTAGTCACTTGCAAAGTTTGTTCCTAAAAAAATGTATCCTAATTATCTTCTAGCGTGGGTGTTGCCAGCTGCTCATTTTCTAAAACCATCAGTGAAAGTAAACTTTTCCGACACATGCGGGCATTGGTAAGCCAATCGGGTAACTGGTTCTCAAGATCCCAAATGCAAACATAAAACAAAAAATTTTTCTATATGTATATACAGAAGGAAGGTAGATGTAGGACAGATTAAATAATAATAAAAAAATGATTGCGAATACCAGACCCAATACCATCACAATACTATTATGTGACCTAATAAAACCCATACAGATTGATAACTTTAGCTGCTATCGTTTTTAATTTACGTACATACGTACATAATCGGCCTTTACAACAATGTGTCAAGATTACGGCCAAGTTTCTAGCAGCACCCATGTGGTGTGTGACCGTGACCTGCCGACTCTGAACGACAAATTTGAAAAGCTTGTTCATGGCATTCAGTTATTCTCAGAGCTTTTGCCAGTATTCTGCAAAGAGGTAATCAAGATGTCAGAGCCGGGGCTTGAACCGGAGCGTAGCAAGCCAACACAATAATCACTAGACTACGTCGACTTTTACATTACACCTAAATAAAATAAACATTTCTATGATAAATGCCACACCGATTTAACTGACCATGCTCATGTTTTGACAAAGCACATACATTTGTACTCATATACTAACCACAGGGTTATCAAATAAAACCTGCTATAGTTTTAAAGATACATAAAATTTACTGTGCAAATGCTTCCCTCTATAGACAAAAGTGTTAGTCAACTCACTAATAGAAATAAATTAAGCTCACGCGTTATAGATATACAGTGAACTCGCAAAAACGTGAATACCCGGAAGCATGAACGACTCGGAAACGTGAACACTTTTATGTTTGCATTGACTACTCTAAAATGTGAACAATTTTTTTGAATTGTTTTTTAAATTTTTTTCGTTTTATTTCTTGAATTCGTTTAAATTTGGGGAATCCCAGCATAAGACAACATATATACATATTTAGCTATCTATTTTAGCTAAACATGCACATGTGTAGTTAAGAAATCTTAAGGAAAATGCTATACTTAAGATGGTTGAAAAAAATACAAATACAATTCTTTCAATTAAAGTACTATTTAGGAAAAAATCCGTCTTAAAAGGAGTTTATTGAAGACTGAATTCTTTTGCTACACCCATATAAGTATTCCTAACCCTTTTTTGTATTAAGTATATATATTTTTAATTATAGAAACTTTAGTAGTAGAAAACTTTATATGTACATACATATATGTATGTATGTATACAATTCGTTTGAATTAACATTTTTTGTGTGCTTCATATTCACGAAAATGTAAAAAATTGCAAAAAAGTTTGAATAAAATTTTATATAATATTTTTTTTTAATAAAATTTCCAAATCTGATTGAGTTTTCGACAATATCTATTGCTAAAATGCATATTTTGTTCTAAAATCTTACCGATCGAAAAGGTGAACAAATTTGAAAATGTGAACACCCTTGGTAAAAATTAGTTCACGTTTCCGCGAGTTCACTGTACTCGTATACGAGTATAGAAAATTTATGTTGTTGTTCTCTATGCAATACGTACACTGAGAAGTAGAAGCGAATACACCTCTTTATAGGGTGTTATTTTAGCTGCATGATAATTATTGATATCAATAATTATGATTTGGTCAAGGTAGGCAGGTAGGTCAAATGGCTAGTCAATCGAACACGTGATCAACTACAATTAGCACAAAGTGCCATTTTGAAACCATTGCAGGACAAAACTGAAATCACCTGAAATAGGAAAAGAACTGCAGCCAAACGGAGCTGTCTATAAAGTGGAGTAATACAAGAGGTGTAGTTTCGCCCATTGGGCCAAGCTGTCGAAAAAAGACCCAGGCAATCACAAAGAAAATGGCCTATAGTCTCCCTTTCAGAAGTATTCCCAACACTTTTGTAGTGCGGATAAAAAGGCAGACCCAACCTCTCTGCGTATTTACCGATTAACCAGGTCTGGATCAAGACTGACGAGGAATCCCTAAGATTAAAAGACTCTTGCCCAGGCTATACAGATTCCAAAGTGTCCTAGAAACAGCACAGGAAGTAATGGAATTCCATCTACTCTGTGCTTTCTCAAGAAAAAACTTGGATATCCCTTCCTTATAATAACAGTCATAGGGCAGTGAACATCCGAGTAGGAAGTAACAGACTCCCCTCCAGCAGAGAAGCTCCTAGCAAGCCCATCCACCTTTTAACCCTGCTGTTAGGTTAGGACCATTTGGTCCATTTTTTTATTGTTTTGTTTGTAATTTTTGAACGGTGACATATAGTGACTTAATTTTTTAGCTCATGTGGTCTTTTTATAAAACCATGTTATACACAAAAATTCAATGTTCTGACTTAAATCAGGACTGAGAAAAATAAAAAATTACGAATCTTAGGTTAAGGGACCATTTGGTCCATAAGGAATTTTCTTTGAATTTTTTTTATATTTATTAAAAAAAATTAGTATTTATTAGTTGGTTTTATAACAATTATCATTGCATAATAAGCAAAATTTTTTCTATTAGTTTTGCAGATAAATTTACTGCAAATGGAGCATTTTATTTATATCACACTTAGACTTGCAGCAACTACCAATTCCATGATTTCGGCCCTCTGAATTAGAAATATTATTTGAAGAGACAACTGGAACTATACATGATTTTAGTATTTTCATAAATAACTGTGCTGAGAACTCTTTTTGAGGTAATCTAGTCCGTTTCATCATATAGGCGTTTGCCAGAGAAAGTGCTAGTTGCTGCAGTAACTCTGGTCTCCTGCAATTCCGATCAGCTGGAACCCATGAATCGTCGATTTCAGAAAATATTATGTACGCATTTAATTATGTTTGCAAATAAAATGTTTGGCCATCGAGTTGTTTTGCGTTTATAAAATGGTACAAAAGTATATTTTTGAAAGTCAGCAATTTCGGAGGATATTTCCTTTTCTGAAGTTTTTTTGCCAACTCAAAAGTGGAAGAAAAATTGTTGTCTGTTATATTTTGCCCTTTAAAGCCTTCTGTTAAGTCCAATAGAACGCGTTCTCCTTGGTTCTTTTCAGTCTGTGCAATTCTAAGCTTACCAAGTTATAGGTGTAACCTGACTTGGAGGCCACCGAGAAGCAAAATTTCAAACCATATTTTGATGGCACAAACTGTCAAAAAGTTCATCGCCCCCTTAATGCAACAAGTTGCTCATCAATGGTGACATTTTCGTAACAATTATAAAACTTTAAAAGTAGTTGTTTCCAACGGTTTCACAATTCACGAATAAGAGCAAATTTATCGCATCTACGCATTTGTCGTCGACTCAAAATATCATCTAAACGGATGGTAATCATACGAAATTTTTCTTCAGACATAATTGCTCCGGAAATGGGGCGATATTTTCATTTTTCCTACTTTTAATAATAGATTTTATATTACCCAACTATTTTGTTCAAATAAATAAACAAGATTATACATACCGACATACGCCTGCAAGAATGAGCACAGCAATATAAGCGTGCAATACGTGCACCACACTTGACCCTGTCGTACTATTAGTATTTTCGATGATAATTCTTACTTTTGGAGGCCGAAAAAACAATAAAAAAACTGACAGAATTTCATTGCATCTGGCTGCGTTGAGATAATATTCCCAGCTGTAGCTCCAGTAGGCTGAGGTAATGGAGTGCCACTCCAAAGCATTTTGTTTTTAGCAATAAAAAACGGATCAACGGAGCTACCTGCAGCCAGAACGGGTTCCCGTTCAGTATCTGTTTCAGAAGAACTTGTTTCGCTATTTTTTGAAGTATAACCAATTTATGAATCTGAAATATCGGAGTCACTTTCTACATTGAGCAGTTCTTCCTCAATAAATTTTTACATTAAATGTATTGAGTAGAGATTTGCGGTGGTCACCTGATTTGTGTAGTTCACGTGAATAACGCGTGAGAGTGAGTTATTTTAATTTTACTGACGTGAGTAGTGCGTGAGTAAAGAAAAATTCGAGTGAGTGATTCGTGAGAGATTATAAAATTTCTTGCGTCAGCGTGAGCCAAAATTCACTCACTCGCCCATCTCCAGCGTTAAGGAAAGCTTAACTTAATAATATTTAGGGAGAAGTGATCCAAAATAGATACAAATATAAAATTAAATGGTTATTTTGTATGAATATTGAAGTATGGACCAAATGGTCCATTAACCTAACATTCGTAAGTTTTTTCTAACCTAACAGCAGGGTTAATTTCTTTTGTTTTTTTCTGACTGATATCATATCATGATATTAATAAGTTTAAATCAAAGGTCCAAACCTCATATTTTCTTACACCAGCAGAATGCCCTGGACTCATCCCCTGAGCGCTGGCCTCATTAAAAAAAGAAAATTATTGCCAGTAGAAGGCTAAAAAATTATTGAAATTTTTTTTCTTTCCATAAATGCTTAAATCTTAATCGCACTCCCTTTTGCCGCAATATCTTAACTGTAGCAAAAGGGTTAATAACTTCAAAATTTACTACCCCCCTCACACTATTCTTAATTTTAAAACCTTCAATAAATTATGTTAATCCAAACGTTTAAGAGTTTCTCTGCCCCAAAAGCTACTGCTAAAATACGAGTACATTCAACAAAATGTCTCCCAGAGCGAAATATTTTAATAACCTTCATAAACAATTTTCTAAAAAAAAATTTATAATAAAAATCACAAACAAGACTCTAAAATGCCAAAAGTAAAGCTAAAAAATATATAAATTATCAACATAAATCTATTATTATAACTAAAATGGTTGAGAAAATAAATAAATAAAACATTTTATAAATGAAAAACAGAAAATGGCGTTGTTATTTAAGAAAATTTATTACCATTCATAGACAAAAATGTTCATTTTCATGTCTCCGTTTGAGTTGAAAAAGTCTATAAAAATCTATCATTAATCATTTTTATTTGGGTAGTTAACGCAGACGAAATGATATACAGACGCACACATTAAGAAACTGGATCTTTCAAAATGTGGCAGAAAAAAAAAATTAAAAAACACAACAACAACAATAACATGAAATAAGTGGCAAATCCTTCATACAATTATATATAAAATTACAAAAACAAAAAAAAAATAAGTCAAAAAAGTAAAGTGGTTGTTAAACATATTTCCTATACCAAGTGAGAAGATACGAGTATGGTAGCAGGCAGGCATCGTTACTAACAACACTGTCACCAAAACAGTCACCATCTTTTTTATGAATTCTTGATGATAACCACAAATTTTTGGGAAGACATCATTTCCGTCAGAAATATTTTTGCTTTCATGTTTGTACAAAATATGGTAGTTAGTCTTGTTTTACTCCAAATATTTTATGAACATTCATCTTTAGTCATCATCCTCCCCAGGAGTAATTTAATCATAAGTACTGAGTTGCTTAGAAGTTTATTTATACAGAATGCCGTAAAAGAAATTGGGATTGCTTTTCAACTAAAATTACGTTTACGTGTTTGATTCGATGGGTAACAATAAAATTTGTTTATATAAGTATACATATATCTGAAAAAACTGTTTAAGTCTAATTTTTTTCTTAAAACTTAAACATATTGTGTTTTTATAATGACTGCCTTTTGACCATTTATTAATTGTACAAACATATTTTCACTGTTAAATATGAATATATTTTATTTAATGAGTTAATGTGGGAAACCTTCATAAATATTTTTTGATCGAACACACGATTCACCCATTGCAGAAACTTTATAAAATTAGAATCATAAAGGAAGGAACTTCTTACACGCCTTAAGTCGCATTGGAAGTTTTGTTTGTGTAAAATCGTTCACAACAACCGTTAAAAAATCTGTAATAAATATAATAAAGAAGTACCATTAAGCCACGAAGTTCCACAATAATCAAAATTAGGACAATTTCTATATTTAGCATATGCAAACGACATGTATATGCTTCAGCAATTGTGGTGGGGGGTCGTAGTATAGTGGTTAGAGCGTGTTCACAGAAACTCAAACGACCGAGGTTTAAACCCCAGTGAAGGAGAAACAATGAACAATTACATTTTCGGTGTTTAAAAATTATAATTTAAAAATAAGAGGACTACATTGCCAACTTCTGGGAAGATAACAATTAACCCGCATAAAAGATGCTCACAACTCACATTCAACATCCAGATGGGATAATTTCTGTTTATCATTCAAAGGTGAAGTTATAACATTGGCCTTTGAGTGATCAAATTGGCAGCAATTTGTCCCATTGACATAAGGCGCTTAACATCTCCATGTATGTCTGTATCATAGTTAACCAAAACTTTCAATAAATGAAATGCGTCTGTAGCACAATTGTGTACAGAAAATGAAGATTTGGATTACATTGATCTATATATTCAACATTCCAATACAATGCACTGCATTTTGTAGGGTTTACCCCTAATGGTCTTAAATAAATAAAAAGAGAAATATACGAATGGAATACCACAATATTATTTGAATAAATAAGAGAAGAAATTAAGTAACCGTCCAATATAACACTTCTATTGAACTATGACAAGAAATATCTCGAAATTCATTTTAAATCTCTTAAAAAAATATTAAAGAATTACAGAAACATTACTCAAAAGTGGGTATTCAATGTATTGCCTAAACATATTATTATTATTATTAAATATGAGCACCTAATTATTGTATTTTATTACCAAATTTATTGCATTAATAAAGGTCTTATTGAGTCTCTGTTTAACATATGACTTTCGAAAATGTTAATAACTTATTATATTTATCTTTGAATATTGTATTTAAGCACTTACAAACATGAAGAGAGTTTTTAATTTTCTCTTTATTGTACGTATTCTACACCAAGCATGTCAAACTCAAGTCTTAACACGGACCAAATAAGGAATATGAAAATTTATTAGGGCCACAAAAAATAATAAGAGTTACATGTTTATAGTAAACAAAAAATATTAATATAAAAAATATACAAGAATTTAAAATTAATTTTTCTTTCCCGATATTTGGCAACTTTTTTCTGCAATCATCTTCCCGATTTCGTTAGGAATCTTTTTGCAGTGATTAGTATTAAAATTGGACCAAGATAACTGTCAGCAATTCTTCATCTGATTGGAAATTTATTTTCTTCCATAAAAGAAAATAACTGTTCGTACCGATAAGTGCTTGCAAATGAGTAAATAATTTCATATTCTATTCTTTGATTATTTTCAAATCTGCCTTCAATGAATTTTGCCTTTAAATTAAAATCACACTGAATACCGAGGAGGTTCATTTGCATATGACCAGGTACAGATTCTATATTTATTAAGAAAATTGAAGAAAACAAAGAATATCTGTCTTACAATTATTTCAAACAGCTACTGGGCTACGTCCTCAGCAATGATAAATGCTTCAAAACAAGACAATTTGGTTTTAATCTGATAACTTAAATTTCTGGTCCTATCAGTAACTCCTTACACAACGGTATTTAGAGAGACAAAGAGAAAACTTGCAAGGCCTTCACACAAACAATTTCGGCAGACTTAGTTGAGCGTTCTTTAAAGAAATCACCATCGGTGAAGTATTTCGAGTGTTTAGCTATAAACTCCGTCAAAACGTAGCTTGCATGCACCGCCGATTCACTTTCGTATAACACTTTAGTAAACTTAAACTGTTGTTTTTTCAGCTCTTTTAACTTTTCTTGTTTCATTAATCCTTGGTAATTCATCATAATTTTATTTATGGTGCTGATAGTGATGTGTAATGTTATGAAATTCTGGTACGCTGGTAGCACTATTACTTACATATCAAGCAGATGGTTCTCAGCAGAAATTAGTGCTTACCAGTAAGCTATTTTGTAAGGGAGAAATTGTGAACAATCACTTACATGTGCGCATCAATAATGCATGATTTTTATATGAAATAAGCCGCTAAAACGCAATAGAAATGCACATTTATTGCAACCAGTAAGCAAATACTGGTATATATAATATAAAATATAGAAAATAATACCTTATCCTGTAGCATTTTTGGAAGCTTTAGGGTATGAATAAACAATATAATGCTTTCAATATTATTGCTTACAATTTTATTTATTTGAAAAATTTTCTGCTTGGTTTTATCGTTTACTTTAGCCCTTTCAGACCTGACACTAAACTAATGGGAATATTTTAATGATTTTTGGAATATATGGTCTCTGTATCGTATCAAAATATAACAAATGTTTAAATTTTACTATTTCTATATCCTTCAAGGATTTTCAGGACACGCACAATTGATGCATATCGGTCTAATTTCATTTTGAAATAACTAAAGCCGCATATAAAATTCTTTTCAACCGTCTTTTTATTTTTCATTAAGATAGAGATTGAAGCAATAATATTTTTTGTTGGAATATAAAAACACATCGCATTTGGTGCATCGTGTGAGTGTACGTAACTTACAATCTTTTCGACGGCACATACGGGCAGATTTCAAATCGAGTTCTTCCGGCCAGTCAATAAAGCCATCCAGACGTTTTTCGAGGCATGGCTCATCTGATGGGCGATATCGTTTTAACTGTTGAGTAATTTCAACCTCGGTCGTTTTAGATTCAGAGCTCGATTTCACGTTCTTACTTTTTAAAGTGGCCACCAATGCTTCAGCTAACGCAAGTCGAAAACTTAGTTAAATCGTGAGTATCTTCTAGTAGTTTATCAATTTTCCGACAAGCCTTTCGATACTCCATCCAAGCATTGCAGAATGCCGATTCTATAAAATGTACGACTATTTTTAATGGCCATTTTCGGGTTTTGAAAAAGGTCCAATATGCTTCCATTAGTTGGTCGTAAATGTCTACACCACCCATTGACTCATTGTATTGCTGGACTATATTTGGGCGTTGGAATGCTTTCTTTTTTGCACCAACGACTAATTAATCAAATCAAGGGCAATCAATTACTCTAAGAGCTTTTGCCAGAAGACTGCTGAGGGGTAGTCGCCGAAAGAAATAATTTTTTCATATTTCTTTTTTTCATGATGTCAGAGCTGAGATTGGAACCCGGCGCTATCGTTTTAGTAAGCCAACACACTAACCACTAGACAACGGAGACTACATTATTATCGTTCCCATCCAATAAAATCCTATTTGCAGAAGCTCACCCAGTAGTAGTAATGTGGTAAAGTACTTGTCAAAAAATACTTTGAATCTTTTAGGTAATGTTTGACAAGACGCAGGATGAATACAGAACCAAGTCTAATATTTTCTTCGGAAAGAAGCTTAGTCTTGCTTTGATAAATTTCGAAATAAAGAATTAGTTCATCTGAGTTTTATTGGAGCCTAACTCATTAAGAACTGCGGGACATAGTTTTTGTCCTCTTCTTATTAACATAGCTACTAAAATTAAGCGCATTCGAATCTTCCAGCTCTGCTAAAATGCCATCATCGGTAAGAACTTCTAATAATTGAAATTGAAAAAAAGCAAGATTTTTGAGACATCAGACCTGATACGCACAATTGATGCACTTGTTACTCTTTTTAGATAAAACGCATTTTTATTACCTTGTATGACTTTAATTGGTTTGAAACATTAAAGTTTATAATTTTTTTAATTAAAATCTGCCTACTTCACTACATATTAGCCATTAGTACTTTCGTAATTGCAAACACAACTTACTTCTACGGCTCATTTTGACAAAACTGAAATCTGACGCCAGAATTTCGCAATAATTTAAATAACGGCACTGCAAATAGCGGAATAATGTCAGAAGCAAATATAAAGAACAATCAGCGCAATCGATGCATGCCGGTCTTTTTGATGTTGGTCAAATATAATGGAAAATAATGAGACCGTAACCCACCCGCACAATCGATGCATCACGGTCTGAAAGGGTTAGAGCAAAGATATTACAGTTCTAACTTTTCTTGGAAATTTCAATGTTCTTGTGCAATTTTTCTTTAAGTTTTACTGTCACTTGGTGTCGATGAAGACATACTGAATATAAAGGCTTGAAATTAATTAATAAAAACTAATACTAATACTTATGACAAGAGGTCGAAAAAACTATCTTCGGTTTGTAACTAAATTTGTAGGTTTTCGTTTCCTTTCGTTCTTTGTTCAATAGGCGATACTAAATAAATGTAACAGTTATAAAAAATAGTTCATAGAAACATTTATAATTAAATGTTCGTCTTGTTTTTTAAACTGTTATATCGAGTGCGCAGCAAATTTATATGTTGTGGACCGCATGTTTGACATCTATATTCTATACTAATCAGTGTTGCCATGCACATATAGATAAAAATCCCTAAATGAGAAAAAATCAATCCATAAATGTGTATGGAACTTTAATATATATATAAAAAACCTAAAAAATTTGCATACAAAAGTCTTTAAACGTTTTTGTGTTCTATTACCAATATATTCGGCTTAATTTTTCATTTAAACTGATTTTCTTAAGCTTAAATGAATCGCTAGTCATTACTAAAATACACATTTTCATCATTATCATCTCCTACATACATATTTGGCTAGGAAAACCATTAAAGGATTTTTGAAGACGGTGTAAAGAAAATTTATCTTTTATAACTGATTTAAGTATCGAAATAACCATTCGATTTCGTAATTTAGTCGAAATATTATATATTTTAGTCTAAATATCTGTTATATCAGGTTTCTTGTCCCTTAAAAAATTTTCACACAAAAAAGTTAATATTTCCAAAATTATGTGTGTTAACACTGTATCTTTGCTTTAGATAAAAAACTTATTAACGGGTACCTATGAGGTGTCTTCAAAAGATACAGAAAATATAAGATTTTTGAATTCTTATTTTTATAAAGTTTTTATATTATTGATTTTATCATTGTTATTATTGTTTGTTGGGTAGAATGTATTTTGATTTTTAAAAAATTTTTTTCGTTTGACATATTTTCTGTATTTGAGATTTGAAAATAATTTAAAAATAAATATTTCCTGAAGACGCTACACGCAGGAGTAGTAAAATATCGATAAATAAATAAACGATTTTTATTTAAAAAAAGACCTTAAGCTTGAGTAATTCTTTACATTAAATAATAAAGGTCGAAAAACCAGAATTGAAATTATTAATTTAAAATAAGACCGAGAAAATTGGGTTACAATAAACTTAAAAGGAATCAATTATTAAGGAAGTTCATAAACAGATACAAAACAATACGGGACAAAATCATCAAAACAAAATGTTCAATTACATTTTTAATAAGGTGCAGAAATAAAGGGATCATACCAAAATTTATCAACAATTCAACAAAAAAGATTTTAGGAATTTTTGGCAATAACGGAAGACAAAAAACAATGAATTCAATTAATAAGTACACTCAAAATTTACATAGAAAAATTTTAAATTTGGCTATTAGAGATAAACATGATTTGTTAAAACAATTTCAAGGTGAGTTGATGGTGATTGAAATAAATTTAAGAAAATATTTGGCAGACATTGAGATGAATGAATTTTTAGAATACGAACATAGGCTCTCGAAAGATTTTATAATGAAAATAAAAAGAATACAAAAAAGGAAGTTCGACAGTCTTCAGGACTTACAAAGACGGGAATTGGGGATTAAGTTTAACGAAAAATGGTTTGTGAATAGGACTAATGTTAATATGGACACTCTCTTTGGGCCATAAACATGCCTTACCTGTAAGAAGAGGAGATCTTCCCACACTGAAAATTTTAGCAGATGGTGATGATTTTAATACAGACACTAGATAAGAAGGAGGAACAGGAAATTGCTAGGACCAGATTAACAACAATAATTGGAGAGAATAATTGGAATAAAATGGAATTAGATAAAAGAGATAGGTTTATGTTAGAAAAAGTTGATGAAGCGGAAAGATTTTTAAGAAGAAATAGATACACCAGTACCCCGGTTTGCGTCGCTAATTGGGACTGAAAAAATGAGACGCAAACTGAAACGACGCAAACTGAAGCAGAATTTTCAATTGTTTACGTATTTGATTTTCGTTAAGTCAATACAGGTTTTAAACATTTTAGCTTAGAAAAAGGGTTTTTAAATCAATGTATTTTCTTATTATTTTTTTAATAACAGATTTTATTAAAATAAAAATATAACAATTGTGAAGACCACTGATATAATTCGAAAATAATAACTACGCTTAACATGTAAACAACGCACACCTGCAAATTTGCTTTCTACTAAACGGGAAATCCTCTTTTTTTGCTTTAACTTTGTAAAAACATTTTTATATCAACCACGCAAATCGAAGCATTTACGACGCAACTTCGAAGCCATGCGACGCAAACTGAAACAAAAACGACGCAACATTGAAATTTCAGAAAATTAAAAAAAGACGCAACTTCGAAGCGACGCAAACTGAAGCGACGCAAATCGGGGTATTGGTGTATATAATTATTTTAAAAGCGGATAAAGGAAATACAACAGTAGCTTTGTATAGAGATGATTACAATATAAGATTGAGAAATATTGTTGAGGATTAGAGTAAATATAATGTAATTGCTAAGGATCCTACTAGTAAATTACAGAAATTAAATAATGATTTAGTAGATGAACTTTTTAAGAATAAGATTATAACTACTGTTGATATGTATAAACTTAAGACAAGTACAGCAATTGCTCCAAGGTTATATGGTTTACCCAAAATTCACAAACAGGATTTTCCCCTGAGACCAATTTGCTCCTTCATTAATTCACCTTCTTATTTTTTATGTAAATACATAACCAGTATTCTTAAGAAAATTACAGAAAATTTTAAGTATAATGTTAAGGATTCAATTTAATTCAAGGATAGAGTTAAGGACCAAATTATTGATGATGATGAGGAATTATTATCTTTTGATATTATTTCACTTTTTCCTAGCATACCTGTTGGATTAGCGATTAGTATTATAGAAGAAAAATGGAATGTTATTGAGAACTATACGAAAATTTATAAGACTTTATTTTTGCTGATTTTAAAATTTTGTATTGAACAAAATAGATATTTCAAATATAATGAGAAGATATACATATGTATGTTCAGCATGAAGGACTTCCAATGGGTTCGCCCGCATCTCCTATTTTGGCGGATATAGTTATAGAGAGATTATTAGATGATTGTATTGGTGAATTGGAAATTAAACCTAGGATTGTGACGAAATACGTAGATGATTTATTTTGTATTATTCCAAAAAGTGGAATTGAAAAAATGCTGACCACACTCAATAATTTTAATCCTTTTATTAACTTTACTATGGAGAGAGTTTAGTTTTTAGATAGACTAATAATTAGTAAGGGTAGGAAACTGGTTATTGATTGGTATCAAAAACCAACAGCTTCTGGAAGCCTTATTAACTATTTTCAAAACACAATAAGGGTGTTATTATTAACACAGCTAAAATTTAATAGAGAGGGTACTTAGAATTAGTGACAAGGAATTTCATAAGGACAGCATTGTTAAAGTTAGGAATATATTAATTGACAATAGTTTCACATTAAGTATTATTCATAGATTAATTAGACAATGTTGTGAGGCAACTTTTCCAATAGGGATTTTGAAAATGTTTTTTTTATATATTAAATACATTACTTATTTATAAATATATAGATAGCTAGGAATTTACATATATGTAAAATAAAATTTTATATGTTTAAACAATTTGTCAAAATCAAGAATCAAGAATTCGTTTACAATAGAAGCTAAAATATATATGTATACATACTTATATATATATTTTTTTCCCTTGGGCAATATTGATTTTTTTTTTGTGTGTGTGTGCGTTTTTTTTTTTTTTAATTTACTTAATATAAATTAAGTTTTAATTGGTATTCTATACCTGAATTGGGAGCCATTTATCAATTCAAAATATTAAGAAGAACCGTGTTAAGGGTGAAGAAAAATTATAAGGTAAGGATTGTGTTAGTATTAATGTTAGTTTGATGAAATTTTCAAATTTTGTTTTTTTTCTGTTTTGTCTAAATGAACAGAAATATTTTTACAATAAAATTTTGCTGAATATTTATCCTTGTTCCGATTTGGATTTGGAACAAGGATAAGGAGAAAAGAAGAAAATAACAAGAAATTACATAATAATTTATTCTGAAGACCTGAAACGGGTTAATAAAGGACCAGCGAAGAAAAGGAATCTTAAAAATTAGAAAAGAGAGGAAATGAGAAGAGATCTTAGTTATCATCTGTCTTAATTTTTTTTTTTTTTGCTTTATGGAATGTGGAGTATTACTGATTTATATAATATTTTTTGCATTTTACACTTTAAGATTTGTTGTTTTGGTTTTTTTCTTATTTTTTTATTTTTTTTTTTTTTTATTAGTTTGATAACACAAGACATTAGTTGAGTGAATTTAAGCTATAATTTTAGTGAACTCAAAGAATCCTCGATCTACAGGCCTGTCGACATCGTGGGATTATATAAAATTGGTGAGTTTATTGTTTTTTTTTTTTGCAAAATAATGTCACTCAATTAATTTGCTAAACAATTTCAAACTAAAACTCTTTAAATCTTAAATCAAAATTTTTTTTTACTTATTTTAAATATAAAGAAATTTTGCTAAACATAAAAATTTTGAGATAAAATCTAATACTAAACATGATCCATTTAATTTAATAATTTGAGATAAGTTTTATCTACATACTTTTAATATGTATACTTATTTTTTTATATATATGCACTTATTTAATTAATTACTTTCAATTTCTCTGTTTATGTGTGTTAATAGTTGTTTACGAAATTTACTTTGTACCGTTATATACGTAAATATTGATTAAAATAAAATAATGCTTTGTTAAATTTAAACTTTTAATGTCCACAAAAGGTTAAGGGAACTGAGCAGATAGCAAACATATAGGGCTATCAGATATACAACTAGGTGACAGCATGGTAGGGAGAGTATAGAAATATGGAGAGATGTTGCCATCTAAAAACTCTCCAATTTAGAATCCAATTCCGCACCTTTCTTTTTAATATTTAGTTTCTTTTATTTATCGATTTTGCCGATTGTGGGAAATCTGCTACCAATTTAAAATATTTATGTTTCGTACCTAAGTCTAGATGTATAGCGGCAAGATCCATCCCAATTTTCCCTGAGCACGGCCGGAATAAAAGGTAGCATACCGCTAAATATGTGGAGACTTTAGGGTCGGTTCGTTACAATGTAAAGATAATATGAGGTGTGTTGCCAATTTTAATGATAATATTCAGGGTAAGGGAAACAGGAATGGTGATAATGCAATGGCGGATAAAATTTATAAATCGATAATTTATATACGTGTTTTGTCAGACCGTTTGAAAATGTCAGGAATTTTAAATCAGGATAAGTATAATTTGAGTTATACAACATATAATACTTTAGGAAGATTATTTAGCAAGACAAAGGATAAGGTAAAGAAATGGGACAAGTCAAATTTAGTTTATAGCATTCCTTGTAACGGTAATGATAGTGAAATTTGTGATAAAGTATATATAGGTACGACCAAGAATAAGTTAAAAACTAGAATAGCTGGACATAAATCGGACCAGAAACGAAGGGATATTAATTCACAAAAGACAGCTTTATCCGCACATTGTTCAAAATTCAATCACTGTCCAAATTTTGAAAATGTTTCTATCTTAAATGTAGAAAATAATTATAAAAAACGTTTAAAGTTAGAAATGTTACAAATTATTAATGTACCAACAACACACAGAATCAATTTCAAGGCTGACACAAATAACATAGGACAAGTATACAGACATTTAATACACAGAAAATAAATTGTTAATTTCTGTTACTTTGATTTACTATTTAATATTTCATTTAATATTTTAAATTAATTTGTTACACATTTACACTAATATTACTTTATTTCATGATTTTATAAAATTTTTATATTATTGATTTTATCATTGTTATTATTGTTTGTTGGGTAGAATGTATTTTGATTTTTAAAAAATTTTTTTCGTTTGACATATTTTCTGTATTTGAAATTTGAAAATAATTTAAAAATAAATATTTCCTGAAGACGCTACACGCAGGAGTAGCGAAATATCGATAAATAAATAAACGATTTTTATTTAAAAAAAGACCTGAAGCTTGAGTAATTCTTTACATTATAGTTTTATTTAATAAACAGAAAATACGTTTGTCGAAGTAATTGCGATTAAAAGGTTAGTTGGTATCAATTAATCTTCTCAAGTAATTTTTTAGTTTATACAATTAATTTTTTTTTTGTTCATACACGTAAAACATATGTATGTATGTATGTATGTATGTATAAAACAGTTTTGGAGTATCTTTTCCTGTATTCTTTAATACAATTAATTCACTGATATAAATAAAACATTAATTTAATTTCTTGTTTTGTCTCAAAACTCGAAATTACTAGTTTTTTAATTCATGCTATTCGTATTAATATTGAGTGTGAGGGCGAAACTACTAAACATTTCAGTTGATAGTGCAAACGAAGTACAAATTTGTTAATTGAAATCGATTTTATATTTTTTCTGAGTGGATTCATTTTTTTTATTAAAAACAAAAACCTTCTAAAATTTTTATATCTGTTTCTCTATAATATTAATAAATGGCAAATACACATACATACCTACATACATAGTCATCTACTCATCTAATCAATTTCTATAGAAAATTAATGAATTATCGATGCTGACTGTTGGGATATGAAAAAAAATATATATAAAAAATTCTTTGGCGTTA
This sequence comes from Metopia argyrocephala, assembly GCA_963576795.1. Classification (NCBI taxonomy): domain Eukaryota; kingdom Metazoa; phylum Arthropoda; class Insecta; order Diptera; family Sarcophagidae; genus Metopia; species Metopia argyrocephala. Next base: position 9,789,911 of record OY756211.1, read on the forward strand.
TGATAATTATATTGAAATTCTTTTAATTAAAAACATTCAAATCATTCATTAAAAGTAAAAAATAAAATAAATTATTAAAGAAATATATATAAAAATATAACAAAACTAGTTTTTAAAACAAAGCAAATCAAAATGACAACAATAATGAATGTAAATGGACATTTCTACTCGGGTATGATCAGAGAGTGAATCAAAATGAAAAATCACAAATCAAATGTTAATGGCTTTTAGTATTGTTTTCTTTTTCTTCTTTATTATTTTTGTCTTTTAACTAATAAAAGAATACGTCAGTCAGTCATGTCGTAAAGTTATTATTAAAACAAAAACAAAACGAACAAAAAAAGACACAAAATTTATTACCTGTATCAATATTATAAAAAAAATACGCCCCAATCAATGGCCATAAATTAAATTGGAACTCTTGAGAATAAGATGAGAGAAGAACAGAATATTTGTTTTATTCTTTATTTTATTTTGTGATATTTGTGGAATTAACTGACGCATTTAAATTCCAAAACTACCTAATATTTCATCTTCTTTAAGATGAAATGAGCAAGAACAGAAAAAACAATCAAAAAGCAAATCTGATTTGTAATCTTTGTAGCTTCACATACACATTCTCATCCATAACGAAATAATTATATATAAACATGGATTAGCATTTACAAATACAACCTTAAATATATGAAAATAAAATTTGAAATATATCTTTTAGATAAATAATCAAGCAATGGATTTGTTATAAATTAAAAAAAAAGAAAAAAAAAAAAACAAAATCAATATCAAATATACGAATATTTTCAATGGAGTCCCAAATGTCATCACTACAAGTATCATCATTTTCATTTATTTGACAGCTTAAAATATTTCACAATGGAACACATTAAGCTGAGTTTCACTAACGAAAATTTAAGACTCTACTCCACTCCACTCCACTCCAATTCATTCGTTCGTTATTGTGTTTTTGATGAACTGGAATCTAAAAAAACCAAATTAATTTTATATTCAAAAAGTTATTTTTTTAAATTAATAAATTTCTAATGATATTTAAAATTTTATAAAATAAAGAACATCTGTGCTTTAAAACAAGAACACTTAAGATTTTGGTTTTTTCTTTTCTTTTAATAAATAAAATATATTGATTTATTTTTATGATCTCATCAAGATACCTTTAAACTTAATAAACATTTTGGTTTCACTCTAATATTCGTATTAAACAGCTGTATAGTCGAAATACATATTGTCCATACGAAACCAATTAATTAGAGTTTATGAAACATGATGAAATGATGATGAGCTATTTGGTAACTTTAGTAAAAGACACTTAATAACTGGATGATTACACAGCTAATCATTGAGTCTGCAAGTGATTATAAGTTTTTTATTTAAGAATATAAACTAGAGTATTTAAATAATTAACAAATTCACAAAATGTTATAGTTGTCGTAGATCGGTAGAAACTATGACAAACTATAAGTATTGTACGTAATGTTGTTGGTAATTTCCATGTCAAAAACTACTACAACATGTACGACAATTTTTCCTATGTTTCCGAAATGTAGTATCAATACATCAGAGTTGGAAAACTTTATTTTTATTTATTTTTTTTATTTTTCAAATGAATTTTAAAAATTGTTTGAAATATTTTTCTTCTCTTCTTCTTTTTAAATTTTTTATTCAAGAAATTTTATAACACTGGATAACATCTACAACAATATTTACGACAAGGTGTTCACAAAATGAAATGCAATTTAACTATAATCCACAACAATATAACATTTTGTGAATTGAGTAAATTTATTTTTATATAAAGCTTAAGAATTTTAAATTGTATTTGAAATTAATTTATATACAAAAAGAGTAAAAATAATTCCAAATCAATGACGATGGTGGAATATTCAAAATTCTAGGAACTGCCGCTTAAAAATTATTTTCATGTATAATCAATTTAGTTTCGACTTAAAGTTACTTGTATTTGATATAACAGTGTCTTCCCTCAAATTAAAAATTCGAAAATGGTCAGCATTGAATCAGGAATATTTTACATGTTACTTCTTTAAATTAAAATTTAATATGTTTTGTATCAGTGTGGCACAATCTTATTTTTCAAATACGCTTTTTGCAGCACAGTGGACCATTCCACATTGTGTTTGTTAAATTTATTTTGACATAACTGCAACACTAAGGCAATTGCTGTTGATCATTCAAGGGTGAAGATATAACACTGGCCTTTGAATGATGAATTCACAACAATTTGATTCATTCCAAAAATATATATGTATGTCCTATCATAATGTACTGCCTTTTTCACAAAAATTCCAACACAATGCACAGCATTAGTAGGGGTTTCAATAAAAACAAGTTGTAAATAAGAATACTACGTTTTATATTTGATTTTAAATTTTATTGTATGAAGAAACAAATTAAAACAAATATTAAAATTTTTGAATGAATATAAGCTTTTCGATTATTAACGGTGGTACTTAAAAATATTTTTTTTGTGGAGCCCAGAGATTGAGCTGATGCAGTATATTGTGCTACAAACGTACATAATTGTCAATTACTACCCTGTTTCAGAGTTACGGGTTAGCTTATCGCAGCACTCATGTTGTGTGTGTTAATTTTTAACCATGAGTACCGGGACCTACAGTTTAAAGTCGACTCCGAACGACAGATTTTAGAAGCTTCTTCGTTGCAGAAATTTTGCTAGAAGACTGCCGAAAGAAATATTTTTTTCATAGTTTTTTTTTTTCTTTCAAGATGTCAGAGCTGAGGATTGAACCTGGAGCTTTCGTCTTAGTAAGCCAACACACTAACCGCTAGACCACGGCGAGTACAATGTGCTGGTCTAGGAAAATATGAGGGGAAGGGGGAAATAGGGCTGTGGACCTTTGATTTAAACTTACTAATATCACATCTGTTATCAGTCAAAAAAAAAACAAAGGTCCTACTTTAAAAATGCCAACAAAGTACACAAAGTTCTAAGATTTTAGTGGAGATATGCTTGACAACGAGGTCTACTTACGCATTCTATTTATTATAAAATTATTGTAAATATTTCCCAAATAAAATATTTTTAAATAAAATATAATTATAAACTTTACCATGCTCGTATGGAGTACAAATTTGTTCATCAGAAATCTATACCAAAATCAAAGGTGTACATACATACATATAATCAGATTAACCCTCACACATTCTCATAGAAGACAACCATTAATGTGGATAAAAAATATGGCCAAATAATCTCAGGTGAGCCAGTATACAGCTTCTCACACATAAAGCCTATATAACATATTAATCAATGATGCTGTTGTTTTTTATTTTTATAGTTATTCCAGTATTTTTTAAGTTGATTTGTCAATGTAGTTGTTTCTCTTACTTATGTACTTACTGGCTATAAAGAAATAAAATAAAATGAGTAATAAAAGTGACCCTCACTATGTGTCTATAAATGGGAGCCTGCCTGTATGGAATTGTTTGTATTCTTCTAAATATGTGTGAATGTGAGTATTTTAATGCTGAATTTTGTATGTATGTATGTATGTGAGTGTAAATAAATTTTCAAGTGCCAGCAGGGTGCATTTTCATTAAGAATAAAATATGATGAGCAATCAATCATTGCCTTGGGAGGGTGTTTCTCTACCACAACAGGATTACTGTTCATACGTTGTTTGTTGTATGTTTGTGTTTATGTATCATCAGCCAGGTTAGCATTGGTTGGGATGAATATAGCCAGTTCGGTATAAATTTGTGTCTTTATAAGTATTGGTTGGGTATGAAGATTTTCTCTTTTTGCTTTCCTTTACTAAATTCGCCATCACTTTTTTGGTTTGTTTTGTTTTTGTTTTCGTAAATAATTTTCATTTTGCACTTAATCTTCTAGTGCTGTTGTTTTTGTTCATCTTGTATGGTTCATAAAATGTGGCCATATGTTATGGCCATGATTGCTATAGTTGTTGTGTGATATTATTTCTGGTAGTTGTTAATATTGTGGCTGTAGCTGATGTTCATTTGTAGTATAGTTCGTTCTGTTGGCAGTGCAAGCATCTTAAAGATTCAAAGTGTAGATTGATAGAACCTGCCTCTGGTGTTCAAAACAAATGGTCAGTACAGAATAATATTCATGGACTTTACATTTTGGAACACAAAACTACTTGCGAATTAAATGAGCATTTATATGAAAATATATACATACATATGTATGTACATACATGTGTATGTAAGCTATTATTTGTGCACAGTGGATCCATATTTTTAAAATTACTTATTAGAACAAAAAATATTTTCGAATATTATGTCGGTATTTATAAAAAATATTTTAGGTTTATTCAGGGTTATTTTACAAATTTCTATGCAATACTTGTCCAATAAAGCCTCAATAAACATGTAATATTTTTTATTAATACGGTCATTCATTTTTAATTTTGAAATTGGCTTTAAGATCAAAACAAAATTTTTAAATAAATAATAAAACACTGGTTAGAATTTTCATTCGAAAGTATTAATACCCCAAATTTATTTTCGATCTATTGTGAGTTAAATAGATAATGTTAAAATTAATATGTACAACACATAGAACTCTGATGAGACTTTCGCAGCGGATGTCCAGAACTAGTTCAGTTCCGCTAATGTTTATACATATTCCTTAACGGATGTTAATTCTTATATATCAAGTTTTAGAATCTCAAGACTGATTTTAAAATAAAGATTCAAATTAAATAATTTCAATTAGGAATTCAAGGAATAAATAAAGACACTTTTCAGGATATTGTAATAACTTTGTTTATTTGGGAATTAAGACTAAAGCAAAGCTAAAAACGTTTTGCACTCCCTTTACGACTGTCTCATTACTGTTTTGCATACTTAGAAATGCTTACTTTTACATAAATTATCTTAATGAATCACACAATCACATATTTTGAATGTAATTCCCATTTTTATCGATATTTCTGTACCCATCACCCACAGTACATATGCCTAGAACGCTAAAATTATTTGGTTTATTTTTATTCCCAATTAGCATCATTGTCGGCATTCGCTAACAAATATTCATAATGCCAAAGTGGTAAAACTACTTGTTGAGTTAAAATACTTGTCATTCTTTTGATTATACTTACAATAACATTTTGTATAAAATTTTTATAAATGATTTTTTATTTCTTCACAACTGTGGTCATTAAGCAGAGACATCAAACCTTGAAAAGTCATTGGCTTTGTAAATGCAAGAGGTTGGGCTTTACTGATTTGCCGTGCTGGAGATAATGTTGTGCACATTAGTTTATGCCATTGGCTGTAACGAGTTCGGTTTCACAAAATTTCGCTTGCAATAATAACTGTATTATGTGTAAATCAGGACGCCATATAGATACATATGTATGTCTACCCTTTGGTAAAGAACTAATTGTAACTCTTGGAAGTATGTTAAGATAACACCCCATTTCTGATATTCATTTATTCTGTTTGTAAAATTGAAAATTAAAACTATCTAATAGTTTTGACTCTAAGGAACACAATAGACTTCATAGATTGTAATGTCTTGGAACGGTAATCGGTCTGCATACATGCATTCGTAATTAGCCATTACAACACTGTTTCTAGGTTACAGCCTTCACTTCTCGCAGCACCTATGTTGTGTGTGTCAATTTTGATCCATGAGATCCATGATCCATGGGATCTACAATTTACCGTCAAGTCCGAACGATAGACTTGAGAAGCTTCTTCATGGCAATCAGTTACTCTCAGAGCTTTTTCCAGAAGATTGCTAAGAGTTAGAAAGAACTGTTTTTGCATACTTTTTTCAAAACTTCAGAGCTGGGGTTTGAACTCGGTGCTCTTGTATAGTCAGCCAACAAACTAACCACTGGAATACAGCTATCAAAAATAAATAAGAACAATTAGAAATATACTGGCTTATAATATATTCCCTGCACATTAGGTCAAATTACAGTTAAACCAAAAAAAAAATTACAGTAAAACCAAAGTGCCGTTGTACTATTGTTATTATTATTATTTTTTTGTAATTGGAAATGCTTTAAAACTAAAACGTGAGTTATTTTTTTTTTGCAATAAAAAATGTACCGTTGCTTATTTTTATGTCAAAGTCGATTAATGTAATTTTTAATTAATTTAAGTTTGTATTTCTCGATTTGTGTTTATTATAATTTAATAATTTAAATGTGAAAGTAAAGAGACAGGAAAGTACTACTGTTTCAAGTTATAATTGCTTTATATTTATGTCCATATACTTGAACAAATCTCATTAGCTAACGACACCAGAGGTAGGTAGATAGGTGAAATGGCTAGTCAACAAAAAACTGATCAACTACAATTAGCACAAAGTGCGGTTTTGAAACCATTGCAGGACAAAACTGAAATCACCTGAAATAGGAAAAGAACTGCAGCCAAACAGAGCTGTCTATAACGTGGAGTAAAACAAGAGGGTATAGGGTCGCACACTGCGACAAGCTATCGCAAAAAAGAACCCCAAAAAACTTTAAACGTCTGACTGCCATTCCTGATACAGCACGGATTAAAAGGCAGACCCAACCTCTCTGCGTATTTACTGATCAATACGTGACCCGTATGCACCGCTGGAAAAAGACTAACGTAGAATCCCCAAGATTCCTGGAGTCTTACCTCGGTTATACAGAAGCCAAAGTGTCCTAGAAATAGCACAGGAAGTGATAGAACGCCATTTGTTCTGTGCTTTTTCAATGAAAACTTCGATATCCCTTTTTTAGTGATAGTTATGTAGCAATGGACAGAATGTCACCCTAAAGGGTTAAGTTTTTTTTAACCTTTTACATTCCATAAGCGTTTAAAAATTTTGACAACATGTGACCTCTTTTAAATTGATAAAGTGGATTAAGCATAATCTAATGAGTTAATTTTGTTTTGTAATAAATTGCGCTAATTATCGCTTTATGAGTTATGCCTTCCTTGTAGGTAACCTCTGTATTAAAAAAAAATTATCTCTTTGAAATATAGCGGAAAGAATGAAATAAGGAAGGCAATTTTGATGCAGTTTTCAAACACTTTGTCGACAAAATCAAGCAAAACACTATTTCGAATGAAATGGATAAAAAATAAAGCAAGCAATATATATTATTGCATAAAATTGGCTCACAGAGATATAAACATCTTTAAGGACTAAAATCATACGTATCTAAGTTCTGAATTACATTTGGTGGTAAATGTTGGGCGTCCAGCTATCCCATTCAGCTCAATACGCCGCGAAAACAAATCAAGAATCTGCGATATTCATCCACACTATAATAAAATTACAGTCTCAAAATTAAAGTGCCGACCTGAGAGTACAACAGCAAATTTTAGTTGCAATACATATATTGCCAGTTCAAAATCGATTCAAATAAATGTGATATATATTGCTTTGAAGCAGAAAAACGTTATCAGGAGCTATGTTCCTAGTTGCAAATGATAAACATGGTCCATAAAGTGCCTATATACTCAAAATTGATAATAATAGGAAACAGTGCACTACCAATAGGTTTTCATGGAGAAGAATCTTCTGAATAGAGACATAAAATATACAAAGTCAATCGTTTGCGTCACGCTCTCAAAACAGCCGAACCAATAACCTTATAGATCTACTTAATAGGGCTGTCGATACTTCAGATCCATTACCTTCCACAATATTTTTAACTAGACGTAAAATGTTTTCACTCCCACCCGAAATTATTGAGCTGTTATGTTGCATGCGAATCCATAGAAGAATTTAAGATTAGCAACCAAGGCGAAGAAATCGATGAAATTGAAAAAGCCTTTTTCGATTCAAGTTTATTCATTGAATTAGAATTAAGCAATTTCTGAATGTTATAATATAACAAAAAAAATTAATCAATTCAATGAATTAGGTTTGTTTTAATGGTTGAAAAGGGTTAATTATTGGTCGTTAATGGGTTAAATTCAAATTTTCTAAATTGTGATAAATTTACTTACGAAACTCTTACCATGTTTTTGCAGTACTTTTAGTTCTCAATTCCGCACAGAAAAATTTCAATTTTAAATTTGCACTGTAACTAAAGTCTTCTACAAAACTCGTAGTATCTTTGCAATTACGACCTATAGTGCAGACTTTCTCATTCATTTATTGTTTCTTTTGGTGCTTTCATCAGTTATAGTTTTTATTTCTCTTTTTCTTCTAACTTTTTTCTTTTGTTTTTTTGCTATTTCCAGTAAATTTTTTATAATTTACATCTTTATTTTGGTCCATTTGATATCATTATTCATTTTCATATTATTTATTCACTCGTTCATTTTCATTTTCATTTTAATTTTGATTTCAGTTCTGTATTATTGTTTCCCACCACTGGCGAGGGTATGTGTTTTTCGTTACATTTTATTCTATAATTTCATGGAGATACAATTTATTTTAATTTTTTTTTCACGAAAAGATTGTTTTTGTTTTTCCTTTTTTTTTGGCATTTGCTTTATATCAACATAATTTGAATATAATTCACACTTGACTTGTCGGCTCTTTGTTTGTGGGTTGGGCCAACATTAAAGCCACTTCATTCTTTTTTCTTAGATTTGGGCAGTTTATTCAGTTTCTCATTTTTTTTTGTATATTTTTCTTCATATAATTGGTGTTCGTTGGACGTTTCTTATTATTAAGACTGAACATTGTTGATGACGACGATAATTTTTTCAAATTAACACACTGGAAATTTTTTAAATACAAATCTGGGAGGCAACAGATAAACACAAAAAATTATCCGAGTTAAAGGTTAAGGGAAACATATTTTAGTTGCAGCATTTCTTGCTTATAAAATTACTTCAGATACATAAATAAAAATATGTATTAAAGGCTGTTATTAACAAAGAGGAAAAATAAGCAAATTCTTCTTTAAAAGAAACTTACTGCTTACGGGCCAAATCTATGATTATTTTAATGTTGGCTTATCAAGCCTGATATCTAAAGTTTCATTTAATTAGCGAAACACGCATAAAATAGTTATAAACTTCTAGGTTGATGGTATTTCAAACATGGCCACTTTTTGGGTCTTATAGACTGATGGTCATCATAATCGATTTATTCTGCAAGTCTTTGGCAAGATCAAAAAGAAATTTGTAAAGACGGAAAGTGTTAAATTTGTGAGCAGATCTGTTATTAATTGGCATTTAAGCAATTCCAAAAATAACGCATTTCTTAGTGACAGTGGTCTCAGTATTTGGTTTTTTTGCAGCTCATTTGGATTTGCTCTTTTTTCATCTATAGTTCAGATCACGCAACAGTTAAAGTCTCTTAACATTTTACAAAGCCGATTCGATTAAAATTTTCTTCAGCGATGAAACTCATTTCTCACTCCAAATATAAAAATTCCTCACTCGAATAGTAAAATTTTAGAAAAGATTTTACATCTGGAAAAATTAACTGTTTGGTGCGCACTATGGTCTGTAGATGACATTGAGACATATTTTTTCTCTTTTTTTTAATGGCATTAAAACACTCATTACCATGGAATCTGAGAGTAACTGATTGCCATGAATAAGCTTCTCAAATCTGTTATACGAAGTCTACTTTAAACCTGCACTCATATATAAAAATTGACACACATAACATGAGTGCTGCAAGAAGCTAAGCTGTAACTCTGAAACTGGGTTGTAGTGGCCAATTATGTGTGTATGTATGTACCATGGAATTGAAAACGATGAACTGTATGGTAAGTAGTTTGAAAACGGAACTGCTACTATCAACACAACATCATTTATTTTTGCTTTCTTTTACGATAAATTTCCTTATTTGGACATGTCAGTTGGCCACCAAATAATTCGAATTGATGCAGGTATACTTTTTTTTTAGTTGCTATGTCTAACGCTGTGTTTAACCCTTTGACGACGAAGAATGTAAAATTGAAAATTTTCAAATTTTGTTTGCGGATTCTTAATCGGAAACATAACATTTCAAGACCAAACTGTTGTAAAAATTTAAAAATTTTTACTCCTTATAGGAGAAAAATCATGGGACATATGTGTCCCATTCGTCGTCAAGTATAATTATTTGGGAATATTTACATTATAATTACGGCGCATTTTTGTCACTATAAAAATAAACATGGGCATTATATAACAGTATAAATTAATTATATGAGAATATAACCAACAAGGATTGTAATTGTGGCTTAATTTCTAGTCAACTGTCGAACGGTTTACATGCCCTAATTTGTGATTTTATATACGGTTTGAAAATATATTTTCCTCCAACATATTTCAACATTTAATATAATTTTAAGAATGAGCAGATTGCGTCGGTTTTATAAAACTGAAAGTAAAATTCTACAGATTTTGGATGTATCAATTCACCAATGAGTACTTTACAAAACTTTATTGTAAACAGAAAGGTATAATATTTTCCATAAGTAAAAAAGAGTTGAAAGTTTTTTTGGAATGATCTGCCGATACAGATTGTCAGCAATCTTCGATGGTCTACGATGGAAATATATTAAATTCCGTTTATTTCCACGGTTACGACTGGAGACCGTTTTCAAAAAATCCTTTCCGTACCAATAATAAATCATTTTAACTTAGCTGTTGGAAATTCTTTGAGTCAAGCCAAATGCCGGTCTATAGATGAGCATACCGTAAAATTTACCAGTCGAAATATACTGAAACAAAATATGAAGGACAAACCCATAAGTTAGGGGTTAAAATTGTGGTGCTGTTGCATATATACATAGAAAAAAGGGAAGAGAGAGAGAGAGAGAGAGTTTAGCATTCTAGGTGTGGCAGCAGGGCTGGAAAATATGGGAAAAAATTTCGATAACTTTTTGAATAGTCTAATATTACTATATAAAATGATGATCAATGGAATACGAGCCTGTGAAACTTTGCGAAAAAATTGTGCACAAATGTCAAAATTTGATGACAGTAAAACGTTTGAACGTGGAGACATCCAGATCTTAATGTCAAATGGAATTTCACTTATAAAATGGGTGGACCGTGCGGTTCATATGGGATCAAATTTCATAAACCCAATCGAAACTGTAAATGTCAAATGACGCAAGGCTGGATCCGTAAATAAAATTACAGTGGCATATCCAAAAATGATTTCGCAATATAATACAGGAGTGGGAGGCGTTGATATTATGGACTAAAAAATGGAATAGTGTTATGTAACTCCTGATTAACTTTAGTAGGAAATTATTACTTACTTTCAGTCGTATTACGAACATGATCGTAAATCGAAGATTATCTTCTAGATTTTATTTTTGATTTACTGGATTCGAAATTCGTTGGATATTTTTAAAGAAGAATGAATGGTGGAGGCAGGAACCGGTGTATTATTTGCACAAGAAATGGAATAAAATGTGCTTTACGGCGAACAGAAATTGTTTTGAAATTTATCACAATTGAGTTCGATATTGTTTTAGTTTATGTGTAGGTATAAGATATTATAATTTTAATTATATCATAAATTTAATTGCTCTTGCTTTCTTTGTTTTTCAAATATACAAGTTAATAAAATAAAAAAATATGCACAAAAAAATATCCCTTATATTTACCGTTGACGACGAATGGGACACATATGTCCCATATTATTTTCAACCTCCCAAAAAAAAGTATAGAACCGATTCAAAATCTATTAATTACAGTGCGAGCTCGATTTTCGCAACTTGAAAAAATCTGGCCTGTTGCAATTACCGAAAAGGTTGCAATTATCGACAACTTTTTATTGTACCTGAAAATACCCCATTTTTAATAAAATGAAACAAATTATTTGTAAAAAACAATTTTTTATTAAAAAAACAAAAAACTAACTGTTGACACATTGGCGTAGCGAGCAATTTTTTGTTTTAAAAAGTGAAATTATACAAATATGTTAGCCTACGCATTTGTGCTGCAAAACAGAAAACTGATGCGTTTGTATTTGTATTTTAAAACGTGTTTGGGACAGCACTAATGTGGGAGAAATGCTATTGAAATGGGATTCTTTGATTAAATATGATTACTTTTATAAAACTACGTTTCTGAACAAGAAATACAAACAGAAATCATTGTAAATATATTTAAAAAAAAATTGTGTTGCACTTATTGAGACTAATTTTTGAAAATCGTTGCACTTATAAAGACTGTAATGTAAAAAATTTGCCTGTTGCGCTAATCGGGGTGTTGCGTTAATCGGGGGTTGCAAAAATCGAGCTCGCACTGTAATAAGTTTGTAAAGGGCATTGGTACATCTAATACTAAAAGTTTGTCCAACACTATCAATTCGAAACCGAGATATAAGTAAACAAAAATTGTAAAAAAAAGATACAGATTTTTAGTTTGAGACCAGCTTAAGCCCAGTTGAAACAAAAAAAAATTAATTTTAGTGCATATTCCAAAGAATGCATTTGTTTTTAATCGAACAATATTGATTACATTGCAATTCCTTGGAAAATGAGACTTTAATGACGAAAAATCAAAATGTGACATATATTTCCCGTTCGTCATCAAAGGGTTAATCTTCAAATGTTAAAGTATCTGAAAGCCAACATTTGGCCAGTTATCATGAAAGACCCCTCGAAATTTATGAAAAAGTGCTCGAAAAATACGCCTAAGGCATTGGCTACTGGACAAAATCCAGAGACTGTCGAATATTAATTGCATAACTGCAATGTCTACACAAATAGCTTTATATTAACTTTACTTTTTAAACCGAGAAAACGATAAATAGATAACTTGACGGATGTTCAAAATAGTTTTTTTTTACAATGACCTGTCAAATATTTGAATTCTCTTAGATCCATAAATCTGTATGACTAGGGAGAAGAGTATTTGGATCTCGTTTCGCGTAGTACACTTCACCAAACTTTTCACTGTGATAGATGTAGAATCACAGTGAAATTCTTTCTCTCTTTTTCTGTATTGCACCCAACTACCTGGTTGAATTTCTCTAGAGAATTTCGAACCAACTTTCAATCAATCCAATAGTTGAGTAGTACAGTAGTACAGCTATCATCTTTCTAAGTAAGTACTAATCTTTAATTATTTGTGTTTCAGTGGAATGTTTAAATTTTTAATTGCTTCATATATTGAGAACCGTTTTCAAAGTCATAGAGTTTCCTATTTTCATTCAATAAAAATTAAGGAAGGCGTTAGGTAGTATTCGAACGTTTTATTAGATTAAAATTACTTTTAAAAATATATTTTTTGATGCATCGTCCACTATCTTAGCCGTAAATTCTATAACTCTGCTACTGTTTAATGCTAAATGATGGGCATTTAATTTCAATAGAGTTTCTATCACAGATGCAGGACAGGTTCTCATTCCCTCCTTTATACAAACGCTCAACAGTATCTGTATACGTGTATTTTTTCAACTGTTTTAGACCCCAATTCTGTTGGTTCTAATCAAACTGAGAAAGGCTCTTCCTCAATAGCTTAGTTGTCCAATAACCTTTTTTTTTAACAAAACAAATAAATGTTTATTTAAACATTTTTTATCGCTCAATAAACACTCCCCATTAAAAATATCAAATTCCAAAGTTGTAAGTCAACACAATAATTTCATCATCATCAAAACAGTCATTTTATGATTGTTTCACAATATTTTTTTTTTTTTTGCATAAAAAATTCAAAACTGCAAAACGCCCAAATGAACAACAAAAATAACAAGCATTTAGACAAACAAAATATTATTCATGTGAAATTGAATGAACAATTCTAAAACAGATCACACAAACCCATTTTCGTTTAACTTTGATAGATAAACGGAACTACTGTGCTGGCAAAAATTTAAAGACTGACATGTGTTTTAACGCATAAACAGTACAACTAAGAGTCCTTAACACAAACACAAACTATAAATAGACCAACAGGATAGATAAAACACACATTCAATGTGACAATTAAAAAGACCTAAAAGTAGTTTGTTTTTGCCAAAATAATAACAAAAAAAGTGCATCACCAACATGATACATCGTATGCTCCAAATGGACAAAAGGGATGATAACAAGGACGACATTCCATCACTCTGACAATATGTGAATAAAATAAAGAAGTACACAAATAAATACAGAGCAAGTGTTAGTGGCAGTAACAATAACAAAAAGCGACGTTTATCATGTGCTCAAATGACCATTAAATGTGTTCAACGACGCCATCATCATCATCACAGTCATCATCCATCCGTACTTGTCCAAGTTTTTTTTCTTGGTTTGATATTTTGCTTCTGGTAAAAAGCACTAAATTTTCGCCAAGGACCTTATGAACACTATAAATAAACGTTACAAGAAAGGACAACTAAAACACCATCTCCAAAGTTAATATTTACAAAGCCCTGAAAAATTTACAAAGAAGGATGATACCTCCCCAAATGGAAAGACACTTGAAAGATATTGGTATGTACTGGCAAAGAGAGCGTTTTATTAATTCATTGTCCTTATATAGAGAAAAAAAATATAATACAAAGCTCTTCATGCCGGAAAATATTTACATACTAAGCTGAGAAAACGAATACTGATCATCAATCACAGAATTTATTTGAGAGAAGTAGTTCCGGCGATTTCGATGTTAAAAATGCATGCATTAATTTTTGACCAATCCCTCAAAAAGTATTATAGAAACTTGATTACATCAAGAAAGTTTTAATTTTGATCACATAATTTATCCCTTAAAACCAACAGCGATCAGAAAATATAAAATACTTACTTTCAATACTCCGATCCTCAATAGTGTTTGGCACTCTCCATCTTAGAATGTGAACTATCTACGTATCATTATAGACATTTATGAATGCCAGAGTGTTATTGAGGAATTTTTGGATCATATGAAAAGCAGACATTTTTGATAATTATGTTTCTGATTGGCAATATCACGAATGGCAAATTCGCGATTATGGAACTGATACCGGACACAGGTGTTCCGCTATTAAAACATAACCCATATATAAAAACGTAAATTGTAAAAAAATGGCTAAAAAACTGAAATCCTCGTCAAATGGCTTTAAAGCATTTATCAACGGCTAAGAAGTATTTGCTCAGTTACACTTCACTTTTCTTGTGAAGGCAAAAAAAAAAAAAACAAAAAATCTTTTATTTATTGGTTTGAATATTCAATACCAATATTATCACATCACAATGCCATTTTGTTCGGAAAGACAACATTGTGCAAAAGTTCACCACCACTGAGTGATGTTCATCAGAAATTATAAGACACTGCGACCTAGAAGAATATTTTTTTTCCTACGAGTCTACTGTTTATTCATTCATTCCAATGAAATTCCAATGAATGAAATTCCAAGGCCTGAAACTTTAGTGTCGTATATTTTCTCCAACAAGACAAATTACCTGCCTGAACTCAGCCACGTAAATTTATCAAGAACGTTTTATGAATATGTGTTCCATTGTTTTTGATGCCTGTAAGAACAATTTGCGAAAGTCTATGTCCATATTCTCCAAACACTGTACATACGTTTTCACATCACAATGCCTCGAAAAAAAGGTTCCTCAGAAGTTTGAGATGCAATATTTAATGTTTAGGAATATCAGGAGCATGCACAAAACATGCGTGTTTAAGACATATTAAGTACTACGTACCAATGTTTCAAGTATTTGTTAACTTTCCAACCGGTATTTATATTTGGAATAGCATCCAGTAAAAAAATTTGCTTTATTCCAAGCGTTAGAAGGTAGCTTGGTGCTCTAAAGTTATATTATATATTCTGGCTTAGACGTTAATATCAGCACAATCTCTCATACCCACCCAATGTGAGATGCCTACGCTCTTAAGTTGGTGGTACAGAATATATTGCGACACGTAGATCCATTTTTTTAACGACATGTTCTAAGTATTTATATGCTAAGGGAAAACACCAAAATTGTAATTTCAGTGTTATGAAAAATAGCTTTCATGAAGACAAAATTTATAACAATCAAACAAAATCAACTAATTTTGTCATATTTTGTACGTCGCCCATCCCATGGCTGCAATGATATTTACTCGATGTCATATTTTGTCTATTATTAGCTGATAAAGAGTTCAAATATATTTACATCGATACAAAATTGTCAAAATATTTACAAACTTTATCGATAAAAAATGTGGAGTCTGTCAAAAACAATCTAAAATAGTTTACATTGAAATTAACATTTAGAACTTAAATTACGAGGCCTGATCGAAAATTACCGGATATTTTCAAATTTCGTGGATTACGTATGTTCGATTTTCGCATTTTTTTCAGTTATGTTGGTACACATGCCTATTGCATAGGTTGGCAATATCATTTTAGATTGTCAATTTGTTTTTGACAGATAAAGAGGTTGGTCGTGCTTTGATGTGCTCTTCGAATTTTTATTAGTTGAAAAAATTAAGTTTTGTGTAAAAATTTAAATTGATATGTTAACTGTGGGGTTTGGAGATGTCAATGGTGATCGATTTTGCACCATGATAATGCATCAGCTCACACATCGATGCTTGTGCGTGACTTTTTGGCCAAAAACAAAACCGTTATCATGCCTCAACCAACATATTTACCAGACTTGGCTCCCGCTGACTTTTTCCTCTTCCCAAAACTGAAGTCACCGACGAAAGGAAAGCATTTTGCTACGATTGAGGAGATAAAAGAAAAATCGTAACAGGAGCTTTTAGCGTTACCAAAAAGCGCGTTTCGGAAATGTTTTGAGGATTGGAAAAAACGCTGGCATAAGTGTGTTATATCTGAGGGGGATTACTTTGAAGGAGACAAGATAATTATTGATTAATAAATAAATACTTTTTGAAAAAATTTAAATTTATTTTTTTATTTTTTTTTTTTAATCATGCTGCTAACGTTTTCGCGTTAGCGGTGTTTCTACCTTTAACTAGCGTTTCTTACAATATAAAAGTTATCAACATTGAAATAAGCACAAGCAAAAATAAATATTTTTTACATTTTTTTTATTCCACTTTTTCTATAATTTGTTCGTTCTTTCCATCAATTCTAAAACAATTCAGTACAAAAAAATATAGTGCCATAGGGGCTTTTGAGAAATATAAAATGATAACGCCGCCGTCTTTTTACCGCATTCGCTATTTTTCCAAAAATAGACTACATTAGAGCCCGCTTTGAAGCATTTTGCTAAAACAATTTATCATTTGCAAGTACTATTGACCGCTATTTCCGTTATGGAAATTAGACAAACTAAAACCTCAATAATGTCGAGGATATTGGTTAGCTACAAAGGCATTTGGTGTCAGTGTTGATTTTGCTACATAAAACCAATCTATTCTCAATTTTATATGTAAATGGTGTATACCGTGGTTACATGGTTATATTGGTTCATAATGTATTCATGTACGTGTGTAGCAACATTTACATCTGCATCGACATTACACTCATCATCGTAAACATCAACATCATTGGAGAGTAGTTTGGTGTGATATACTGTTGTTGCAAAGACCAAAATGAAACATTTATCAAATGATAAATTGAGTGAATGACTTCATGCATGTTGTGACATCTTCCGTTGGTAAAAATTTTTCTCCAAATTGCAAAAAACAATAATAGCAGGCAGAATTACAATAAAAACAAAACAAAACAAAACAATTTTCGGTAAACTGTAACAATCAAATCATAGTGATGCTTTATTTATCTTCTTCTTGTTGTTGTTTATTTGGAAGCTACTCATCACAATTGGCTGCAGTGCCTAGAGCAACAAATGCATGCCTCAATTTAGTGTGTTTGTGTGTAAATGAAAAGAATACGAACTGGCAAAAACTGTGGTCTTATGAATTGTCAACTCAAATGATGTAAAGCTTTATGATGTTGATGGTTGCAGATGAGGTTTACGTACAAAGTCCACAAACAATCAAAGGGGGAGTTTTTTATTTGTTTATGAATGAGTATATTGGTTTTTTATTTTTTTGTTTGTTTGTTTTGTATTTGGTTTATAAGCCTAAAGGCAATAAGAAGAACAAGTTTTTATTTCATATACGAGCACGCTAAGTTTGCCACATTCTATGTATGAATGAGCGATGTCTGTCTGACTGGCTTCAAAATTGCTTTTCATTGCTTTTAATTGTGCAACAATCAGAAAATGGATTTTTGTCAGAAAAAGGCAAGAGGGCTTAAGTAACTGGTACTAAAGCATAACCACAAGAGAAGACAACAATCAAAACTGTATGTGAGAGTTTTAAATTACCATCATATCTGTTAAAATCTTTGACTGCTCAAATAGCTTACCACTCTACATCACCCGCTTTTCTTAATCAAACTTTTCCCCATTAGCAAAGTTTTTTGGCAGCAGAAGGTGGTTGGTTTTTTTCTCATTTTGTTGTTTGCATGTCAAATTATATTCATATGAAAACGAATATCCCCATATGCTGCATGTTTTAGTTGCTGTTTTTCTTTGAAATTTCTTTCTTTTTGTCGTTTTTTGCAACATATTTTTCATTCTCTTTCTCTCTCTATCTCTATTTTGTGTTTAATACGCGAATATTTATGGTTTTTAAGTGTTTCAGTCTTTATTGTAGTCGTAGTTGGGTTACAACTGAGTTATCACATCAGTCAGACACTTTGTCATTTTGTGTTCATGCTCTGGCATCATCGTTCTCATAATCATAATAGTCTTGTGTCAGGAGAAAGTAAACTGTTTTTATTTTGTTTTTTTTTTTTTTAATTTTTTACGAGATGATGTCCAACTTCTATTATTGTGTGGAGTAACTGTAAATTGCTACTGTGACTACACCAGGGCAGTATTAAAAAGGGGGGTCTTTCAAAATGTTACATCTCACAAGTAACCTGCGCTCTGATCGTG
The DNA here is from genome assembly GCA_963576795.1 of Metopia argyrocephala. Classification (NCBI taxonomy): domain Eukaryota; kingdom Metazoa; phylum Arthropoda; class Insecta; order Diptera; family Sarcophagidae; genus Metopia; species Metopia argyrocephala. Next base: position 9,808,651 of record OY756211.1, read on the forward strand.
AGTAACCTGCACTTAAGACATCATTAGTCTCGACCATAATGAAACACATTTTTAACAAAATCGTCAATAGATATTTATATACAGTATTGGGCAAAACTAAAGCACGGATTCGTTCATGATTAAAAATTATATAATAAGAAGAATATAGTGGCTCATACATAACTATTATTTGTATTTTATTTAGAATAGCCAGTTTACTTTTAAAAATTTAAAAGGAAACATTTGTTGTTCTTGAAGTTAAATTTTTTTTCGTTTTATTTAACAATTAGTAGAATAGTGCAGCAACAAGTACGTTACCTTGAATATGTGTGTTATTTATTTGTAAAAAATTATTATTTTATTTTTTTTTGCTATTTTAAGAATTATTTAAAAGGAGAGTTCAGCTTCTTATAATTTAGGGAAAAAACGGCTCAGTATAAATAATTAGTGCCTTAAAGAGATAAAAGAGTTAATTGTTTTGGTAATAGTGTACCAGTGAAGGAAATATAAAAAAATAAGCATTCACTGTGTTATAATTTCCCGTATCAGAAGATCTTTTAAATCCTCCAACTACTTGTCTACTGTACATAGACACGTAAAACCAACAAATTTGGAGACAAAGCCATAATTAGTATTTTAAAAAATATTCATTTTATGTCTAGAACATAGATAACCAAAACTCTCAATAAATGAAATGCGTTTATAGCCCAATTGTGTACAGAAAATGAAGATTTGGATTATACTGGTCTAGAAGGTCCATAGCTTCTTAATTGTCTTTATGTATTTAATCGAGAATGATTAAAGACAAGCTGTAGGAGGTGGAAGAATATTGTATAAAAGCGCAAAAATCCTTGTTTTTTAGGGAAAAAAAGTGAAGCTAGGATTGATTTTTAAAAAGTGCACATGAATCCAAAAGCGATCTAAATAATTTTGGTCAAATAAGGCCAGTAGGAAAAACAGACAGCGCCCTAAATCAAGATACAGCAGAAATACAATAGAACAATGTAATGGTCTGTTGATGTTTTTCTGCACATGGTATTGATCCATTTCATAGTATTAATAGCACATTGGACCGTTGTCTTTACAGGGACAATTCACAAAACTTCATGCTTCCATTCTTGAATAAAGAAATTACCATTAAATGTCGCTTTTATACATGTGATAACAAGGCATAATAAATAATTGATCTTAAGTGTACACCACTTGCATTAACTATATAATAGTGCTTTTACATCTGAACGAAATCTGCTACTATTGAGCTATCGATAAAAATCCACTAGAACACTATAGGGAAAACAAATGAGGTTAGATTTAAAAACAAGAAATGAATTTAAGATAAAAATTTTTATTTGCAAGTAAAAGAATATAAATTCTCATATGTATACACTTACAAACATAAGTACAGTACACTAAGGTACATTTAAATTAAATACAGTTATTGGTGAGCATATATTATAACTTTTTTTTATTACACGGCAAAGCCAGCAATACAATACTACCAAGTACAACCCTAAAACATAGAATAGTTATTTTGGAGTATTGATTACTGATCAACATTTATGAAATCTAGTGCACAGTACTCAAATACTGATTAGTATAAGGTATAAATCAGTTTTCCACATTTCAAGCGTGGTATTTCAACGTAGCGTACCTTGATGATTTTTAGAATAGCATTCAATAGTATTTTAGAGTTCGAACTCTTTGATTAATTTTTTTTCCCACGAGGTTTTAGAAATTTTTTATTATACAGGTTGTCCGTCGAGAAGATATACCACTTTGTTTTGACGCCATTTTGGTAAACTTAGTCTTGACAGTTCATATTTGGAAGTCGTGAAATACAGGCTTGGCAAATTTGTAAAGGAAAAATATTTGGTAAACAAGCGTGTTTTAATAGTTAAAACATTTTATCAAAATCAATCATTGATTACTGTGACCATAATTGAGTAAAACATAAGACTGACGAGACACATTTTAATTTGAATGGATATGGGAATGGGAACAGAACAGAATTCTGGGCAATTTGAAATTTATCAGTCACCTTTGCATCCATTAAAAGTGACAGTCTAGTGTGCAGTTTGGTACGGAAATTCATAGGACCTTACGCCTTTGAAACTGAAAATGGCGTAATAGTAATTGTCAACGCCACAACTGCATGTTTTGGGCTTGACTAATATGTGGTTGCAGCCAGAAGGTGCCACATCGCATACAGCCAGGATTACAATGGAATTACTGCGAGACCTCTTTCCACAACATGGTATTGCAAGGAATGGTGATGTGGATCCGTGGTCTAGTGGTTAGTGTGTTGGCTTACTAAGACATGGGCCCTGGGTTCGACTCCAGGCTCTGACATCTTCAAAAAAAAAAAATATGAAAAAAAACGACTACCTCTCAGCAGTCTTCTGGCAAAAGCTCTGAGAGTAATTAATTGCCATGAACAAGCTTCTCAAGTCTGTCGTTCGGAGTCGAAATTAAACTGTATGTCCCGGTACTCATGGATAAAAAATTGTCACACACAATATGAGTGCTGCGAGAAGCTAGGCCGTAATCCTGACACAAGGTTGTAAAGGCCAGTTATGTATGTATGTATATATGTATGGTGATGTGGATTGGCCTCCACGTTCGCCTGATTTGACTGCTCCGGATTACTTTTTGTGGGGATATCTGAAAAACAAGGTTTATGCAAACAAACCAGAAATGCTGGAGCAACTCAAATAAAATATTATTAAAATATGAAATTAATGAAATACCGCGTACAATATGTGAGAATATAATAAAAAAGGATTCGCATTTGTGAGGCTGATATTGTATTCCATACATAATTGCGGACATTAAATAAAACATTCAACATCAATAGAATATCCATTCTCTTTAATTTAATCAAAAATTTTAAACAAAAAAAATAGTATAACTTCCCGGCAGACACCCAATTAAATATTAAATGTATTCAGTGTATTTGTAATTATGATGGACGCATCCCTAGCTTATCTGCAGATTTATTTATTTTTGTACCCCAAGTAAAACAACACCACTGGGTTTCAATGTTAATTTCTTTTATTCTTGTGCATTGTTTGTTTTCATTTGTCTCTGAGAGTTGTTTTTTCTTTTCTAGATGTTTTTGCTTAGTGAGTGCTTAGAAACATTTATCACTTTAGTCAACTTGACGTGTTGTTAGTATTTTAATAGACTCGTCTTGTCCACTTTTAATATGTGTGTTCTTATTCTTCAAATGTTTATCACTTCTCCACATAACGATGTTTTAATATTTTTTTACAAAGTGACCAAACAAACGACTTGGCTATACCCTACACAGAAAAAGAAAAACTTGTATTTGCTTGACTCAAATGCAATTTGCAATTATCCAACTGGTAGTGAATTTTAATTTCGTTAACAGCCAATAATTTAATTCCTTTAATGCTAAAAAAAAACAAATGTATGGTGCTCGTATATGAGATGTGGCAGTGTTTTGAATGTTGGACAGCAAACAAATATTGCAAAAGTTTGATTAGACAAGTGAGTCATAAAATTTGCTGAACAAAAAAGATAAAAATGTCACATATAGCATAAGTAGTTTATGGATGGTTTTTCGTTTCTCTCGGAACTGTACCCTAGACCAGCTAAACAAAAGACAAAATAAACTTGGCATTCGTTTATATTCATCTAAAGTTTTATCTTGCATATATCTGCTGCACTACATATTTATGATTAGAAGAACAATTAATCTTTAATTACAATCAGTACCCAAGAAGATTGCAGAAACTCCTATTAAAAGCTTAATATAGAGAAAATAAAGAAAGGAAAGAAAGGAATGAAATTAGTTGTTATGGCTGCAGCAGTTGTTGCTGTTGCTGTTGCTGTTATTGTTTAGTTTAATTAGAACAGTTCTGTGAAAATCTTTTTTTTCCGTCATTTCATACATGAATTGTCTGCACTTTAATATTTTTTCTCCCATATACAGCGTATTGTTTTCATATGTTCAACAAATCTCTTGTCTGTTTAGAGTTTGAAATTTTATTGTTTCTGTTTAGATTTTGGTTTGGCAGTATTCAGAGTTAAAATTTTCATACATATTTTCTCGGATTATGACATGTTACCGCACACATTATTAAAGTGTTTTGAAACGTTGATTCGCATTAAAGGCAACCAGGCTGTTGAGTGTTGCATGTCTGTTGTGGTGTGAATGTGATGTGATGTGTGGTGTAATGCAGCTCATAAACATAAATTAGCCGAAAATTATCATTAGATGTCATCAGTTTTGAATTCATTTCATTTCATTTCATTTATTCTTATTATTTTCTTTTTTTATTTGTTTTTATTTCTTTTTAGTCGTTTTGTATGTGCTTGTTGTTCTTCAGTGTGTCATCTTTCTTGTTTAATTGAATGCCTTGTATGTTTTAAGTGAAAATGTCAAATTATTAAAGGGCGAGACAAAATACCAACAGATGTAAATTATGTTCTTTCACTTGAGATTTCTTATATCACTGTTTTTTTTTTAATTTTATTTCATAATTTCGTCTGCAATTAATATCCATAAATTTGAATATAATTAGACTATTAAATGATTTGATTCGCAATATGTTGTGTGTTGAAAGCATCATAATTTTGAAGTTGATTACATCGAAGAGCTTTAAAAATAAAATATTAATTTTGTATAAAATTTAAAAACATTAGGGTCATTCGTTTAATCCGCTAAATGTCTTTTATAGGATTTAAATCTCTTACAAGAGGCATTTAGCAAGTTGAGCAAATATCCCTATTGTCTTGCGTGTTTCTATTTAACAATACCTGCGGAAAAAGGAAAAAAGTTGCTCACTTAATTGTTGGTTTTAATTCAATTCAGAGAGCTATTATTTGATGGACAGTAATCTAGAAAAAACTCATAGAGTCCACAGAGACTCTTGTAGTCGTACTCCAATAAATTGGTGTTTTAGTGCTTTTTCAAAATCTAAACTCCAAAATTCAGAGTTACTTTCAAATTTAAAATCAAAACGTTGGATGAGACTCTTTAAATAATTTCTTTTCAATTAAGAACCGACAAAGCTTGCTGCTGGCCGGGTCATAATAATTCATAAAGCTTTATGATAATAAAATGATCGAAGATTTGTGTTTGTGCACTCAGGATATGGTACTTTTATCAGCTTTATTCTTTATTTGATGCAATATCGTCCATGATTCGATAACAGGTCGTTCCTAATTTATAAACTTATGGTATTTTTAGCCAAATTGTTCACGATTTTACTACCGGTTGTTCTTGATTTATTGAATTATGGTATATTGTTCTATTTGTTTTTACTCTAATAGCTCATTAAGCTTGATTTGATACCGAAAGTTAACGAAATATTGTTCACGATTCGTTTTCAACTTGGTACCTTTTGTGAAAAATATTAGAACGCTTTTTTAATTCTGTGTGTGCATTTATATTCCCCGTTTTCTAGTGGTTAGTGTGTTGGCTTATTAGAGAAGAGGTCCGGGTTCAAATTCCAACTCTGACGTATTAAAAAAAAAAAAAATATGAAGAAATTTTTCTTTCTGCGATTACCTCCTAGAAGTCTTTTCATAAAAACTTAAAATACGGCAACTATGTATATTTGTTTTAGTATAATTGACAATTTTGAATAACATCGAAGTACTTGCTACATAAAAAGAGGCAACTGTTAATAAGTTTGCGAAATAGAGACAAAAACGTAAGTTACTTACTTACTTACTTAGCTGGCCATAACAACCCGTTAACGGGTTTCGGCCTGCTTCAGCACTAGTCTCCAGGCGCTTCTGCTTAGCGCGCGCCTTCTCCAGTTGGTCACACCAATCGATGACAGGGCTTCATCAACTTGGTCCTGCCAACGTAAACACGGTCGTCCTCTACGCCGACGTCCAGTGACCTTCGCATCGAAAACTTTTCTCGCTAGAGCAGATTCATCCATCCAAACAATATGGCCGAGCCAGCGTAGCCGCTGAATGTTAATACGCTGGACAACACCTACATCGCCGAGGAGCTCATACAGCTCATGGTTGGTTCTAATGCGAAACTCATCGCCATGCCTTAGAGGACCAAAGATCTTACGAAGAACTTTTCTCTCGAACACCCCGAGGACCGCTGCATCGGCACAAGACAGCGTCCATGCTTCCGCACCATAGAGAAGCACCGGGAGAATAAGCGACTTGTAGAGTGTTAATTTCGTCGCACGAGAGAGGTCTCTATTACTAAACTGCCTACCGAGACCGTAGTAGCACCTGTTGGCCAGTGTGATTCTTCGCCTGATCTCTAGACTGACATCATTTTTGCTGGTAATGGCGGTGCCAAGATAGATGAATTCCTTGACCACATCGAATGTATAGTTGCCGGCTGTAACCTGGGAGCCGATACGATCAACATCCCTACTCGTCGACAACATGTACTTCGTCTTGCTCTCATTTACCGCCAGACCCATTTTAGCAGACTCTCGTTCAATAGCATTAAAGGCTTCGGTGACATCTCGCTTGGTATGCCCAATGATGTCTATATCGTCTGCATACGCAAGGAGCTGGACACTTTTGTTAAAAATAGTGCCATTACGATGGACACCCGCCTTTCGCAATACACACTCCATGACGAAATTGAAGAGGTCGCAGGATAAGGGATCGCCCTGTCTGAAACCTCGCACGGTATTAAAAGGCTCGGAGAGGTCTCTTCCTACCTTGACGGAGCTGCAGGAATTGCTCAACGTCATTCTGCACAATCTTATCAATTTTGCAGGAATACCGAGCTCAGACATTGCTGCATATACGCGATCCCTTATCGGGCTATCGAACGCTGCCTTATAGTCGACAAAGAGGTGGTGTGTGTCGACTTGACTTTCATGGGTCTTCTCCAGGATTTGGCGCAGTGTGAATATCTGGTCAATGGTGGACTTACCAGGTCTGAAGCCGCACTGATAAGGTCCAATCAGTGAGATGGCGAATGGCTTCAGTCGTTCACACAATACGCTCGTAAGAACCTTATATGCGATAGGGAGAAGGCTTATACCCCTGTAGTTGGTGCATATTGTGGGGTCTCCCTTTTTCAGGATCGGACAGAGGGTACTGAGATTCCAATCATCGGGCATACTTTCCTCCAGCCATATTCTGCATGCACCTAACCAGCTCATCGCCTCCATACTTGAAGAGTTCAGCGGGCAGACCGTCAGGTCCGGCTGCTTTGTTGTTCTTCAGTCGCCATATGGCAACCTTGACCTCTTCATGGCTGGGGGACGGGATCACAACGTCATCATTGATTGGGTCCGGCACAGCATCTCTAGTAGCGGAATTTGTATCATCATCGCTTTGCAGTAGATTACACAAATGCTGTCTCCATAATCTCAGTGCACCATGTGCATCTGTAACCAGATTACCATGTTCGTCTCTGCAGGAGGTTGCTCCGGGTTTAAAACCAGTAGTAAGACGCCTTATCTTCTTATAAAAATTTCGAGCATCATGTCTACTCCTACACATCTCGATTTCCTCACGATCACGCCTTTCTTGCTCCCTTTTCTTTCTTCTAAATAGGCGTCTCTCTTCCCTCCTCTTCTCTCTGTACACCTCCACAGTTGCTCTTGTAGTGGTGGACTGCAACGTTCTTCTGTAGGCAGCATTCTTTGCCGCAGTGGCCTCACGACACTCCTCATCGTACCATTGGTTTTTGCGGGGAGGACGCTCAGAACCAAGAACTGTTTCGGCAGCGTTGCGCAGAGAGTGAGCAATGTGAGACCACTGTCCACCAATACTTTCGAGAGAGGACGGGATACAATGGAGCTCTTGCTAACTACGAATCCGCAGCCAAATTCACGTCTGTTATCATGGCAGCTGTAGTAGATGTCACATGTTGCTTACCTTGTACAACCCTGTCCTATCCATCGCATTTCCTGGATGGCGGTGATGTCAGCCCTACATTTTTGAGAGCATCCGCCAATTGGATAGAGGCACCTTCCCTATAAAGGGTTCTCACGTTCCAGGTGCATATCCTTAAATCATAGTCCTTAAAACGTTTGCCATGGTCGTCAACATAAAAGGGGGTCCGTTTAGAGGCTTTTGCTGAAGTTTTCATTGAAATTATGTTTTTACGTGGTGGGTTTCAAGCCCTACGCACAACCCAAATTTAAAGTCCAGGGGATTGGACAATCGCCGCATACATTAGTTAACAAGCTAGCGGGTGCTAAATTGTTATCCAGGAGGGCCGCGTGGAGGCTGTATGTCGACTTGAATACAACGGGAACAAGGATCGTTCTGGAGGCCGCCAGGTTGACCCCAATCAGAGACTTTGCCTTGTCCGAAGTATCCCATCCATCCCGTAAGTTACATTTATTTAATAGTAAGCGTATTAGGTATGTAGTGTGTGTCTTCAGTTACTAATTTGTGTTTAAATATCAACCAAGTATGGATAATGTAGGAATCAAAATAAGAGAAAAAATTAACAAAAACGGATCTTAAAAAACGATACACCAAATTTGTTTATTATGAAATACATTTGCCACTCACTTGCATTATGTTCATCATATGTTTGCTTTCAACTACCTTCTGAACTTACTACCAAGAGACACAATTATGTATGAGTATCAAAAATGTAGTCCAAAAAGTTTGGATCTATTTCAAAACATTCAAAAGTTGCTTAAAATAAAACCAAAAAAGGTTACCGCATCCAAGTCGAACTAGATTGCTATCTAGAATATTTTTTGTTTGCTGCAAAAAGGATTATTAAAAATTTAAACGAATGAAATCGAATATATTTCTTTTTTTTCAATATATTCTTGAAATAGTAAATAATATTAGCAGAATTTTTCATAGTAAGTCAATAGAAATACACAGCCTTTAGAACCAAGAACTATATTAATTAATTTTATAAAAAACGATATTGTAAGAAATAATAATATTTATTTAACGAATTTTATAAAAAAAACAAATAATAATAATAACACGGTGCTACAGTGAAAATATACTTAGAAAGTGACCTAGTGTAAGTTGTAGGCCTTATTGAGTAGATCATAAATTAATTTTTAAAAGTTCGGAAACACCCTCAAATTTCGGAGTTATTCCGAAAAAAATATTTATCTGTAGGTTCGAGTACTTATGAACACGTAACGTAATTTCTAAACAATAATTGTATTACTTTTTTATTTTTAGGTATTTTTGTTGGACCTCAAATCCGCAAAATCATGTTTGATGAAATTAAATGAAATGTGTGGAAAAAAGAGCATGGAGAAGCTTTATTAGTTTATGTGGAAATTTTTTAGGAATTGAAAAAAGTGAAAATTATATTGATGTAGTAAATGAATTTCTTAAGGCTTACACACAAATGGGATGCAGAATGTCTATTAAAGTTCATTTTCTGCATGCACATTTAGATTTCAATGAATGATTTCAAATCACTGTTGGTCACTTAAGCGAGAAACAGACGATTTGATGTCCAAGCGAAAGAGGTCTAGCAAGCACTTTTAATCAAATATTCAAAATTTCTAATACTGTTAATTTGAATACTGTTATTTTAAAATATTTATATAATCATATCATTATAAGACTAAAAAATAAAGAAAATGTAGTATCTTGATCATTATATATTTGTAAAAGCAACATTTTTAACTTTTGAAAAACCTTAATAATTTTTTAATTTTTTACTCGATTTTATTTATTGGAAGCTTGTTTAACTCAGAACTAAATTTGCTTTAAAGAAATATATACATAAGGGTATGTTCCTAAGCAATCTAATTTGCGGCCACTATCGCGACCAACAACTACTTTAAATTTTACAGTCAATCACATTTACATACACGCAACGACAACTAACGCTACCACGAAGCCTGTTAGCAAATATAATTCACTGTACGACTGCACACACCAACCTGCAAAAATAGAATGAGCTGCATCAGTTGAATGTCCCCCTTTTATACAAAACAAATCAAATCTTTCATTAAAACAACAAACAATAAACAATAGATAAAAGGATCGTTAATTCAAAATGCAAGCTTTCCCTTTCAACTGACGAACTTACTTCTTGCAGTGTTGCACCAAAAGTAATATAGTCATAAGGTTGCACATAAAGTAATCCAAAAAAAATAGTACAATCGTTACAAAATCATATTCAAATAAAAAAATAGAGAAAAATAACAAATATATAAATATGTTCCGCTACAAAACAAATTTTAGATTCCGAATTCAGAGAGTTAAAGGTTTTGAAATTTGAAGAAACTTTTAAAGGATAATATAAAAATAAAATTTCAAACTTTTTGGTAAAAATTTCAGATAAAAACCAAGGGAATTAACAATAAATTATGATCCTTTCACATTTTCCAGCAAATGTGGCAAGAATTTTTAGTGAGATCAATATGAATAAAACAAAAATTCGATGTTCGCTAGAAAACGAATTGATGTTCCAAGGCATTTTTTTTTCCAATGATTATTGAAAATTTAATAACTCAAATTGTTTTGATAGTGGTGTTAAAATAGAATAAAATTGTTGAACTCAAGTATGTATTTATTTATGAAAAATACCCGTATGTATGTATGTTCATACAAATATTTTAAATTTACTAGATATATAATTTTATTAATTCCAATTTGTAAAACGTTTATTTTTTATTGATTCGTATATTATTTTATGTAGTCGCCGTGGTCAAGTGGTTAGTGTGTTATCTTACTAAGACGTTAGCGCCGGGTTCAAATATCAGCTCCGGCATCTTGAAAAAAAAGAAATATAAAAAAATTATTTCTTTCGGCGACTACCTCTCAGCAGTCTTCTGGCAAAAGCTCTGGGAGTAATTGATTGCCATGCAAAAGCTTCTCAAATCTGTCGTTCGGAGTCGATTTTAAACTGTAGGTCCCGGTACTACTCATGGATAAAAATTAACACACACAACATGAGTGCTGCGAAAAGCTAGGCCGTAACCCTGAAACAGGGTTGTAATGACCAGTGGTCTAGTGGTTAGTGTATTGGCTTACTAAGACGAGAGCTCCGGTTCAATCCCCGGCTGTGACATCTTAAAATAAAGAAATATTAATAAAAAAAAATATATAAAAAAATGCCAGCAGACTTCTGGCAAAAGCTCTGAGAGTTACTGATTGCTATGAACAAGCTTCTCAAGTCTGTCGTTTGGAGTCGACATTAAACTGTAAGTCCTAGTATTCATGGGCAAAAAGTTACACACACAACATGAGTGTTGCGAGAAGCTAGGCCGTAATCCAGACACAGGGTTGTAAGGCCAGTTATGTATGTATATATATTATTTTATATGCTATAAGTATTTGTTATTGCTGAATTGTTTTGTTTTTGTTAATAAAAGTACGTTCACCTGAAACTCCTGTTCTCTAGTAAGTCATTCGGAGTCGACGTTTTGTTTTTGGAACAATCTTCCCGTGAAAATTTTTCCTGTCAATTACAATGTAAATGAGTTTAAATCAAATGTTTATAAACACTACTACCTCTTTTCCCCTTCCCCAAACATATTTTCCTACACCAGCACAAGGTATTGCATGAGTAGGGGTCACCTCCTGTGTGCTGGCCTAAATATAAGGTAAAAAATATAACTTGGTACTCAATAATCCGCCTATATTTACCAAATTTTTTTTTTATTTTCTTCTGAAAATTTCTTTAATGTATTGGAAGAGTTACTTTTATAAGTATGTATGCAACTGCTGGTTTAGATATTCAATAATTACTTCCACTGCATTTAAATCTTAACAGTTTTTCGTAGTTATTCCCTTTAATTTTTTTACATTCATTGTAACATTCGAAATGTAATTGCAACAATTTGTTGAGCATTAACTGTCCAGTACATTCAGCAGAAGTGTTAAAAATACGACGAAATTAAATCACATGCATTTAATGTCTGTCTGCCTATTTATAGAAAGCAAAAGCTAGAAGAAATTATTGATATTTTCCTACAATCAGCGAGAAATATTAATTTTTTTTTTGTCTATTGATGACATAAACAGACGAGACGATACATAAACGGAAAATTCTTCATAATTTCTTGTCGAACAGACGCATGTCCGCATTCCTCAATAGCAAGCAGACATTTATTGAATACAGCAGAAGGAAAAATATTGCAATTGTAGAACAAACAAAGTAAAAATAACGAAAAAAATATATAAATATTGCAAAATTTATTTTTATTAATTGCCAACGAAGCGACAAATTTTGATAGTGTTGCATTTTGTTGCATTTATAATGTGATGAACAAAATTATGTATATATATGAAACATACAACAATAACAAAATCAGCATCTACACTTAGCAAATAATGCACAAGTAATTTCAATGGTAAAAGCAAGAACAAAAAAAAAAAAAAAAAAAGAGTGAGTTATATACACACATACAATACTTACATATGTACATCTATTAACTCTGTTCTCTACAATTCAAATATTGACGACTAGAGCTGCCTACAAACCAGCACAACATAAATGTTGTCATCAGCAGCAGCAACAACATTGTTTAATGACAAGAATATGTCAAATATTACTGGTAAAACATAGAAGACAAATGTCGTTGTCGTGGTTATTGCTGTTGATGGCTTTTTATAAAATGTTTATAGTTCTTCTCAGACTAGGCAATTACTGCTGGATTGTCAACTTAAATAGTATTTCTATGCTAAATATTTTCCAGTGAAATATTGTGATGATGGATTTGATGCCCTACAATAATAATTTCAAGTTTAAATGGTATAGTGTTGGTGTTCAAAAGAACGAAACAATTTTACTGATCTTTTACGCAGCAAGCATTTTTCCGCTAAAAAAATATAAGTAGTTTAATATAGTTTGCAGAATATGGCTGGAGGAAAGTATGCCCGATGATTGGAATCTCAGTGCCCTCTGTCCGATCCTGAAAAAGGCAGACCCCACAATATGCACCAACCACAGGGGTATAAGCCTTCTCCCTATCGCATATAAGGTTCTTACGAGCGTATTGTGCGAAAGACTGAAGCCATTCGCCATCTCACTGATTGGACCTTATCAGTGCGGCTTCAGACCTGGTAAGTCCACCATTGACCAGATATTCACACTGCGCCAAATCCTGGAGAAGACCCATGAAAGTCAAATCGACACGCACCACCTCTTTGTCGACTATAAGGCAGCTTTCGATAGCCCGATAAGGGATCGCGTATATGCAGCAATGTCTGAGCTCGGTATTCCTGCAAAATTGATAAGACTGTGCAGAATGACGTTGAGCAATTCCTGCAGCTCCGCCAAGGTAGGAAGAGACCTCTACGAGCCTTTTAATACCGTGCGAGGTTTCAGACAGGGCGATCCCTTATCCTGCAACCTCTTCAATTTCGTCATGGAGAGTGTTTTGCGAAAGGCGGGTGTCCATCGTAATGGCACTATTTTTAACAAAAGTGTCCAGCTCCTTGCGTATGCAGACGATATAGACATCATTGGGCATACCAAGCGAGATGTCACCGCAGCCTTTAATGCTATTGAACGAGAGTCTGCTAAAATGGGTCTGGCGGTAAATGACAGCAAGACGAAGTACATGTTGTCGACGAGTAGGGATGTTGATCGCATCGGCTCCCAGGTTACAGCCGGCAACTATACATTCGATGTGGTCAAGGAATTCATCTACCTTGGCACCGCCATTACCAGCAAAAATGATGTCAGTCTAGAGATCAGGCGAAGAATCACACTGGCCAACAGGTGCTTCTACGGTCTCGGTAGGCAGTTTAGTAATAGAGACCTCTCTCGTGTGACGAAATTAACACTCTACAAGTCGCTTATTCTCCCGGTGCTTCTCTATGGTGCGGAAGCATGGACGCTGTCTTGTGCCGATGCAGCGGTCCTCGGGGTGTTCGAGAGAAAAGTTCTTCGTAAGATCTTTGGTCCTCTAAGGCATGGCGATGAGTTTCGCATTAGAACCAACCATGAGCTGTATGAGCTCCTCGGCGATGTAGGTGTTGTCCAGCGTATTAACATCCAGCGGCTACGCTGGCTCGGCCACATTGTTCGGATGGAAGAATCTGCTCCAGCGAAGAAAGTTTTCGATGCGAAGGTCACTGGACGTCGGCGTAGAGGACGACCCTGTTTACTTTGGAAGGACCAGGTTGATGAAGCCCTGTCATCGATTGGTGTGACCAACTGGAGAAGGCGCGCGCTAAGCAGAAGCGCCTGGAGACTAGTGCTGAAGCAGGCCGAAACCCGTTAACGGGTTGTTATGGCCAGCTAAGTAAGTAAGTAAGTTTAATGTAATAAGAGAAAATTTGAAATTAAATTCCAAAATCGATTAAACTACAAAACAAATTTCAATTATATTTTTATTAAAAATTGTATAAATCCATCTTAAATTTCTATTTATATCTTTAATTTCTAATGAATTATTATTGTGGTATTGCCTCTCACTTTGTAATTACGCAATTAAGGATTATGTGGTATTCCAGAGAAATTTTCTCGAAAGGAATAGGAGGCAGTGGATTGATAAAATCAACTGTCACGATTTTGTCAGAGTTTCTATAAAAAGAGAACAGAAAATGAATAAACTCTGTAACTATTTTAATTCAAAGTAGGCGAAATAGAAAATGTCTGAGTGAATTTTTATTCCCAATTGGGCTGAATATATAAATATTTAATGTTACTTAATTCAATGTCTTTATTTTTAATGAATTAATTCAAAAAAACCCCATCAAAGCAGCTAAAAACAGTTTCTTCATGAGAGACTAGGATAGGAAAGAGTAGTATCTCTGTTAGTTAAAGCTTAAGAACACACATAACTGCCACTTGTTATAACACATAAGACTTCAGATCTGACTAACCAGCTCGTATTAAGCGATTGAAACAATCGTTTAAAAGCATAACTAGCCTAAATTATGTTGGAAAGTAGTCTGAAAACGTAATGAATCTGACAATTAAACTATCAGCAAAGAGAGAATGAAATGAAAGAAAGAGTTCTGCCTTAAGCCAGTGACTGATTTTGGCCTATAAATTAGTACCAATCGACCATTAAATGCATATAAGCGTAATGTTGTTGCTTGCTTAGCAATAATCCGATGACCCTTGAGAACAAACTGAGACCTTTGAGATGTCCCTGCGATCAAGAATGATTGGTTTACTTCTTTGCCTCCTTTAGTAAGGAGCTAGATTAATCGAGTAGACGGAGAAATTTAGGATAACTTGGTCTATAGAGAAAAATTTCCCTGTCAACCTTGTTTGTTATATGTATTTAGAAATTATTTTAAAGAATATTGGATGCAGTGGTACTTTTATATCATCATGACAGTCTTTAATTTTTCAATTAGCTCCTATCCATCTTAGAGGGAAAGTTTATTTTTATAGATTTAAATTTAATTTTTCTTTTATTTTTCTTTTTACTTTTGTTTTTATATACTTATATACTATAATTTGCATGCCTTTCGCCCAATAAATTATGAGTATAAAACAAATGGAAAGTATTAAAAACTGACGGATGATTGCAAATGCTGTTTTGCCTGAGTGCCTACTTGTCAGTCTGCTTATAAATTGGGCCCCCAATTCTTCTTGAACTAAAGAAAAACATAAGTAGTCGTGTGTCAATGCATATAAATTCAATATTGTACGATTACATTCATTCTTTCATTCATTTATTCATACTCATACTCGTATGTATCTATTTTCATAAACATACATACATACAAGAGTATTCATAAATATTTGGCTGTCTATAGGCATATGGGAGTATGTAAGCTGTTGTATGATTTTATAGGATTTTTTTCGTTTTTTGCTTCGTAAAGAGTGTACGTCTATATGGGTGTGCATTCATCCGTCCGTACATCTTTCCGTCTATCTATCGTCGTTTTTAGATGTCTGGTTATAGTCTTCTCACATCATTATACACCATTCCTAAGATTACACTCATGCAAAAACATTACAAAACAGCATTTAACATAATAAAATCGCTGATAAAAATGTTTAGCGTTATAAAAGTTAATAATTTGAAAATGCAATAAATATTTTGTTTTAAAATATAAAAAAATTTACTTAATTAAGTCTTTTCTTTTTAAAAATGTTCTTTTTTTTTATTTTAAAATAAAACACGACAGCTAATTTTATATTTTTTATAAAAATTTATTATTGACAAATTAAACTAAACTATATTATTTGAAATTTAAAATCAGAATGAGAAAAACTTTCTTTTTTTTTGACACTAAAAAAATAATAAAATATAAAAATTGAAAATCAAAGACATCTATGATTTAAAAATTTCTTTTTGAACAAAGTAAAATTAAGTAAAGTGAATTATTAGACTATAAACATTAAAATTCATAAAAAACTAAATTAAATGTAAATTATTTTACTTACTTCACCACATTCTCTTTAGTTCTAAAATAGCTTGAATATTTGAAATTCATCACTTATACTCGCAAACTATTATTTAAGTTTCGAGTGTAAGAAAGATTACAATATTGTTTTCTATAAATATTTGCGCTTTTTTTTTTGGATTTTTTATAGAAAATTTTTAACAGCATGCGTTCAGATAAAATTAGCATCATATTTAATTATTAATTGCTATTTGCAATTGAGTAAAATATTGCTTTATTAAGTATGATTTTCCCTCTTTAAAATATTTTAAATGTCTAATAGTAAATACATATGAACCAAACGCAAATATTTTATTTATTAAAGTATGTTTTGATTGCTTGAAAAAATTTTCTTCAAATTAAAAATATATTACAGTAGTAGAAGCTTAAAAATATACATTGAATTAAAATAATTACAATGTGCTACAGTCCATAGAGTACTGAAATCGTTTTAGTTTTTTCGATCACTATATACGAGAATCATTTAAAGACCTCTTATCACCTCAAGAGAGCCGAGCTCGAGCTGAAGTTGGAGAAGGCAGTTTTTCGATAGTGGAATTTAAGCCACTATCCATAACGTTACAGCCAATACAAAAAAGAGAAAAAGACGCTGTACTTATTTAAAATGTAATCTCTGTAAGCATGTCATGACCAGACATTTAATAGAAAAACATTTAATATCCCACTACCACTACAGGCGCATGCAGTTGCATCCTAGTATTTCACTACACATGATTCTATACAACATACATGCCATTGTCTTGCATTCCATTTTTCAATGTCGTCTCCGTTGTTTTTATGCCAATACCGAAGAAACTTTTTTGTTGCATTGGAATTCCGCATCAAACTTGGATACCTCGGAAGGACCTGGTCGCTTTTGGTGCTCTTATTGCCAATTCGAATGTGAGGATAAAAATCAAATGCGTCGACATCTTTTGGGTCCAGAGCACAAAGTAGTTCTACTGCCTATTAACCGTTCTGTGCCAATTTGCATTAGCAAGAGATTTACTATTGACTGTACCAAATGTGGTGCTGGTTTTCGTTAGAACTTTGACCTAAAACATCATTTTCTCTCTTGTCATCTAAGCCGGGATCCTACAGGCACTGCCTCGGAATCAATACAATCTAAATTTAAATGTACATTTTGCCCTGAGGTATTATCTTCACAGATTGCTCTTCTAAGACATGAAAAATTTAAACATTTCGCTAATAGATACTACTGTTCCATATGTACTTAAGTTAGAATTCGATAATCCATGTAAGGCCCGTAGGCACCGTAAAACTTTGAATCACAAGGAAAATGTTTCAGAAGCCTAAAAGAAAACTAATAAAGAAAAGTTAAAATAATTTTTCGATAAAAAAATTTAAAAGAGGTAAAAAAATTCGTTTTTGTATAATAATATCACTGTGCTAAAAAAGGGAGGAAAAAAAAATGTGCAGGGGTTCTGACATAGCAATTCTGTTTTGTGAAAGCCCATAGAGTACTGAAATAGTTTTAGTTTTTTTCGATCACTTCGTTAAGTGTCTTTTTTAATAGCAAATATAGTGAAATACCCATATTTACGAAATTACAACTTAAAAAATCATAAGTTTTTGCTTTGAAGCCGATTTTCAAATAAATTTATTTTTATTTCGAAGATATTACGAGTAGTTTTACCTTTTAAACCAAATAATGTTTTCGAAAATCGGTTAAAAACTGGCTGAGTTAGGGACGTTTAACTTTAAACAAAACGCACTTTTTCAATAAATTTTCATTTTATTCACGCTCTAAGTTGGCCGTGAGTCTGAATATTTTTTTTATTTGGCTTGTAAAAGAGCGTGCTACTTTTGAAAGCCCGTAAGTACCTTAAAATTGACTTAAGTATTAATAAGATATGCCTAGTTTTGTGGTAACATGTATTTCGTATATTTTTGCTTTTTTTTTCTTAGGAATGTCTCGCTGCTAGTACCTCGCCTTAAAGACCAGGAATAGTGTGAGATCATACTGATTTTACTTTTTTCAACATATTGCTGAACAGCCATTAAAATTCTCTGGAAAAATCGTTCACCTTGTTCATCATTTATTTGGCATAAATTTGAAGGAAATATATTCAAGTGATCATGCAGATGGTGCAATTTTATGGACACTTTGCAAAACATTACATGGTAGGCACACAGCTACTCATAACGTTTACTTTTGTGTTTCCTAGAAAATTTTCACCGAAACAAAAAAAAAAAAACTGCACGGATCCGACAGTATAGGATCTATTGTAATACCAAAGGTTAGCAAAACCCTGCACTAGGTTTGACCATTTTGATTAACAATTTCTTTTTAAGGACTTCAAAGAATTTTGAAAATCTTTCTACCACTTTTATTTTAATTTATTTTAGTTTATTTGGTCAATTTTTATAGGCTTCTTACCGTTCGATAAAAAAGAATTTATTTTCTGCAGATACCTTGAATCACCCGAAACGATAAATGCCATAATACGTACTCATGCGGCACTATGTGGTATTAATCGTTAAGTTGCGTCTTAATAAATGTAAATAAATATTGGTGGTTTAAAAGACCGTTAAAATTAAAACTCAAGTTTGTTTTCATTTTTTTCTTAGTAAAACAAATTGTGTATTACATAATCAGTGAAGTATATACTTACAAAATATAATGCTAAAGACGATCTCAGTCTATGAAGTGATAACCAAAAATTAATTCATTAAAATTAGAAAATAAATAAGACTGCAAAAATCCTTTCAGATTTTTGTTTACGAGACTAAATAATACTAAGGGGATGACCTTTATATATGTATTGAATTGTATAAGTTTTAGGAAAATATAGTCCGAGGGAGTAATGTTTAATTTGAATTTGTACAAGACATAATTGGTAAGAAACACATTCCACAAACGCACGGCTAAAGAACAAATTTCATCTATACTGCATAGTGCAAATTATTGAAAAATTAACTAAAAATAAACTAAAAACGTGCTCTGTGCGAAATACGAGTAGTGCTTAAGAATATAAGATTATTCGGAATTGCGCCGATGCTCTAATTAATTGATAGAGTTGGATACCCCACCGTTATTGAGTAAAACCTTCGCGTTTTCCGTATACGGTCAAGAAGCTCCAAAGTAAACTTTAAAGCAGCGGTCCATAAAAATGTGTTGTATTCCATCTTGGTTCGGATAAAGGTTTTGTAAATATTACGAAAATCAGATGGAGTGAAGTAGTTCTAGCACCGTTTGAAAAAGCGAGGCACTTGACTGGTTTTTTCGTCATTCGGAAAATGTAATCATTCCAACCAACGACACAGTTAATTCTCATGCCCAGAACATTAAGAGCATTCGCCTCTATTTTTATTACACATAGTCACGTCATCACCATTATGCCTATGCATGATAAAACAACATTTAGTCGTGCGCACATTAAATTCGAACCTGTCTGCAGATTATTTGTGCGTGTGTCATTAAATGCAGCAATCGGGAAAGATAAAAAAACACGCTTCGTAAAAATAAAACCTAGAATTGGTGTCTGTTTTCGTATTGGATACATCAGTACCAATTGATTTCGTTTAAATACAATAGATATAGACTTTGTTAAATATTTGTCCGTTGTGTTTAAACTTTAGAATAGGCATTGCATAATTCATATAATGCTTGATATTGTAGAAATATTAAACATGTATGTTATTATTTTTTATTAATTCCATAGAATGTTTTAATCCTGTATGGAGACAGTAGAGATCAGAATCTATTATTTGACCAGAATCAATTAGTTAAATCAATCAAATTTTTCGAACACCATATTTTACGGTAAATAGTAGAAATCAATAAAAATCACTATGTTTTAAAATAATTATTATTTGTACACACGTATGTAGATGTGTATGTATATAAAGGAATACATAACAAAATATAAAAAATGGGTTATTAAGCCAATCATACAATTTCCTCTTCTTTGCAATTCATAGAATTGTTTGCCATATTATTTACACAAAAAATTTGAGGAAAAAAAAACATAAAAAAATTCACCAACTTGACAAAGAAATGATGATGATGGTTCCATAAACAATTTCAATTTATGACAACTTAATTCAATAAAACAACAACAATAAGCAACATAATTTATAACAAATAATGTAAACAGAATTGCTGTCATAATTAAATGTCCTTTTCTCTTATGGATCTGTGTGTATGTTTGAATTCTTTATTGTCAATGTATTGGTTATTTTTTCTTTTAATAAAACAAAACATATCTTATAATACTAATTCTACTAAAAATAAACTGCATAGCGTAGGGCTATGAGAAT
The DNA here is from genome assembly GCA_963576795.1 of Metopia argyrocephala. Lineage (NCBI taxonomy): Eukaryota > Metazoa > Arthropoda > Insecta > Diptera > Sarcophagidae > Metopia > Metopia argyrocephala. The sequence goes on from OY756211.1 coordinate 9,829,180, forward strand.
CCCTTTTTCCCTACATACAAAGAAAAAAGAAGTCTCTTTTAAAGCCCATACATCAATCTCACATCTAAAACCCTTTAAGTAACTCAAGCTGTTGAAAGAGGAATTTGCCTCGCCAGTGATTTCCACGGGGATTTTGAATAAAGAAGAACCAATTTAAGAATAAAAAATTTAATTTATGTCAAAAAGGTTTTCTTATATTAAAATCCCTATAACAATTCAAATTAATTAAGAATAATTTTACAATTTATATAAAATATCTTACTTTTTGGTATGGAAACCACTAGAGTTTAAACTTTAAAAAATATAGATCAAGAAGATTCTCCGGACTGACAACCACCACGTTAAGCCAACTTGTAATTATATGATGTGGTTAAAAAATTGGCGCTATAGATATACTAAAGATGGCGTCACTCCGAACATTACAATTAATATATTAAATCTACTACAAATATTTACAGTTAGTAATTTACTAAACACATCTACTAAATTTTAAGCGATTTTGCCAGTGGCGGCAACACAAGCATTATATGCGATTTGTTGTTTCACAATTTATGTAAAGGCACAACAAGATTGTCAAGTTGTTGAAATGTTTTACTACTGACGGCAAGGTAACTGCAAAAAATGGACTTGTTAAAGTGATATCACAGGTCGGTATAAGACAATTAAGTTTAGACATAAGCTGTTTATTCGATATTTCCCTCATAGGGATTAAGAACAATTTGGTCTGACGCCTCCCGAAATAGTTTTGTCACAAACATAAATGAACATAAAAGGAAGTGTCATTCCTCCTAGTTATCAAAATTCCCCTTTTGTGGCTTTCGAAGTAAAATTTGCCCACAGTTTTTTTTAATTCCAAAAACCATATATGCCGTAAGAGAGTTCGAAGACAACTTAAACTGTAGGTCCTGGCACTTTCCCCCCCCCCGACCAGGGGTACAAAAATGGCTTCTGGTGATTTACGTCATGCTAGAGGCCTGTACTCACCGGAGAATATGTAGTTCACCTAGCTCTGGGTGGCCTGGCGCTCGCTATAGGCAGAGAGGTTGGTAATTTATTACTGCCCATCTCAGGGACTGACCAAAGAAACCTATCTAATCTGGTACTACGGGCATCAGGAAGCCCCTGGTTATGCCTGTGCTCCGCTGTCATTCGGGGAGTGAGGCAAATCAGCCTGATGGTTTGGGTGCTGCCCTCGGGGAGTACTCGTAGTGGTTGTGGTATATGCTTGGTAGTAGTTTTCAGCTCCTCAACAAGGGGGTTACTACTATCCAGGAAATAGTGGGGGCAAAATTGTTAACTCAGTGTTATGGGTTCTTTTCTGAGCGACGTGTCCTACAGCATGACTGAGAATGGAGGGCACCGGCTCTGACAACGGGCGCAATGTGATATGTCCTTCCCTTACTAGTTGTAGGTCCCGGTACTCATGGGTTTTGTCGGTTGTGACCAAGAAACAGAAGGGTATTTATTCTCAACAATGCATTATACTCGAGAATAGAAGATTTTATAGTGGTTAAATAAAATGAACTTGGATACCAGCCCTTAAAGCACGGAAAAAATGGATAATGGCCATCTACTTTACAATGTCTTAAAATCAACTCCAGCTTTATTACAGTACGGTAGGGTATTAAATTAAAAAACAACTTTGACAAATACATACAAGAGAAGGTATATAAGAAAAACAAATAAAAACAAACAAAATAAATAAAAAAAGACTATGAATGAAACAAAATCATAAATTTAACAATTTATTAGATTTGTTTTCTATTTCTATTTACTCTGTCTAAGTTTTGTTGTTCAATATCCTGAAAAGAATAACGCGAATTTTGTTTCAAGAGCCAACGAATTTGAACAATTTTGCAAATTTATTGATGTCCTTTTCCTTCATATTCTTACAAATGACGAACAAATTTATGTGAATCAACTGAATGGAAAGGCGTATATGAAAGAATAGCAGGAATAAATTTTGAGTAGATAAATGAAAAACAATGTTAACAATCTGACTAAAACATATAAAAGCGAAAAAAAACAGAAAAGAAAAAAGAAAACAGAAAAACATTATTAAAAAAAAAACTTATTTATTTATTGTTAAAAAAAATAAGCCATCATACAAACAAATACAACAAAATAAAGATAAACAATAAAATATATTTAAAAATCATTTGGCCAACAAAACCAAACCAAAATAAATATTAACATGACAGAGAATAATTTATAAGAAGACAGGATAAGTTTAGAATGAAAATATAATACCGTATAATGGTTATGTACAGTAACTAAAAAAACAAGGATGGTTCCAAAACAAGAACTCCTGTCGCATAGATGACGGTGCGTACCACACAAAATGTGTATTTTTAGTTTAAAGGCACTGCACTGTTTCAAATCAATCTGGAGATTTTAAAAATAAACGATCACAGTGAAGTCATAACTTTTGTTTGTACGCTTTCAGTTAAACCAATATTAAAAGCAAGCTCTGACAAAATCTGGAGGAGTTTGCTTTTAAATATTGTGTAAACGTACGAGCTGCCCAGACGAAAACGTTAATGGTTGACAAATTTAGGTGTTTGCGTTACAAATGATTTTGAATATTCTTCGACTAAATTGATGTGATGGAAAATAGTTGATAAACAATTTATGCCCCAGATGGGCACCGTGAAGTATTTATGGTATTACACCGCATTAACGTCGAGTTTTTGCATGAATTCGTAAACAAATATTCACCACTTATAACAACAAAAACAATGGGCTGCCATAGAATAATGGTGCGCGAAGAGGACGAAAAAAGCTTCATCTGCCGTCAAGGTTATAGTATTTATTTCCTAAGATTCGCGTGTAGTAATATTTACTGTTAAGCCCCAAGGAGAATAAGATATAAGTGCTACATTTAAACGATGAAAATAAAGGAAGAATATGGCCGCTTTTAACACAAAATAATGTGCTGGTTTATTCAGGCAATATACCAGATTATTCATTCAATGAAATGAAGTTCAAGTTGCTTTATCAAGCATTGTGTTCGTCAGATATTGCTATACAGAAGACGGTTGCTTGCAGACGATGTCTTCTAATATGAGAAGCTCTCAAAAGTCTAAATGTTCTTTTGATGTTTTGTACGTAATAAGACAATCATCTGAAAATAATCGCATCATCGAAACAAGCTGTTATAGCATTTTCTATTCCTAAACTTATAAACATGGCTGGGTAGTAAAAGGTTTACCAATAATAAAAAGTTAGAGTTTACGGTTATTGGTTATTTAAAGGACCTATCCAGTTACTACGATAAACATGGTATCATTCTGAGATATTGAATATCGCTGAGAAAAATATTTTTTTTTTTTAAATTTATATTATTTTCTTTATCTGATAGGCGTCTATAGAGACAGGACTCGACCAAATAGTTTCAGTTATGAAAAAAATTTTTAAATTTAAAATATTTGGAAAAGTTTCCTCCTGCATAAACTTGATCGGCGAACTATCAAAATAGCTGAATATTTTAATAGCTATATATAAGATGTCTTATTTCTATAAACTAAGTCTATAACGCGAAATTCTATACCAATACCAAATTTGTTGCCCTTTATAATTAACAGTCAGGCCCACGATATCGCATCGTGTAGTTTTAAGCGACAAACAGCTGATTTGCGGCACACTAATTTTTGTGTCGCCAAAAATAAATGCGATTGGTAACACAAAATTTTTTTACACACATATACATAAATAAACAAAATCGGAATAAGTTTGTTTACTACATTTCTGTCAAGTTAAACTAGCACACGCTTGCATTTTTTACTATACAATTTAAGCATTTCAGCGCTTTTTTCGTGTACATTCGCGATTATTTTTTAATATGTTGATATAGCAGCTTTGTTTTTTATTTGCATTACGTTGGTAACGTAAAGCAAAGCGAACGATAAAGTGTCAATTAGTGGGCCGCAGTTTAGATTCACATTGAGTGACTGAGTTTCTTTCGCTTAAGTTTTCTTTTGATATCGTGGGCCTGGCTGTAAATGTTTTTCATTATCGAAGATATTTGCCCAATTCACAAGCTTCTGTATCGTTGTATGTAGTATTAAAAAAATTTTCTGTTTACTTGCTTGTGTATTGCATTGTCGTACAATCAAACAATGAATATAATATATACGAGGGTTTTGTGAATTCGGCAATAGAAATAAAACTAATGTCGATAAAGTGAAAAAGTGAAAAATTAAAGATTCATCTATTTATTTGTGAATAGTGCTTTTCTTCTTCTTATTTGATTTTTGACGTTTTCCATACAACATACATGAATAAAAAAGATTGTGAATTCGGCATATATTTATATACTTCGTTATCTTTCTCTTTTAAGTAAATTTGTTGTTGACAATAAATTTTTTTTTATTTTAATTCTTCTTTTTATTAATAGGCATTCACTTTACAATAATAGCATAAAACCCAATACAACTTTTTAAAAACACATGAAAGACAATTGTCTACGTGTGCAGAATTTTTTCATGAAAATTACCAACAACAAATATACACTGTTGTAGTTTAAAACAACGATACAACGATACAGGGGTCCTGTGAATCCGACAATTGTGCGTTTTGTCAAAAGTATATTTTTTTAATTAATTTTCCAAATTTTCTTCGTGATTTTTTATTTTTTGAACAACAACATTAGCTTATTCGTTTTACTTTTGCATTTTGTCAGAAATGATTTTAATGGTTTTATTTCCTTTGTAGCCAATTTTATTTTCTTTCTATACCTTTGTAGACAATTCATTTGCTAAGTTTGTCCTCATTTGAACAGACCTATGTATCGCCATTATTCAATGATATCAAATAATGATGGACATTTTACTCTATAATGTTAAAGATTTTCAATTGTATGGGTGAATTTTGGTTTTCTGTTTTCCTTAAACATCAGTATCCTTATTTCCTTTATTTATTTGTCTTTCCATCATTTATTCTTTTTTTTTTTTGCTCATATATACCGACGAAATTCACTTAAATATGAGTTTTTTCCAGTGTCTGCCTGGATATGAAATTTATGTAAATATTGTGTATGTATTAGATATTACGTATGTATTTTTAGTCGTATTTCATATTTTTAATAGCTTTTCATGTATTTATTTATATCAGAGTGTTGGTTCCTTTTTATTTTGGAATTTTTCAATTTTTGCTGACCACGACCATCAAAACGATTATTCCCGCTCCATATACATACATATTTATTATAGTTTGTACGAACATTTACTTGGATTTCCTATTTTTTTTTTTTATTATTATTTCTACGAGTACGTTATTATTTATGTTGTTTTTGTATTTATAATGTTTCGTCCTTTTAACGTTCTTGTTCTTCTATAGACATAATAAATACATATGTATATGCTTAGAGAATGAGCAAAGGTGTACAGTGTAAAAGATTTGAATAGAGGACAAAACAATAAACGACAGGTTTGATTAAGGAAAATGACGATCTTTTTAACTAAAAAAATACTAACAGCTGTTTCATATAGGAAAAAGAAATAAGTCGATGGCTATATCTTCGAAAGAAAGAAAGATACCAACCAGATTCTTTTGTTTGTTGCACTACACCGATATATAATAGAATAATGCAATATTAAGAAATAAAATAAATCATTAACCAGATACTAAAACAGCATCCAAACCTATATTGGTTTAGGCTCGCCGTTTTTCAAAACTTTGTACCCGAACATGTAAAAAAAAAATCTAAAGAATTAAAAATAATCAAAAATGAAAAAGGCAAAAAAAAAAAAAAAAATGTTTAAAAAATAATAAAAATTTTCAAAAATTTACAAGTAGAAGGGGAAGAGAATTTTATAACAGAATCAATAACTTGTACTTCAGAAAACGATGAGAAGTTTCTCAAACAAGTTTTAAAAGGAAGCAAGGATTTAAATTATTCGAATGCCAATGTTTCGTGTTCCATAGATAGGCTATTAAAAAATGAAATTGAAATATATGAGAAAAATATCAAAGGCAACAAAAAATTAATACAATTACTGTATCAAGCGACTCAGATTACATCCGTAGTACCTGAGTAAGTGTCAAGAGGGCTTTTTAAGTATTGAAATGTATTTTATTGCCACAAGAAACAAATTTAAAACAAGAAAGCTTGAAAAATCTGTAACTTATAAAACTAAGCAAAGCGATGAATTTCATTTCAACCAAACACTTGTTCTTTTTCTAAATTTAAGCTCTTTACCGAACCCGAACCAGAACTTTTTAAATTTTATTAACCCAAACTTGAACCAATTTGTTCGGGGTTCAATTCCTGTTCTTAACTCCATGTTTAATACACTTAATCTAGCGTTTTTTAATTTTTATTTCGATACCAATATTTTTCTTTTCTTTTTTTTTTTTTTTCTTTGATTAGTTCCATGTATTTAAGAGTTGAAGCCGGCACTTTTTCTTCAAACTCAAATGGAATCTGTCAAAATCATAATTTACAAAAATGTGGTTGTGAGCTTATGGAAAAAGAGCCAACATTTTTAATCTTTTGTGTTGTCTAATGAGCTCTCAAAGATCCATGTTTCGCCTAGATTTACAGGACGGCGTTGAATATTGGTATGACTCACTTCTTCAAATTGGAGTAAAATAAAACTTGTTTATGGTAGAGGTATACCGCTGACAAAATATAGTAATAAAAATCTCTGGCTGTTATAAAAATATATACTGATGTCAATTACTCATTGTTAAAGTCAAGAAATCTGTCTGAATAGATGAAATAAAACGAGTTTGAAGCGATTTGATTTGATTTTGGATGATTGAGAATGGATTAAATAAAATCAAAATAAAAGACAAAATCATTATCATGATAATTATATCACATACATTATCATACTACTTATGTATTATAATACCGAATCAGATGAGATATAAGCATGTTTAATAGACAGAGAATTACATTTTATTTCAAACGATTTTGCCTATTGCCTGGCAAAACAGGTGGATGGGAGTAATTTGAGAACAATGAAAAGCTTTTCTAGGACAGGTTAAAGTAGCATATGAAATAGTTGGCTTTGAGCGCAAGTACTTTTTTTTTTTGACTTCATAATATTCAGAAACCAGCCAAGCTCTATTGAGAGTGTAATCAGGTTGAACTGCCTTGCTAATGTCCGTTCTTTTCAGCGTTCTACACAGTTTTCACTTACAATAAAAAGGTCACCCCAACCTTTTATTAGTATTATTATCTGGTTTAGACCCAGCACAAATGCAAGACATTGCGACCTATAAGATCTATTGTGTCCTTTCCCTTCCTTACGAACACCAGCAGGTCCAAAACTTTAGTGGTGGATATATCCGCCAGTGAGGCCATATGTCTCCCTAAATACTTTTATCTAAATCTAGCAAGAGCCGCACATTCACACAATATGTATTCTGCTGCCTCTGATGCTTGTGAGCATAGTCTACAAACATCTACATTTGTGATCTATCACAGCCTTAGCGTGCCTGAGACTCGACTGGGCATTTCAATATTCCAAACATTTGGCAGTCTCCCATTCACTAGTTTGATTGAGAATAGTAGAAAGCGGTGCTGCACAGAAGAGCTCCAGATCAATACAAGGCGTCGCAGACCCCCTCCTAGCGAATGCATCCGCTTCCTCGTTCCCGCTTATACAGTGTCCAGGTACCCAGAACAGCTGCACTCTGTTTTTAAGCGATAATTTTTACAACGTGTAGTAACAATACTTGAGAAATCATACAGTGAGAGTCAAGCGCCTTTAAGGCATCCTGACTATCTGAAAATATATTAATTGTCTTGCCCTTGAGCCCGATATCCAGGTTAATCACAGCACATGCGATCATGGCCAGGATTTCAGCCTAAAAAACACTCAACGGCTTTCCTATTAGAATTGACAGGTTTCGATTGGATCCGTAAACCCCAGCCCCTACTCTACTGTCCATTTTGGAACCATCAGTATACCAGTTTAAATCAGACTCAATCCGAGCCAAGCACTCAGTAGACTAACATTCCCGATCCGGTACCTCAATCTTAAATCTCCTGCCAACGCAAAGTTCCAAAGGCATGGTATCCAAGACTGAAATTGGTTTCCTGACTACCTTGTGAAGAATGGCCAGGTTCCTTGACTCATTTCGAGGCATTCTTACGAACATTTTTGCCGCCGAACTCGCGGCCACCCTCATCACATAAATAAGAAGTGGAGTTAATCCAATCAGAGCCTCTAAAGCCACTGTTGAACATGTTCTCATTGCCCCGATTACACCAAGACAGGCAAGCCGTTATATCTTGCCCAATTTTTTTATGGTGGTAGACTCCTCAGTCTTTCTAAACCAAACTATTGCCGCATAAGTGATTATGGGCCGAACAATGGCGGTATAATTCCACAGTGTCATTCTTGGCGATAAACCCCAAGTCTTACAGAAAAAAGACCGACATGCCCAAAGTGCCCTTGTCGCCTTAGTCTGAACAGCACAAATGTGCGAGTTCCAAGTAACCTTTTACTTTGGTGAACAAATTTTGACAGCTTCCTCCAATTTGAATTTAGGTTTTTAGTTTGGTGCATCTATATAATTTTTTCGCACTGTATTGCCAGAAAACATATATTTTTTAAGTTTTTCTTTCTCTCTCTCTCTCTCTTTCTCTCTCTCTCTCTTTCTCTCTCTAATTCCCCGTACAATTATGTAAGTATGTATATATTATATGTACTTATACAATACTTACATATATATTATATTCCATAGAACACATACATAAATACTTATACTATTGTATACATATGTATGAATATGTTGTACATATATACTCCCATAACTAGTAAACATTTTTCTTATTTGCCATAAATTTGATTATGAATGTCTCATAGTTGTTACATTTCGTACATTTCTCTGGATATTTTTGTTTTTCGGACTCTCTCCTTCAATTTTTTAGCAGTAAATTTTTCAAAGAAAAAGTCATAACTTTTACAATTTTGATTTTAACTGTTAAATTTATGTCTCGTTATGTTAAGAAGATTCCAACAAATATTTATTATGGTCCTTTCAAATGTATTCAAATATTTAAGTATGTACTTATAGTGTTCTTTACGTCAATTAATGAAAAATATTTTTTTTATAAATACAATTTTTAAAACTTACAGTATTGTCTTAATTACGTTTATTTCTGTTCGTTAAAGAGAAATTTATTTGTTTTATTTAAAAATTTTTTTCATTAAATTTCTTATTGTACTTGTGACATGTGTTTTCCATAACTTATGTCCTCATACTTTCAGAATTATATCTCAATTATTTCTACAAAATGTGAAAAATTAAAAACGTCTGTAATATTTTGCTTTTTATTATCTTTTTTTAGCACAACATATCAACATTGTGATTTGACATTTATCCTAAATAAGCCAAAATTAAAAACTCAATTCTTATGTATTACAAGTAGAAAGTGTTACCAGATAAAGGGATTACAAATTATATGTTTATAAGATAAAATCACTGTTTTTCTACAAAACAGCGATTGTTAGTCATGCTCGACTCTATGACATACAGATCCAGAAAATATTCTAATAAATCTCTGATTATTGAGAAAAACTGCAAGTTTTTCATTACTCTTGATATCAATATTAAAAGGAAGACCCTTCCTCATACAAAACATTGTGCTGATAGTGGAAAAATTGATAATGGGGAGAATATCATATCTTGTTGACAGGAGGATTATTCGGTTAACGAAGAATACGACTAAAGCACAAATTTTCTTCTAAATTCAACCAGTGTACGAATATGCTCTTCGAAAAATAAAAGAACTCAAAAAACATATAGAATTATTGAGAACAAAATTTTGACTAAAATTTTGAGATATTTAAAAAAGTCAGCTAAAATTGTTTAACCATTATATGTCTAATAATTCTTTATAAGAGTTGGGAACTCTGTACTGTGGCACACGAAAGGAATTCAATATTTTCTATGGTTATGACTATCAGACTGCAGATCTAATTAAACTAGGACTTAAACTTAAATGCAGATATTTTTAGTTGGCATTACGATTAAAAATATATCCGTTTTATTATTTTTTTTTTCAAAGAAAAAACTAAGAAAATCTCTATAATCAGTGTTACCGTTTTGGTTTAGTGGTTAGAGCGTTCGCACAGAAACTTAAACGACCGAGTTAAATTTACGGTTTTTCTAAATGGGTGACAGTGAGTGATAAATAATATAAACAAATTTTGACGACACAATCGATAATAGTAATTGTTAAGTCCCTAAAGATGATCAACGAGGTTGATCAAAATATCGGAAAAATAAATTAAATAAAAAACACAAAAGAAAAAGTTTTGTAGTTTTTCTAAATTATAATTCAAAAATAAAAAAGAGGTTCCCCCCAGGAAGACCATCTTCAAGAAACCGCTCCATGACATTTCCAATCTATTCCACCAAAAACAAATGATCAGGAGTACAGCATCACCTTCTGGGAAGATAACAGCTAACTTAATGAAGACGCTCGCATACACATTCAACATCCACCGACAGATAGGGCAATTGCTGTTGACAACCCAAGGGTATAATATACATAGGTATAATACCGGCCTTTGAGTGGTCAAATTGAAAATCAACTTCTGTCATCAACAAAAAAGCGTATAATAAAAAAATAATAATAAAATCTATCTATGTGTCTTCAAATTCCAATACAATGCACTGCATGAGTAGGGCAAGTACTCAGGCAAGTATTGATCTTTAAAAGAGTTTTTATTTCGATAGGAATTTCCCTTTTTTTTTCATAAAGATAATAAAATTTCTAGTGCAAAATTATACATTGCAAGCTGAAGTGAGTAAGTAGAAATAGTATAGAAAACGATACAACGGAAAATATTATGATTTGCAATTTGGGTTTAGTGTAAGAACCTTTTTTTTTTCATAAAATATATTTCAGCATTGATACTGTAAACAGAAAACATAGAGCCTTTTTTTATGATAAAAACTTAGGAGGTCGTTGTACACAGTGGCAAAGTTTGCCATCCCTTTACGTGGAAATTTTTGCTCAAACGTACATAGTATTTAATTTTTTGGATTCTCTGACTAGTTATCAAATAGAAGGTATATAGAGCTGCTAACTTTTCATTATACATACGGTCAATAATGTATATGTATATGTACACGTACGAAATCAAAATACAATAACAAGCACAACAAATTAAAAAAAAAAATGAGATTAATTAACGATAAAAAAATTAAACGCATGCAAAAATTCTTATTTTAGAAAAATAAAATCAAAAAACTTTAACCGTTTTTTTGTTTTGCTGTAATCTCTTTCGCACGGCACAAACTAGACCTTAAATAACTTGAATGGGTATTTATACACAAATGTCCATTGTGAAAAGCTTATAAAAATTTACGGGCTTTATTCGTTTTCAGAATCACTTAGCATATTGGGTGTTATTCCATTCCTGAACAAAAATTTTCAATTTCTGTTTACTTTAAATAAACTACTTAGTTGGCATATTAAAAAAAGCAAAGCAATAATTCGTGAGAAATAAAATAGTACCAAAAATTTTTTTTAAAAATAATAAGGGTACTCACAAAGGGCCTTACAAACTGTTCAAACGATGCAAAATGTGTAAAAATACATCACAAAAACTTGTAACATTTTTACAGCCATGTATTTACGAATGTGATGATAACTACTAAAACCAAAAACTGATATTACTTCACAAATAGAAAACACGTGCTTTCTTTTTTAGTTATTGCCTTTATTTTTTAAAAAAATTAATTATTTTTTTCCTTTTTGTTGCATTTAGGCATTTCTATTTGTAATAAACTTATTTTTCTTTTTAAAGAATAAACGGTGTTTTTGGCATTTTAAAAGGAAGATGCCATATAGGCAGCACTAAGTCAAACAAGTACTTAAAAAATACAATTAAATGTAAAAGGACGCTCACGATCTCTAGCCATTTGCACAGCAAATTTGCTTAGTTTTATTTTCCACAGATTCAATCGTGAGTACCCTTAATAAAAAGAAATCAAGAATATATAAGTATATTACGTAAATATATAAAAATCAAAAAAGCTATAAACAAGATCACACATAAAACCAAAATTCTACATTGTGGTATACACTAAACATTAAACTCTCGTGTGAACGCTGTGGTTCGCAAGCGTGGTTGAAAAAGAAAAATAAGTGGGTCATATTCTCCTGTGACGTTAATTTATTGATTATTTTTCGTTTTGAAAGAAGTATTACAAAGGGAAATACGGCTGTAACTTTTATGGAATAACCACTTTAACTGCATAGTAGGTTGCATCAGTAGTGTGGTAGGTAGTATGATGGATTGCTAGTGGGAGTGTTTGGAGTTCATTCCACTCTGTTTCACCTTAACCAATGGCAGCAAAAAACGAATGATCAGGAGAAAAGGGCCACCTATTGGGAAATAGCAGATAGCAGCTAAACCTACTTAACGAAGGTACACTCACCACACAATCAACATGCAACCATGAGGCAATTTCTGTTGATCATTTAAGGTTAAAGGTATAACACTGGCCTTTGAATGATCAATTGACAGCAATTTGTATCATTCCTAAGGCGCTTAATAGTAATATAAGAAAAACATAATAATATGTATGTTCTGTCATAAATGTACTGTACTTTCATGCATTTAGTAGAGGTTTACCCCTGAGTTGCGGTCTCAAATAAAAAAAAAATAAAAAAAAATAACTGAGCATATAATCAGAGTTATTCAGCTCGTAATTATGTAATAGAATATAATATTAATATTGTATTATAATTTAAATATATAGAGCTATAGAAAAATATGTATGTATTTCGTATTTTAAATCTCTTTAAAATATTTGTTTATCAATCTGGTAACTCCTTATATTGTCTTACCACACAATACCACACTGAAATCAGAACAAACAAAAAATAAAACTGAAAAAAAGCAACCAGCAACAATGACAACAAAAAATATTTAAAAACAATTGTGAGTTGGAAACTTTTTGACGTTTTTTCGCACATGAAGTGTTAGATTGGCATAACAAATATATGTATATGCATATGTATATGCGTATGTATGTGTAAATAATTTCCAATTTTTTTTTCAATTTTTTTTTTATTAATTTTTGCATTCAACATTTTTGCTCATTTGGTAAATGAAAAAAAATATATGTATAAGTAGAAAATGTTTTGTTACATTTAACTGTCATATTTGGCATTGTAATGTATTTTTTTATTTTATTTTTTTATTTTAGGTAGAGAGAGGGCTGAATACAAATTTCGAGCTAAAAACGAATACAAACATATTCGTAGCCCTTAACATACACACATACATGTATTTCAGATAATGACAATCTAAACAGTGACACAGCCAGATTGGACTTTTATTAGTTCTACAATTTACATATATACGAGTATATATATTAATACGGACTTTCAAAAAATAGAAAAAATGTATTTGTAATTAAACAGAAAGCACCCACATATGGATATTTGCTACAAATTAAAGAGTGAAGCATTGCAGAAATGAAAGATGGAAAAGGATATTTGACTTACAAAAAAAAAAAAAAAACAAAATATGCTGTTTCTATAAGTATGTGTAAAATGACGATAAAGTTTAAAATCACTTTTTTATTTTACTTTTAAAGCATACATAAATACATTTATGTATGTAATGTATGTTCATATTTGGGTTGAATATTGTTATTTTTAATAAAAAGTGATGGTGATTTAATTTTTTTTTTTTTAATTTGCACAGATCTTTTATTCTTTTTAACAACTGAGGCCAACAAAGGGTGTGATTTCAAAATATGTTGCCCGTTAATATTTCTTAAGTATATAATGACGTTGATGTACTACAACTTGTGCCATAACATAACCTCCCGCTAACCCACATTTCTTTTTCTAATACTAAAAAATTATTATTCCTTGAGAGCATTTTTGGAAAAGTCTAATTTGATGGCAATTTATATTGATAATTTTTTTAATTTAAATTTTAATCATTATAACAACACTAGAATACAGCAAAGAAGAAAGTTATATATTATCTTATATAAATAGGTATACATATGTATATACTATATAGAGATAGATATATGTATATAAAATGATGTGTGTTTGTTTGTTAAAATCAAAATATTTATTTGCATATATTTCCAAAATACTAACAGTAAAGCCCATACTGCATGTCTGCATGATTTCATAGTCAATACAGGTGGGCATGGTATTTCCAATACAATAAATTTTTATTGTTGCACATCGTGAGAAAACTTAATACTAAAAATTCTGAATTAAATCTTTAGTCAGGAAAAATTATCAGTTAACAGGCGCAATTGAACAAATGGTTCAACGATGCATTGAAAGAAACATCAGTGTTTTCATTTTTAATGTGCATCATGAAGCGGATCACGCCAGTGTTTGTCTAATATTAATTAAAACTATCAGCTTACTCTTTTCAAGACAAAATTTGTATCGTTTATTGCGCTTATTGTTCATTTGTTATTCATATTTTATTTTTTTTTTTTGTTGACAAAATTTTTATAAATTTTTCAAATATTTTATCTGCTGCCAGCCAACACTAAAATAAACAAATCAAAAAAGAGAATTTTTTAAACAAAAACTGATCTTTCATTGTCACATGCGATTTTCTTTTGTTGACATGGATCATTTTTAATTGCACCAGGGGATTTAGGCCATTAAACAAACAAATTAAGAGAAAGAAATATGAAATCGATTGTTGTTGCTGTTGCTGTTGCTGTTTTAATTGCATTTGTCAATTTAAATCAAATCCTACACTTGTTTTGCAAAACATTAAGAAAATTTACGAGAGCCGGGTGAACAGTGCCATTATCATAATTTAAATTGTTTGTCTTTTATGGTTCTCGTCAATATTTGGAAACCCTCCCTACGTTTTTGTATTTCTGTGCGATCATTTGCAAAAAAGTTATAATTTTTTATATTATTTAAATGATGATTTATACACAAAAAAAAATTTAATAATTTTTTTTTTTTTTTGTTTTGTTCATATATTTTTATTTTAATAAATATAAAAATACTTTTTCTTATTTTTTTTTTCTTTTTGTTTCTCTCTTTTACGACTGTTGCAGTTCCTTTTTTAATTTCTGAACAGAAATAATAAATTTTTTTGGCTGCTATTTTGACGAACATTTCAAGAAATTTTACGATAATTGCTGAACACTTTGGACGTTTATGAATTCCCGGTAATTAAAAGACAAATAATATTGGATGATTGGTGATGGTGTTGATATCATTTAGCTGTTGATGTTTTCCGTGATGTCTTTTAATTGAGACAGAAACATCAATTAAATATACAGAGTATAGAAATGAATGAAAATAGATGAATTATGTTAATGGGTATGGACATGTTTATGGTCTTGTATTAATAAAGAAAATTATAATTATTTTCCTCTGTTTTCCTTTTTTCTTATGGAACAGTCAAATTTAATGAAATTTTTTCTTATTTGGTTCAAAGAATAATGTGGAAAATTAGCTTCAAAATATAAATTGATTACAAGTTATATATGACTTTTTGTAGACAATATTTTTTCATATACTTGGTACGTTTTATTTCTTAAAACAGCATATGAAAACTTTCGCCTTAGTTCTTTTTTCGTATTTATATATAATGGTTTATCGAACAGAGTGTAACAAAAAAGTGCAGTCGCCTTATTAAGGTCCAAATGTTGCCACGCCCATTACAAGAAATCTCTATCTGATGAATAAAACCTAAAAACGCAGTTTGATGGATTTACTACTTTTTTTAGGGACATGAAAGTAAAACCTTAATTTGTCAGCCAGTGTTTTTGTTGTGTTTTCTAAATTTTGAAACTTTCACTCTTTCCATTTTATTGTTCGCACTTGTCTGTTGCAGCCTACTTTTTAACTGGGCAGTGATTTACAAAAGCTTTAGAAGTTTTTACTCTGCTGCTTTCAAGTTAAACTAAACTCAATATTTATTTCGGTAAGTACGGTAAGATTTTTACTGACCATAAAACTATTTGAAAAAAATCTGGAAACTTTACAAACTACGTTAAATGTATTCAAATAAGCAAAAAAAAAAACTAAAATATATACTTTCTATGGGAAGTATCATGCTCAGTTATCTGATTCTGATAATTTATTAAATGATTATTAGTATAGTTTATGCAGACGAAAAATAGGCAGGTTCTATTCAGTTCGTGTGACACTTTTCATGTAAGACAATAACACAGTGCTACACCGAAAATATGCAATAGTTCTGACATAGCAATTCTGCTCTGGTGAAGCCCATTGAGTACTGAAATGGTTTTAGTTTTTTTCGATTACTTCGTTAAGTATCTTTTTTAGTAGCAAATATAAGTATACCTGTATTCACCAAATTACACCTTTAAAAAATCCTAAATTTTAATTCGAAGATATTAGTTTTACCTTTCAAACAAAATAATGTTTTCGAAAATCGTTTGGAAAATGGCTGAGTTATGGACGTTGAACTTTAAACAAAACACACCTTTTCAATAAATTTTCATTTTATTCACGCTCTAAGTTGGCCGTGAAGTAGAATATGGTTTTATAAATAAACTTAATAAAGAAGCTTTTGAAAGCACGTATGTACGTAGATTAAAATCGACCTAAAAATTAATGAGATGTGCTAAGTTTTGTGGTAACATATTTGTATTTTTTTCTTGTTTTTTCTTAGAAATGCCTCCCGGTCCCGTTATCTTGTATTTAAATCGCTGCCAGTACCCCTCCTTAAAGACCAGCAGTAGTTTGAATGTATACTGATTTTAGTTTTTCGAATATATCGCTGTTCAATCCTTAAATGTGAAATCGTTCACCTTGTTCCTCACTTTTCTGACCTAAATTTGAAGGGAACATATTCAAATGAGCATGCAGATGGTGCAATTTTGTGGACATTTTGCAACCCATTGCATGGTAAGCACACAACATTTCATGTACTATGTCCTCATAACGTTAATTTTTTGTGTTTTTACATACCGAAACAAAACTTCAAGGTTTCTGAGTTTCTATGCCATAGATTTTTCGAAAGGTTGGAAATATAAGCATCTGATGAAAAAAGTAGGTTGTTAGAAACAGGAAAAGATGTTCTCTAGCTTAGGTTATGACTTTGTTCCGAGATTCGAGTGCCTACTCGGATAACATTCCTATGGGAAGGACAGCATATAATACCATGGATACAGTTCCATGCATAGTTCGGCAGTTTAGAGCGCATATGAACGAACAGTTGTACATTAAATGCATATTCGGATGCCATTGTTTGTAAAATTACCCCTAGTCTTCTTCTAAGCCAGTTATCTGCGAAGCTAAGCATGGTTGCATGGATAAGAACCTTTTTGGCATCCAAGAGTTTTTATAAAATGCATGTACTTATATCAGCATTGCGGTCTTTAGCACCTAGGCGCATGGAGACCCACCAATTTTTGAATATTTTCCATCAATGAACAGTGCTTCCTCGGCAGTATAAGGTCTCAGTTCCTTGTTTGGAGTTTTTATCATCTTCTTTATTTTGGAAGGCCTATTTAGACAATTATCTATGCTTTTAATAACGTCCGCAACAATTCTTTTGTCTGGTTTATAATGACTACTTGCAGCAGCCAATTTTAACTCTTCTGGGGAGTAAGTACTTGAAAGGGACTTCGTCGTCGAAAGTATCGTTCTTTCACAGATCATAAGAATAAAAATTGGGGAGGAATCTGGCGAAATGCACATTTGACAGTTTAACGGAAATTACAAAATATGTAAAAATACACAATAAACGTAGACAATTTACTTTCAATATTTTTTTTCTAAACGGATCGCTAATTCGACACCAAAATAAGAATTGAAAAAGTCCATAAACACCTCTATTTTGTAAATAAAGAAATAAATTATTTTACGGACTCCTCAAATGAGTAAAATTTACTGACTGGTTTCATAATAAAAACAAGGTGTATAAATTGTTTGTGTTTGAACCAACCTTGCAGTGAGAATACTGCAAGTAAATAAAAAAAAAATTTACCGTTATGCACGGTAGAGTGTCCCCATTTAATAACCAATAAATTTTGGTTTTTTATGACATTCAGGACAATTACTTTTTTCGCTTTAAATTTTACATTGAGAAAAACAAAATTAAAATTTTCTTAATTAGTTTTGAAATACAGTATTATTGGAAAAAATGAGAAACCAAAAAAAATCTAAATGGTCAATTTAATATTATATGCTTTACTTTTTTGTAAGGCCCTGCCACCAACAATCGGCCATACGTACTTTATATGTACATTGTTTCCTTCAGCTCACAACTAAAATGTTGTGAAGACATAATTTAAAGCATCCCAATATTTGTTTTTATTTTTTTTTTTTTCTTTTATAAAAAGAATCTTCCAAAATCTTCTGACGTCCCAAATCCGACCGCTTATTTTATTACCTCTTCTTTATTACTTTTCCAATTTTCTTTATTTTCTCTCTGGTCTAAACTAGAAAAACAAAGTTCTTGTCTTTTTTCAACCGCTCGGTCTTTTGTAGTCCCTTATACTAATAATTTAAAAACCTCCGGGTTTGGCATAAGAAAAATATTCACTTAGTCTGAATTTTCGTCAACGCAGCGTGTAAAGTTAGACGACTTTTAACGAACGTCTTTTCTATTTATTTTTGTGTGGTGTGGCAGCAATTATAATTAAAAATTTAAATAAATTTAACTCGATTTATTGATCTTATTCTTCGACTTTAAATTCAAACATCTATACCTTGAATATTTATGCTTAAATTTGTTTTTAATGTTTTGTGTTACAAATGCTAACTCTATAAGCTCTTTTAATCAAACACGCACATTTACATACCAACACTTACACACATACAACTCTAATATTTTCAAATTTTAAAATAATTAATAAACATTTAAAAATGTTGTCAATTTAATGGTTTCGATTTGCTGATAGACCATGGCGGGCTATAACATGTCATAATGCCAAAAAATATCGACCAACTAAACAAAAATGATCGTTCTCAAAGTTATATGTACGAGTATAAATAGAAAAAATATTTGAAATAAAAATAAAAAACGTATGAAAATAAGAAAAAAAAAATTATTACAACAATAACAGCAACGGCAGTAAAACATTGAAATATTTTGTAGCAATTTTGTTTATAATGACAGCGTTAAATGGACTCATAAATCGCTAAATCAACAGTGGCCAGAGTGGAACGCTCAGCAAAACAAAAAAAAAAAAAGAAAAAAATCATATATTTCGTTGATCTTTTCTTTTTTGTTCGTGGATGAATGTCTTTTGTTGGTCTGTTTGTCATTTAGTTTGCGCCTATGGTGGTAAATTATATGCTCGTAGGTAGTGGAAAATATGACATTCTGCTGGATTTCTTTTAATTTTTTTCAAGAATTCTGATGAAATATTTCCATGTCTTCACACTTTCTTGTGTTGTGTGCTAGTACGTATTTTCTTAAATTTTATATCACCCAGCATTTAACAAAGAACCATCAACCCATCAGCTTCATCATCACAACCATCAACCATGAGTGTCATTATTTTGACCAACAGCAAAAAAAAAGATGTCATTTTTGGCATCTTTATATGTTTTAAAAGCAAGGAGGAAATACTTTTGGCTCTGTTTTTTTTTGCAGCCTTACAATCGCAATTACTTACAGTATGTAAAAGAAGTGTTATTTTGAACAAAGACTACTAAAAGCAAAGATTTCTTATAAAAATTTTATATTTGCTTTAATAACCAATTTTAGTTACTTCTATGCGGAGTTCTGGAATTCTATGTTAAAATCATTTTAGATATTTTATGGATTGTCAAACTGACTTACGAGCATTCAGCTCGCATCGTTTGACATCTAACGATCTTAGAATATAATACGACATGCTGCAAAAAGGAGCGCTTAAAATAAAGTTTAGTTGTTTTGAGTAACTGAAGGCGGTGTAATAAATATAATCAAATATGTGTGTTAATTTAATGGCTCCGTGACACCGTAACATGCATATACTGGTACTGTTTTCAACTGTAATTAAAAATTCGAAAGTTGATAAATGTTTCGAACACTAAAAAGCGGAAATAAATATTATTAGACACGCTCAGGCGGTGATCAATACACAATTTAGGAACATTAATAATGTTCTAAAATAAAGATCGGATATGTCGATCATACGTGTAGACGTTTTTAGATTATGATTACAGGCATACCACAGCGGGTTGTCATGTTCATAAAATCATAGTTTGTCTTGGAAACGAATTTTAAGTTATTTTGATTAAGTTTTTATATTCACTTTTTTGTTATGAAATTATAAACCTGATTTTGTAGCAGATGCTTCTATGTCAAAGTCAGGATTTGGAATGCGACAAGCTGGCTTGAAAAACATAAAGGAAATGAATATACGAGTATAAAATTAAACGATTATTTTCTTTAGTTGCATTCAAAATATACTACGCTGTTGGAATATATTCTTGTAAAAATGTGTACTTTTTATCACATTTTTGTTCTGAGAAATGTAATATCTTCAGAAACATGTACATATATTGATGCAAAACATCATAACCAATCAAACACTAGAATTTGATGTTTTTGTAACCTATGGATGTTTTGACAACATAGAACGATAAGACAAATTAATTAACGAATACATATTTAGTTGTCACTGTCTGAAACATTCCACTATAATATAGTTTATGATGTTCTGGTTCTATATTATAAATTTAAATATTTATGATCGTTGTTATCTTGCCGATACTTACTCTGTCAAAAATCTATTCGTCATAATTGCATTCATTATTGTGAAAACCTATAGAAAATATATCTGATTATGCTTATGTTTTAATACTTTCTTAATGCAACCAAATTTAAAGAAATAATTTTGATTTTTTTAGGAAATCGTAATAAATCAATGACAATGACAATAGTAAGAACGAGAAATCAATGTTTCTAACGAGAAAATACAGAAAATTGTCGATAAGTGCGATAATAAACTTGAATTTTATTTTTAAAACTTTTCTTGAATTTAGAAAAACCTTTTTAGAAAAACAAACAAATAAATTGTATCTTAAATAATTTTTGCTGCTGATGAAAAAAAAACAAAGTGACATTAATTGGTCCCATTATTGAATATTTTCCAACATTTCTGAAGTGGAAAAATATAACACTATGCTACAAAAGTGAAAAAGAAATACTCAGGAGTTCTGATACAGCAATTCTGTTTTGTTGAAGCCAATGAAGTAATGTAATGCTTTTAGATTATTTCGATCACTTTGTTTAGTGTGTCTTTTAATAGTAAATATAGTGAAATACCCGTATTCACGAAGTTACAACTTAAAAAATCAGCATGGAAAGGTTTTGTTTCGGTGTGTGAAAACAAAAATAAACATTGTGAGAAGATAGTACATGAAATGCCTTCTACCTACCATGCAATGTGTTGGAAAATGTCCATAAAATTGCACTATCTGCATTTGAGTATTGCGATATGTTGGAATTGCATGTCAAATCTCCTGCATATTTTTGGTGTAGCACAGTGTTATTAGAGTATTAGCTTAAAGAAAAAACTTAAAAACCCCACAAATAATTACTTCTAAATTGAAATATTACAATCTAATGCCAATGCGATGTGACGAAGACCATTTGGCATTGTGTTGCAGTGACGTAGCTACCTAGGGGCTAGGCGGGACAGTGCCCCGGGGCCCTCAAGCTCAGGGGGCCTTAAAATCCTTACCAGAAATATCGATCCAACTGATCGAACTTTTGGAAATTTCTCCCACTTTCAAAATAACTATGAAAGGCTGCAACTTCACTTTAATCATGACAACTCATTTGAGACTAATTCAAAAGTTATGTCTAGGGAATTCCCCTAAATAGTGATATGTGCGTTTTATTATTCATCGATATGCGTTTTACTGTAAATTCGAGTTACGATTTTTTTTTCGAAAACGGTTAAAAAATTTATTCTGTATCAGGAGTAAGTATGCTAATGTCAATAAACTTTTTTGTACTGGTCAGTATAGTAGTTCAATTTCATTTGATTTTACCACTCATTTTGATGTCCGTTAAGTCAGTAAATCGTGTCATATGTAGATTTCGGCTATAGATCATTGTATAAGGCGAAATATCGTGAAAAAATTCAAGTCACCTGCAGTAGGTACATTATTTCAAGTCCGCGGGCAGGAGAACGTTCTTGGTCTCCACAGTTAAATGTGGTAATACCAACGATGGTAATTTGTTTCCCGGGAATTCCTCAACAACATATGTTGCGTATCATTGTATTTCTCTCTCCTATTTTACTTTACGAGCACAATCTAATATTGTATTGTTTAAATAAATTAAAAAACTAAAATTATGGATAAAAAGAAGAAACCCAGTGGTGCTTTTGAACGCGAACAATACCAAGAAAAAGAAGATAGTAAACAAAAATTGTCCAAAATTGACAAGTTTTTTAGTCAGCCTTCTGCAAGTACATCTCGTCAAAATATTTATATTGATACTGGCTTAAAAAATGTGGTAACTGCAGTGTTGGTTGAGAAGTCTACTAAAGAACATTCGAAAATTATTGCAGTTGGAGATATCTCCGACGCAGAGCATGTGAACGTGGATTATGTTTGTATGACACACATAAGAGCGGAAGGTTTGGAGAAACCAAAGACCTCTATATTATTCGAAAATGTGTTTGCAACAAATCTGCTTTTTACTTGGAAAACTTCACAAACAAAATATTAAGTGATAACGAAAATCGTCAAATTCTTGATATGGGACCTTTACAGAACAACAGGTGTTTTTCAAAATCGTACTAGGTTTCGTGCTAATTAATAGTTTTTGGTTGTTTTACCTCAACTAACTCAATCATGAAAATAATGAAAAAATATGTAGTGCTAGAATGCGACCTACCGGAAGTATTTATAGCAATGTTATTATTCTCTACAATTCCTGTCACTTCTGAAGCAGGTCATTTAGCAAATTAAAAATAATTAAAAATTATTTAAGAAATATTATGGGCCAAACTCGACTCCGACATTTATCGCTAATAGCAATAGAAAACAAAACAGCATCAAGCCTGGATTTAAACGAAGTTAGTTAGTTATTTTAAACGAAAACTAAAACTAGAAAAAAATTGCAAATATACTTGTTAGTTAGTCAGTTGGTAGGGCCGACCTTTAAATAATAAACCCTTTATATAACCCTTTATATAATAAACCCTTTCGTTTTATTAGTTAAACTTACTCCAAGTATTAATTGTAACTTATGTTGTTACTGTTTAAAATTTTTATTACCAGCTCAGCAGTGCTCAAGATAGAGCTTAAGCAGCTTAGCGTTTTTAAAATATGTGTATATTTCACCTTTTACATAGCAGTGGGGCCCCTTTTTTAATTCGCTCCAGGGCCCTTGGTTACCTAGCTACGCCACTGTTGTGTAGTCACCCATATGTGTATATCTATATTCATATCTCCAGTAATATATTATACATGATCTCACTAAACTTATGTAGGAGTACTGTTAACACTTTTAGTATTATAGTTTAAGTGTTTACCCAGATAAGTAAACTTCCCCCGAAGGAAGTCTTTTCGATTGACTCATAAAGGTATATCTTGTTATCTACTCAGTCTCATGTGCCGATGTGTGTACCTCTGGATATCTAGGCTGGAAGAAGATTGCTCACTTGCCAGAGAGGTTATCAGCCCTCTCAGTTGTATAGATATTACAGTATTTTGCAAACCAATTTATAATAACTGGACCGCCTTATTTAAGACGCATCAACTTCGCATACGAGTATATAAACACTTAGTGAAACTATAAGTTCAAGGCTGACCCCGTACAGTCTTCAACGTTTCAATAATCTAAACTTGTAGCCTATTCTTCATTATTTTTCTAATTGCTTGTTACAATTTTAATATACTATTGTGGCTTTCCACTCTATACTTGGGCTAAAATTTTGTCTAGATTTACATGCGATCCCTAAATACTTGAACGTTTTAGTGTTTGTCGCTTGTACTTCGGTAGCGTAAATAACGGAAAATTCGTTTTATTAATGAATGACATCAGCTTGGTCAACTCTCATTAAATCGTTGAGAACAAGACATCAATAGTGAACACGGAGCATCACATCATCTGAGTATGCAACCTTCTTAATGTCATCCATCGCAAAGTTCAATAGTGTGATGAATATAACTTTTTTCTCTGCTCCCAGTCCTTACATTTCAGGGTTGATCCGTATATTCATCAGCATTGGATAACATGCATTTGTTGAAATCTAGATAAGACTGTAATTAATATATTTGTTTATCTTAGAGCAAATTTGCTAATTCTTTTTATTATGTATCTTAAAAATTTATAACACCATGCTTTTTTGGTCATCAAATAAAAATAAAACAAATTACTTATTATTTAAATTGTTTTTTATCCTAGTTTTTATCTAGTTAGAAACTGAAATCAAAATCATTATTTTTTCATTTAACCATATATTTCTTGAATTATTCGAAAATAGAATTTTTTCTATTGTATGTACATATATTCCAGTTATTTTATTCCAACCCTTTATCCATCCATCTCTATAGATGAACTATTCTTTTTTATTTCTATCAAACACTCAAAATTTCTAATTTTCTGTATTTTTCATAATAAAATCTCTCTTAATTAATATCTGTACGAGTATTAATATTTATTGGAATGAATGCTGTTTCTTTTGGTTGTTTCCATTTAGACTATCTTGTATTTAAAAGATGTCAATAAATTTTAATATTTCTGTCATGTATCTTTTTCATCTCTTTCAATAGATTCAAAAAGCATGAAACGTAAAAAAATAAAAACAAAAATAAGAAAAAAATATTCAAATGAAAAATACATCTTGTGTCTGGTCGAATTTTTGTTTTTGTTTTTGTTTTTTTCTGTATTTTCTTTTATTAAAATATGGCAAATTGACAGTGCATACTCATAAGTTTAGTGATCTAATTTTGTTAAATTAACGCATTGGCAAATATCATTATTATCACCATCATTTATCATTATCATTATTAAGTTTTATATCATTTTCTTTGAAATTAATAAATGTGTTGGTGTTTTGTAGATGTTATCTTACGAGAGGTGTGTTCACACTCATTGTAATTCAATAAAATCATACTTTAATACTAATATTGAAGCATTTAATAAAAGACGACTTATTATTAAAAAAAAGGTATAAATAAATAAAAGTGAGACTTTCCAGATTTTTCTGCTGTTCCTACTAAAGGCACCCTTACACGACATGTTTTTTACACTGTTACTGTAAACTTTTACATGAGTAAACAGTTACATGTCGTGTGTGACTTTTAAAACATTGCTTGTGTAAAAAACACAAGGAAAGTCTTATGACAAAATTTCAATTAGAGCATGCTCTAATTTCGTATGTACACACATATAATATTAAATTCCTATGCCTGTACAAACATTAGTCGGCAATGAATTATTTGTAAAATAGTTTTTTTTTTATAAATTTTGTGTCTAAAAATTTATTATTTATTTACATATGTTATTGTACATATACGTTTGTGAGTAAAAATTATAAACCTTATGTAAATTGACTAATTTTGACAAACACAACAAAAAACTTATGTATTTTAAATTTAAAAAACACATGTAAAAAACATATCGTGTAAGGGTGCCTTAAATACATACATACATACATACATACATACATACATACATACATACATACATACATACATACATACATACATACATACATACATACATACATACATACATACATACATACATACATACATACATACATACATACATACATACATACATACATACATACATACATACATACATACATACATACATACATACATACATACATACATACATACATACATACATACATACATACATAAACGGCTATGACAACCTTGTACAAGTGTTACGGCCTATATTCTCGTAGCACCCATGTTGTGTGTGTTAATTTTTATCCATGAGTACATTGACCTACAGTTTAAAGTCGACTCCGAACGACAGACTTGAGAAGCTTTTTCATGGCAATCAGTTAATTTAAGAGCCTTTGCCAAAAGATTGCTAAGAGGTTGTTACCGATGGAAATATTTTTCCATATTTTTTCATTCAAGATGAGGTTCAACTTTCTAAAACATATGAACTTCCTTCGAATGATTCTTAACTCCGTTCAGGCACAGTCATGTCGCTTTTATATTGTGTGCTGAGTGCCTGTGTGCTGAACTTACTGTTTGTTTATTGAGATCTTAGATAAATCTTTGTAGTTCATTGTTTCCTTAAATTTTGAATATTTTTAAGTTTTTTGCGATATTGGTTTTGAGGATGATGAGTGGTCTGTGTGAATTAAAAAGTAGTTTATACTATATAGAAGATAGAACTAGCACTAGCTTTAGCTTACTATTACTAGACTTACTAAAAAGTTTAAACTACAAAATTTGTGAATTAAGTTTTGCTAGTGCTATGTAGGTAGTACTGAAAAGTAGTAGCCCACGCTAGTTTTAGACTTGCCTCTGGTATTGAATTAGTATGAAGAGAAAAACATTATTTCGATTGCGTATTTACTTTTAAGATATTGGCTGTAATATTAAGAAACAAGAATAACGAATAAGGGAATACAAAAACTTACAGCCTGTTCATAGAAGACGAATGGTTTAAGACGTTCCTCTTTTCATATGTGAAACAGCAAAACAAAAACACTCAAATTTGTTAGTGGTTTTCAAACAAAAAGACGAACGAAGACAATTCGTCTTCGATGAACAGACTGTTAAAAAAAACTTTTACAATTTATTCGTATACCAAGGAGCAGAAATTAATTTTATTTTCAGTCAGTGTGAATGGACTTATTAACAATATTTGAGTAATTTTAATATCTGATGTTTTATTAGTTTATTATGAAGTGTCTGTCATTTCGTTGACTGTTTTTTGGTTGTGTTTTGTGGTCTGTTGCGTTAAAATTAAACAAAAAAAAAGAAAAAAAAACAGAAGAAAATATTACAATTTTGTATTTTATTGCTGTTGTTGGTTTTTTTTTTTTTTTTTTTTTCTCGAAACTAAAAACAAATCTATCTTTCATTATACAACAAAGTTTAAATTTGTTTCTAATTTAAATTTTTTTTTTTTAATTTTTTACAAAATTCATTGGATTTTTGTTGTTTTCTACAATTTATGAATGACACTGACGACATTTTTAAACTTGAGCAGTTTTAAATGATGATTGTTTTGTCATTGGGTGGGAGGCAGCGTATTCAAGCATAATGTAGATTTGCTTAATTGTAATTTATTATCTTTAAGTTTTAAATTATGAATTTTAAAGTGCCGTTTTCTATTTTAAGCTTTATTATGTTTTTAATCGTTTTTTATAAATGTGTTTGTGCCATTTCGTATTGATGTGCCATAAATCTAAAATGATTTTGACAGTATATTTTTTAATAAATATATACATACATAAGTATGTATGCATGCATATATAAATATACAAATTTTATACAGATTGATTAAAGACAAATATATTCTGGTACTGTTACGCTTTAATTTTTTTTTTTAATTATATTTTTATTAACAACTTGATTTGCATATTTGGCCAATGAATAATAAAATTTTTTACTAAAAATAGTGAAATTAGAAAGGAAAATATTTTCCTATACAAATATGTAAATATTTTATAAGAGGTCGCATTGATAATTAGGTAGCATGTGTTAACACCTAACACAGTTTTTTTTTCAGTGCAATATCACTTCAACAAGCTTCTTTGACTTTTTTCGTTTTGACAGTCGTTTAAGGCCCGTTAGTACAACTTGCAGTAAGTTAAAGATAGGATTTTATCAGACCAATAAATTGCTTTTTGTTATTACAAGTTAACTTTAACCTAAAGGTAAGGGAATCTTCCCAATATATTTATCGGTCACTTTAGGTTAAAATTTATTTATAATAACAAAAAGCGATTTATCTCTCTGATAAAATCCTGCCTTTAAGTAACTGCAAGTAGTCGCCGAAAGAAATAATTTTATCCTTTTTTTGAAGATGTCGGAGCTGAGATTTGAACACAGCACTAGACCACGGCGACTAACCGCGTTGTGGATTTTGAAATTTCTCGTAATTAATACAACCGTCGCACTGCTTCGATATAATAGTTGTTGACGATTAATCGTATTTAAGCGTGTGTCTTTTAAAACATAATGGGCAAAATTTGCTTCGCCTATTAGAAAAAATCTCGACCTAATAGAAAAAGAAACAAAAAAGGACATCAAATTGTAACATTTTACTTGCGAACAATGTAAACCTGTGAACGTGTTATATTTAATAATAAAAGTATCAAAACATTTAATGGTAACTTTCTCTCTTTTCCAGGCAAAACATCTTGGCCAAATAATTTTCTTTTTTTTTCTAAACAATTTTTTTTTTGTTGTTTTTAAGTTTTTATGAGTTTTAAAAAAGCAAAAATCTTGCAATTTTGTATGCGTTTTCGACGCTCGATTCTGAATAACTCTGAAATGTTAAAGTAGCATAAAATTGAATTAATTTTTGAATCTAAATTTTTTGCAGCAAAAGAAACTAATAATGCAGTATTGCTTAGGATATCAAATTCTTTACATTTTTACCACATTTGACCTTCTGACATCTTCCTTATCGACCAGTATAATTATTGATATGATTGCTTTTAATTAAATGTGTTTTAAATTTATATCGTACAATATAACTAAATGTTACCTAATCGAAACTAAATAAACAAATAGAGAAAAATAACAGGACATCTGAGTTCAATAATACTCCTAGTGAACGGTACAAGTGTGTTGATACAGAATTCCTTGTCTTATACTATTTACTTATCAGATGGAAGGTTTTATAAATGAGATTTATATTTATATACTCAGACAAGTTTATACCTACACCACGGTTGTATGAGTGTAAAAGTATAATTTGTTCCGTCTGTGTAGCAAATCATTTATTACTAGGTTCCACAAAAGTTGTGATAACCCCCTTTCTCAGGGCAGCTTCTTATGGGTTTTAAAGGGTGGTTAAATTCTAAGGACCGATGTTTATTTTAAATAAAAAACAAATTATATAGAAAATATTTGTCATTTCTTTTTATTATGATAATTTGATAATGTCGGCCAAATGGCCTTCGCGATCACGGCAGCACACCTCCATCCAGTGGTCCACATTTCCACATTTTCCACAGGACGCTGCGGCATAATTGAGGTTCTATGCCGTTAATGTGCCTAATTATCTCATCCTTTAGCTCTTGAATTATTACTGGATAATGGACATATACCTTTCTTTTCATATAATCCGTAAGAAACAAGTCCAACGGTGTCAAATCCCATGTTCTTGGTGGCCAATTGACATCACCACCACGAGAGACTACACGGCCATTAAATTTGTCATGCAAAGGAGCCAATGTTTTGTTAGCTGTGTGGCAAGTGGTACCGTCCTGTTGAAACCACATATCATCCACATCCATATCTTCCAATTCGGGCCATAAAAAGTTCGTTATTACCTCACGATAGCGAACACCATTCACAGTAACAGTAGACGGCTCTTCAGCCACACTGTAGTGAATCGTAGCAATATTTTCTGCAGTACGAGCATGCACTGGTGTTTTTACATCTCCTACAGACCCGGTTTCCTAAATTTTTGCACAATTTTTCCGATTGTACGCAATTTGGACGATTAAATTGACTGAAAAAATTGCAAAGTCACCATATACATTTTGATTTGGGCCCCTATTTTCATAATAAGCATAGATAACTGTAACACGTTGCTCGATTATGTATCCTTCCATGGTTCAAATTGAGTAAGTCAGGAATTGAGAAAAGTGTAATAAAATGCGGAAAAAGCTGGCGTACATGTGTGTTTCGCATTCAATATCGGCCAAGGACCGCAAATAACAGTTATTGCTTAAAAATTAAACTAAAAAAACATCGTATTAGAGTCGACAGACATATATGATGATATATACCAAATTAGTCATCTTGGAGAGCTCTCACAGAATCTGTGATGATTTCGCATAAGTGATCATTAATCAGATTTTAATTGTTACTTTTTGACGGAAAAATAAAAGGTTAGATGAAATAAAGATACCACAAGCAAGGGGATTAAAAATAAAATATGTATTAAAAACGAGTTTTATTTTATGACGGAAAAATCAAACTCGAGAAATAACTGTTTTTTTCTGACTGAAAAATAAAAATCCAAAATAAGTTTTATTTTATGAAGAAAAAATAAAACTCTCTTTTTGGGAGTTTTTTTAACTTTTTCTTTTCCGTTAAAAAATAACTTTTTCTGCTGACCTTTTTTGGAAAAACTCTCAGAATAACCATAAAAAAATAAGTTTTATATATAACTTATAACCGTTACGGTCCCTGATATCGGCCCATAAAATTTAACCACCCGATATAAGCGCAACTGCAAACCTCACTTCAACACTGTCCTTAGCATTCATAAAATCTTTTTGATATTCGGTTGAAGCTTCTCCCAAGTGAACTTATTGGTGTGTATGATTACAATATAGTAACGATTTATGCAATATCAACACTTCCAATTTTCAATATATTGTACAGTATTCGATTTGTGTATGATTTCCCTATAGTGCCTTGCCCAATTTCGTCGCTCAGTAAATGTACTATTTCGTTAACGTCTATTGTCAAATACAAAAAATTAAAAAAAGTCCTGAAACTAATTGTTCTATTGATTTGCAAATTCCATTTGATATGCAAATCGTATGTGTATGTGCCAAAGAAAATTAAAACTGCAAAATATTTTTCGTTGTATTACCTGATCTTTTTTTCAATTGTTTCCAATAAAAGAAAGCGAAATGTTTATACAACAAAATGTTTCTAAGAAAACAAAGCACCCTCATGGGTGATCTACTACTAATCGCTGTTTACCGTGCGGAACAAGGGGTTTATTTGAATGATAAAGAATTTCTTGAACACAAACTACTTTCACTTTAACAATATGTTGGTAAATATTTACCATAACAAAACTAATCCTTTTAAAGAAATTGTATGCAAACAGAATATCACATTTCTTTAAAATCTTTTAATCTCTCTTCAACAACAACTTATAGACTTGAATCACAGAATTGATATTTTGTCAACACTACGCCCTATCGTTTTAGGGTGTTACAAGCATATTGTTATCCCGCTGCATAATATTGTGACAAAAACATCCTTAAACTCATTTAAAAATGAAATTTGCAATATTACGCACAAAATTCTAAGATAACCGAGTGTGATACAAATTCGTTACGCTAAACACATACAAACCAGCGGGTGGAACGTTTTAATTCCGCCTGACTAAAATCCTTTTTTTTAAATTGTTTAAGCCTAACTAAACTCAGTGAAATTTCTTTAAGACAATAGATACAACTACACAATATGTTTGACTTTTATTTAAACTGACGAAAAGGGAAAGTTGATTTCTTTTTTGTTTTCAACAATTTCAGGTAGAAATCTTACAATCTTTATTCTTTGCCTAGCACTTTATATTGATTTGTTTAATTGTAAAAATTTTACTTGTGAAAGACAAGAAGCTATAGGCGTTTAGTTGTCTGTTTACTTTCACAGGATTTCAAGGTTATATAGTGAAATCAGAACAATGTGTTGTGTTTTCATTTAAAATTTCATGGACAATTTTTAACTACTGTAAAAGTGAAAGTGATATTCATCAAAACGACACATGTATGCCATTGTTTCTAAAATTTAAGTGACATTTCCGTATCTTAAAAAGAAAGTAAGAAACTAGAATTTGATTAATTACGTCTGACTTTTTAATTTTCTGAATCACAGTTCAATAGCAACTTATCTTCAATAACTTTGTAGTAAGGATTAAATATTAAATTAAATAAAGCAAGCCAATATTGTGCATATATTTCCAGTCCTAATCTTATCCAGTTGATGCATTCAAGGCAGTAGTAGTTTGAAAAAAATTATTTTGGTGTATAGAGGCGAACTGTTCTGAAATATGGTTGGACTGATATCTTTAAATTTTAACAAATTTAATGTAATCGCTTATAGTCGAGGCCTAAAAAATAAAAAATGCAATGCAATAATAGTGAGAAAATGATTCATTACAAACTCTGAAGAAAAATATAATTCCAATAAATGATGTAGAAAACTGTAAGTTATATATTATCATGAATATATACAGAACACAGAAGGTGATATAAAAACTATAACACTTTTCTAATAATTTTTGCTATTTTTGTGTTCATTGATATTTTCTATATATCACTATGTATTTCTATATTTATATATTAAGTTAAATTTATATTTTCTTAAAAAAAAGCACCAATATATAGTTTTTCGAACCTAAACTGAATGTTATCAGACAAGTGAATAAAGTGATTGCTCTATTATGTAAATTAAGACACAAATGCCCAGCATTGCTGATAAGTTAGATAGTAGAAAACGTGCTTGTTGTATATAGCTAGTGATAGTAAAAAAATATTGAAGTAATGAATGGTTAGAATACATGGTAAATGAGTCATATCACTGTCCATTAATCTGCAATTATTGCATGAACAAGAAAAGGATAAATGATATTGCCCGTTTTTTATTTTTGTTTTTTTAAGACCAATACTCAGGGGTAAACCCCTACTCATGCAGTGCATTGTATTGGAATGTGAAGATGGTTGATAGGTTTTTTTTTATAGATGTTTGTATATATTGCGCCTTTTATTATTGATGAAACAACTTGCTGAAAATTTGTCCATTCACCCTCGAATGATCAAACAGCAATTGCCTCATCTGTCGGTGGATGTTTAATGTGAATGGTGATCATTGGTTTCTGGTGGAATGGATTAGGAATGTCAGGGGGCGATTTCTTGCAGATGGTCTTGGCTGGAGGGGGGGGGGGGGGGAGAGGAACCTCTTATTTTTCTTAAATTTAATTTTTAATTTAAATTGTAATTTTTAGAAAGTCGCAAATTTTTATTTTTATAATTTCGTCCTTCGCTGGGATTGAACCTTGGTCGTGTGAGAAACCATATGATCAAGTGAATTTGTATGAGATCCTACCAGATGCTGATTCAAACGTCAATGATGGACAAGGCTTTGATGATTACAAATATATCCAGGAACTATTTGATCACATAATTGCAGTCGAAAAAAAAGAATATGCCTTCAGTCTTATTAAGCGATTTGATAGCAAAGAAGAAATTCTTCTATCCATTTTAAAAAGCAGCTTTTTGTATTCTCACCACCAAATGAAAGAATAAATATTCAAAAGGTGAACTAAATGCACGAAGAAGGAACCTACATGCCATCAATCGATGAATTTGAAATTTTGAAACAAACCGTATCAGAGAGAATTATTGATCATGAATGCTCAATAATCTGGTAAACGCTATATTTCACAAATGCCACAGAAACTAATTGTCTTATTTCTTTTTGGAATATAACAAATGAATTTTAGGTAGAATTCACATGAATGAGTCTTCCAAATATAGATCCAAAAATACGAACCTCATCCTCTCAACAACAAGTAAGAATCACACTACGTAGATGTGTGCACTATACAAAAACTTAAAGTGGATGTGTTCTATTTACAGTGTTCCACTTTGTATATATGTATATATAAGAGAGACAAAAACATATTTTAATGTATTTCATAAATGAAGCTTATGAGCGGTTGTGTCAATATCATAACACATCCTTGCGCTGAATCCTGCAAAGGCAAACAATTTTTTTTTATGAATTTTTTCAATTAACTTTTACGAGTACAAATAAAAGCAAACACATTCTTGCTTTAATTTTACTGGTTTTTATTCGTGCTGTGTAAAGAGTTAATAAAACTTAGTTTTGATCGAACTAAGGCTTTTTTGAGGCAATAAAAGTTTTGAAATGTGTTATAAAAATTAAAATTCTAGCATATTCGTCCATGCACGATTCGTTTTGTCATAAGCCTGTCATCATCTATGAACAGGATGTAACAAATATTACCAATGTATATATAATACTTATATATAAAAGTATACATAATCTCAAAAATCATCAACATATTAATTTTTTTTTTTTTAAGTTCAAAGGGAAAAATAAAATTGAGAATGGAAGTCATTATGCTTATAAATATAGTCCAGAGAATTCGACATTATTTTTTAAACTAACATTTAAAAAGTTTATAACCGTTAAAGAAACCATATATTAGCAGTTAACTGTTTTTGAATCCAATTAATTTTTCGTTAAATACATACTACTTACATTGCATATTGAAATACAGTCGAACTGCTCTATAGTGGACTTTAAAAAAGATTTCCATATTAATAATTCCTCTTCAAAATTGCAGATTTTTTTCCTATATCATTGTATAAGTAGTTTCATTTCCTGGTTCTTTAAAGCGGGTGCTGGTCTTATTGAGCTCAATTACAACCGTTTTGGAGCCATCAATTCACATCTTAATTGTACGCTATGCAATATGCACGAGTGTGAAACAATTGAACATTTTCTTGGTATATGCCAAGCATTAAATGAATTTAGAATGGCAAGTTTTAACAAAGTAAGATTGAGTACGGAAGACGTCATAAACATCCTGAATGGACAAGAATCAGAAGACTGGCCAAATTTAGTCCAATATCTGAAAGGCGCTTCTAATTACAGAAAATTTTTAATTAATGAATTTAATTAATTTTGTTTTAAAATGTAATTTTGTTTGCTCTTTTCCTTTTTGCCAAATGTTTTGCTTATTCACCAAATTACTGGCCACTCGACAGACGTTTTAATTGAACATGTCGATAATTAACTTATTAATTTTTTTTTTGTTTGTTTTAATTTGAAATGTATGATAATAAATATAGCATACAATACATTATTTGAATTTATATTTATATTATGCATAAGATGTAAATTAATTTTAAGAAACTTATATGAATAAAAAATTAATTCTAATTCTAATTCTAAAAAAGTAGTTTCATATCTTTCGAATGAATTTCTACAAAGTGTAGTTTTCTTTGTATTCAATTAAATATCAACTTCATTTATTGTTGTCAGCATATAATGACTTGTCAATATAAAGCAATTTTTCGACTGTGTGTCAAGAAACAAGTAAAATAAATACTCATATTAAGAATTCATTAGCATTAATAATTTTTAAAGTGCTTCTTGTGCTCAGTGAATGAAATTGTCGCAGTGAAATGGCATTTCTCTTTTGAAAAAACGATATTAAGTACTTAAATTGTAATTCAAAAAGTATTTTAATCTCTAATGCCCGTATTCATAAAAAATAAAACAGTTTTATTAATTGCTTATTTGACAATTACTCCATAGAAATATGTCAAATAAGCACTCTATAAACCAATTTTATTTTTTATGAATACGGTAGTTAATGTATAAATAAATTGTTTAATCCGAACCAAAAACATCATTATTTAAAATAAAATCATTTTAATAGAAAAAAAGTTTTTTTCAAATTAAGTCTCCATATAACCAAGAATTTTACTGGTCACATGCGTATTCGGTATAGGAAAGCTTGACTGTATTTTTAAGATTCGTTATCATTGCAAATTCCATGAAACGAATAGAAAAAGAAACAGTTCAATCAAATCAAAGTGATAAACTTATGGAACACTTTTGTTTTTTGAATATCTTTTTTAAAGGTCGGTCATTAATTGGTCATTGTGTGCTTTTATTAGAATTATGTTTTATGCTTTTTTACAAACAAACATAAATTTGCATTTTAATTTCATTAAAATGTTTGTCTTCTTTTTTGATTTGTTATAGTTTATTTAAATCATTAATATGGCATGGCATTTATCACCAACCAAAAATTAAAAAAAAAACAAATTTTTAAAATTTAATTACAAAAATGTATATGAAAATAATTAATTCATAACATATGTATGTATGTAGACTAATTTAAAGGTTTTTTTTGTTTTTTAATACAACAACAATAATAAATTTTAAAGATAGATTTTAAATTTTTTTTTAAAGAAAATATATATTAAAATCACAGAAATATTAAAAACAGTGTAAGTCGACTATTTTATACACTCTCTGTTTGCAATATACAGATTTTCATTTCAACCAACACTTATAATTCTTTAACTAAAATTCACTTTCTGGTGACAAACTTGAAAATTATACAAATAGGTATAGTTGAGTATGATAGGTTTTGCTATGCGGACCTTTACAGAATTTCAATAGTCCTGCGAACCCCAAAATTTTTTGACTTACATACATAAACATGGACGAATACCAGGGGTTCAAGTTTCGTTGAGCAATTACTATCAGCGACACTGCGTTGAGCATGTAACTCGCCTTCGTGTTATACAGCCACAAAAGAGCTATGGTGAGCCACATTAGCAGAACTACACAAAACTTTTCTTTTGTTCCGTATTAATTCAAAATAAAATATATATTTATATATATTATATATGGAACAGAGATAGACTCAACAACTGAAGGTGCAAAAGGGCATGTCCTTTTTAAAATTGCACCTGGACGTGGTAACTTCCATACAAAATACTGATTATTTTTATCTTGAGGATTTTTTTAAGCTAAAACTTCTGAATTCGATGTGATTGAACATACTAAATAGAAAATGGTGGTGTAAATTTAACAAAGTACGCCGGGTTTAGACTAGTTATTATATAAATATTATTATTACAATCATGTCTATTTTTAATAATGTAATAATCAAAAGTAAAAAAAGAGGAAAATGTATTTGCATATCATTATACTTTTATTTATTAAGAATACAATGTTTTTAAGATAGAATTCTAAATTGTTGTTATATTAAAAATACTAAAGAGTTTGAGTATAGAAATTATTATTATTTAAAAACAAACTTACAAAAAAGCATCATTACTTTCTACCAAACTTCTGCAGAATCAGTAAGTTGTAAGACTAAATATCAAAAATAAAAATTGGTTTTCTTTCAAAAATGCCAATTAAGTTAATTGACAAAATCTTTCCCAATCGAATAAACTTATGAAGTGTTAATGATTACAGGCGTTATATTAAACTTGCATATCATGGATGGACAGATAAGAGTATTTTAATTTTATTAAAACAAATATAATATTTGGAGTTAACTTGTAATTTAAATGCAGTTACAAAATTTAGGATCAGTTACTAATAATAATAAAAAGTTTCTTATGGCCATGACAAAAATCAAGAAAACAAATTTCAATTGATAGCTATTTTGATGGTTTAAGCAATTTCGTTCTGTCATACCACCAAAAATCAAATATAGGGATGTCCGTAAGGTTGGTTCGAAGAGTAGTTGTATGTGGTTACGGAATATCTAATTTAAGCATTTAGCACATAACCACTTACATACATACATGCATACATACACAATTATCCATTACAACCCTGATTCGGAGTAACGGCCTAGCTTCTCACAGCACCCATGTTGAATGTGTCAATTTTTATTCATGAGTACTGGGACATACAGTTCAAAGTCGACTCCGAACAACGGATTTAAGAAGCTTCTTCATGGCAATCAGTTACTTAATATATTTGATAAAAAAAAAATAAATTACAAAAGTCATGTCTCACACTATAACTAAACTATTCTATATACAAAACTCACAGTATCTTTGCTATTACAAACTAAAGTACAGACTGGTCCATTTCATTCTTTTTTTGTTTTCATCAATTATAGTTTTTATTTCACTTTTTCTACGCATTTTCATAACCATTTGCCCCTGTAAACATTTCTCTTTTGTGTAGGTAATTCACAAAATTATTTAAATGTAGAAGAATTTTTCGAAGTAATATAGAAGTATAATATAGAAGTATATATGTATATTAAGTAAATAAATAACCAGATCTTCCGTTTGGAGATCTTCGCATAATCTTATTATTTTAATGTTTTCCAAATGTAATTCATTTGAAAATTTCTAATTTATTTACAAAAAAAAAATACAAAAATTGTGAAGATATTTTTCGTCATTTATTAACAAGAGATTTTGCAACCAGACTTTGTTATAAGCAATTTATTTCATCAAGAGCTCTGAATAGTTTGTTGTTTGTTGTCTTTTGTGAGTAGTTTTGCAAAATATTTTAATCCTTAAGTTTCCTTTTTAAAAACATTTTATATTTTGCCCTTTAAATTGACTCTTAACGAAAGGAGTTAAAGTGTTACAGTCATTTAAAAATTATCCTCATCAGTACAATTTTTCAATATGAGTATATATGTATGTATGTATGTACATATGAATATGTAACTCAGAGAATAATAATTTCTTCAAACATCAACTAAGGAAATAGTTTTCATGTAGTGTAATGCGACCTTCGATCAAAAATGTTAACTATAAGAATATACTCAAACGATTGGCCTCTAAGTTTGTTCCATAAAAATACTCTTTCTGAATTATAGTGTCCCTATTCTGTTCCAATAATGCTGTTGGTCACTGTAATTAAAAACAATACAAAATACAGTTCTCAATTCAAGGTTATATTTCGGTTAAAATACTTGAAATGTTGGCAAACATTTGAAATATAATAGAAAAGTGAATTTTAAAAAAGCGTACTCGTATGTATCACTTGACTAATATATTCAAACAATATCTACAAGCTTGCTATATTTTATGATGAACTAACTATAGGCTATATTATATCCGATAACATATGTATGTATGTGATTTTAATTTGTCTCTAAAATGTACCAATTAATAATACGTCTTTTATTTCTCGTCGTTTTATTTTAATCATTAAATTTAATGAATAATTTTGGGATGTAAAAATAAAAAACAAAAAATTTGGAAATGCAGAATTTGAAAACGAACATGATTCCATCACATGTCAGGCATATGTCAACGTCATGTTAAAATGTGATTTATGCTTCTTTAGAGGACTAAATTTTTCGCGGCATAAAAAATGTTCTTTTAATTCACACGAAATTAAATATTTGTGCAGTTTTTTCTTTCTCTCTTTAATAAAATTTTATATTGCCCTACGTTCTCAGGAGTGGTAGATTTAGTTTAAATCAGTATACGAGTCATTTATTTTGATTAGAATTGAAGGATATCATTTGATTTTTTAAATAAATTCAGAAACACTGAAACTTTGTTCAAATAAAGTTTATTTGCAAAATGGAATAAGGTCACCTTTTTAAAATATAACAACACTTATTAGAATTTCAAAGTATGATCTGATATAAACAGAGTATAGCTTATAAAGGGTGATTGTTTAGCTATTATCTTTTTGGCAACTTTGGTTTGAACAGCTGACGAACGTTTCGTGTTTTGTTTCGCTGTCAAACATCTTCAGTTTGGTCTATAAATTAACCATGAATCGTCTTACAAACGAACAACGCTTGCAAATTATTGAATTTTATTATCAAAATGCGTGCTCTGTTAAGAAAGTTCATCGCGCGATTCTTCCATTTTATGGTCAGTTTAATTGACCCACTGGAGCGGCTATTCGGGCTATTGTGACTAAATTTGGAGTGAAGACCAGCCAGATCCATTGCAAGAGCTACCGTACTTCTTCAAAAATGATGGGATTCGTAACGTAACTGTGAATGGTGACCGCTACAGTGAGATGATATCCAAATTTTTTTTGCCCAAAATGCAAGAGTCATATGCCACATGGCACTCGTAACAATGAACTTATTGAGAGGCGAGTTCGATGAACATTTTATTTCACCTTCGGGACCGGTCAATTGGCCGCCTAGATCGTGCGATTGAACGCCTTTAAAGCTCATGTCTATACAGCCAAGCCCGTTTCAATTGACACATTGGAAGACATTGAAGCATTTATTCGTAAGATACCGAAATGTTGGAAAGAGTATGCCAAAATTGGACTAAGCGAATGAACCATTTGAGGCGCAGTTACGGTCAACATTTGCAAAAAATAATCCTCAAACATTAAATTATATGGACCGTACTATCGATTCAAATAAAGATTTCATTAATTTTTCTGAATTTTATAGGAAAACTTAGGCGCTATCTACAAATTAATATTCAATTCTCACATCTGTCAAAAAATTAAAATATTGAATTTTCATGAAACAAGTTATTGGCAAAATTGGCAATGTATAGAAGTTGAAAAAATTTTAACACTTAGTTCCGTTAACAGTTGAACAGTTGACTAACATTATACATTGTAAGTATGTAGTGTACTTTAACCTTAAGAAACCCTTCCATTTTGTACTTTGTAAACTTTGTTTCATAAATACAGGTTTTTACCACCGCGCTTTTAACAATTTTAGTTGTTACATTGGTAAATTGCTGTAACATCAGCCAAATAAAATTTAATACACGGAATTGTAAAAAAACATTCAAATTATTTTACTTATCGTCCAATATATTTCTAATCAATAAAAATTTAACTGTCTTCCCCTATTGGTTATTCCACTGAAACTTTCCGGCTTTTCAGTACAAACTAGCAGTTTAATTTACAAAATTTTTTGGAGTCATGTCAAAAATAACTCGAGCATGTGCTTAAAACCAGTTTACATTATTCTGTATGTGTTAAGATTTTTATTGAATTTTGGTTTTTTGTTTTCATCTCTTTGTCAAAAATCAAATAGACAATTTTCTCACTACGTTTCGCGATTACACAATGGTTGGGTCTATGGGCGCTCAATAGACGAATTAAGTACACAGCAGAATAAAAAACGATCATTTTAGCTCTGAATGGCTAACCATTTCAAATAAAACGAACACACTTTATAGTATACGAGCATAAGCAGCTGATATTGATATTCTCTTCAGGAATGCGAAACTTGACATTCTGTTCCGGTTTAATTTATTTGTTGCAAATTAAGATAGAAATACGTAAAATTTTACTTTATTTATTCATTTATTCTGTCTATGTTTAATGTCTGTAGACAACTTAATTGTCGAACTACTTCTTCGAATTTTTGCATTATCGTTCTAAAATGGAAATCACTATTGAAAAAGTGCATATAGTCGGATAAGTTGGCATGGTACTTCCCATACAAAGTGAATACTAACTTTAGTAAATCTTGAGATCGGTTAAAGAGAGCGTTGCTGAGTTCGGACTAGCCGCCTTTATAGTAAATATGAAAAATTATTTAACAAATAGGTATAATTTGCAAATGGGGCACGGTACTCCATTATAAACTAATTTTTTTTTTTTGTATAGTTTGACCACGTAAACAAAAATATTAAATAGAACGGGCACTGTGAGTCCAGGAAACTATTTTTCATACACATTGGCCGAGGGCGATTGTGCGTTGAGTACACGTGATTTGTATTAAAGTTGCAGGAAGAGTTGATTGCCTTCATAGTGCATTGCAAAACAGCCAAAGTTCATTTATTTATTTCTAGTTGTCCAAATAAGTAGTAATAATTACTACTAGACCATGTAACCCACAATTGTAATCCGAACTAATCTTATATAGGGATGCCATAGGCGCTGGTGGAAGTATTACATCTATTGTATTTGTGGTCTGGTCATGTATATATACATATTGTATCTGTTATAGTGGTTACTGTGTTGGCTTATTAAGCCAAAACGCCGGGTTCAAAACTCAGCTCTGACATCTTGAAAAAACAAGAAATATGAACAAATTATTTCTTTCGGCGACTACCATACAGCAGTCTTCTGGCAAAAGCTCTGAAAGTAAATGATTGCCATGAAAAAGCTTCTGAAATATGTTAAACTGTAGGTCCCGGTACTCATGGGTAAAAATTAACACACACAACATGAGTGCTGCGAAAAGTTAGGCCGTAAACCTGACACAGGGTAGTAATGGCTAATTATGTATGTGTGTATATGTTATATTGCCTATTTTATTTCAACTCTGATTTAAGGCAGAAATTAAAACATTTACTCAAGGTCATATATAAGATATATCTGATTGGAACTTCTGCACACCAAGGAAATTAAGTTTTAATTTAACCGCAATTGATTAAAAGATAAAAAAAACCAATTAATCGGTCTTAAATTTATTTCTATAAGTTTATTATACTATGTATAGTGTATACTACGAGAGATATTAGATATTATTAGTGTAGTATTTATTAGTTTCAAAGAACCCAACAACTGTTTAATTTACCTACTGAAATAAAACAGCATCTACTGATATTTTTACTGACAGTCTGCAATATTATGATTTGGCCTGTACACGAAAAAGATTGACAAGGGAACTACAGTATGTTGCCACACTAATCCAATTTAATTTAATGTCAGTTCGTCTGCAGGATGAAGCAAAAAAAAAAAAAAAATAAAAAATATGTTGATGTTTTCAGAAATTACGTCAAACGCCGTATATTCCTCTTAATTTACTCCAGTTATTGATGTGAACAAAAAACCAAATATAAAAAAAATCAACACAGATATGTTGACTACTCGTATATCTCATTTGGTTACTCAAGACAAATCGGTTTAGATTTGAAACAATAAGAAAAGAGAAAAAACTTGCCAACCGACATCACTGTCCATCATCATCAAAACATAAAATCCGAAGAATCAAAATCTCTAACAAATAAAAATATGAGCAACAAACTAAAAAATCTACACATTTTGTAAGGCAGTCAGTCAGTCAGTCACTCAGCCATTCAGTCAGTCATT
Organism: Metopia argyrocephala; assembly: GCA_963576795.1. NCBI lineage: Eukaryota > Metazoa > Arthropoda > Insecta > Diptera > Sarcophagidae > Metopia > Metopia argyrocephala. Next base: position 9,871,571 of record OY756211.1, read on the forward strand.
CACTTACTTAGTCAGTCACACATAAGTCTGATGTGTGATTTACTTGACACATGATATTGCTCTGCTGATTGTGATCATTTTAGCATTTTATTAAGATCATGAAACTGATAATGACGTCACAATTTTGAATTTTTTGTTTTTGTTTTTTTGTTGATTTCATTATTCAATATAAAATACTCATAAGCAGGTAAATCATAATTATGAATGGGATTATTGGCTTTGTCTGCCAATTTAATCAAAAGAAGAGAAAAAAAAAATAAATCTGTGGTATTAAAATGATTATTACAGTTGAATAGTTTTTGTGGAAATATTTTTTTTTTTTTTGTTAAGTTCTGTGAAATCATATTAAGCGTTTAAAAAAATGCTACCGTTTTCCTAGGATACATCTAAAAAATTAAAGCAAATACCCATATATCTGTATGTGAAATTATTTTAAATGATTTTAATGAAATGGAACTGACACTGTATTCTATAAATTTCAATGGAAAATGACAGTTTATTGAACGATTTAGAATTTGTCAAATCGAATGATATTTAAACATAACAAATTTGGCTTCTATTTTTTTAATTATTTTTTCTTTTTTATTGTTGAAAAATGAAGAGGGTTATGAATTAAAAAAGCGTTTATTTGTAAGCACAAAATAGCTTCCCATATATGAATGATAGATATGGTCCATCATGAGTTGGTAGATTTTAAAGACTTCTCGTAACTATTTAGCGCCTGTGCAATGCTTGAAACTCAAAAGAATTAAAAAAAAACGGAAAACTTTCTTTAACCAAATCCTATTGCAGTGTTGACTAGTTTTCAGTTTAATTCTATTAAAAAATAAATAGCAGACCCTAGTATAAAAGCACATGATATGTTTACTTTTTCGGATATACAGTAATCGCCGCAAAATTTTCCCCTATTAGCTGCGTTTAACGTTTATTTCCATTAATTTCTAAATTTTCCGTTTTCCCAGATATTCTTTTCGAATAAATGCACTGAACCAAATCAAACATATCTGCGGTTCGGAGTCGAGTTTAAACTGTAGGTTCCGGTACTCACGGATAAAAATTAAAAAACAACAACAACAAAAAGTGCTACGAGAAGCTAGGCCGTAATCCTTACACAGGGTTGTAATTTTTTTTTTTTACGAGGTGAAATCATCGAAAGACGTTATACGAGGCATTAACCCGTTAAAACACCTCAATACACCAACCCAGTCCAATAGTACCGCCGTCAAGCATTTCTTCATTGGATCGAGCAGTCTGAGAAAGCCTACAAAGTTGGTCAAGAATTAATTTCACATATGTAGTAATCTTGTTCCATAGTACTTCCGAGAACATCATATGATTCAAGATATTCTTCATTCCAACCACTGATCCAATTTCTCTTTCCAGATTACCTCTAAACACTCTATATCTTCGGCAGTCGCAACTGTAGGTCCCGGTACTCATGGATAAAAATTAACACACACAACATGAGTGCTGCGAGAAGCTAGGCCCTGACACAGGGTTGTAATGGCCAATTATGTATGTATGTATGTATGTATGTATGTATGTATGTATGTATGTATGTATGTATGTATGTATGTATGTATGTATGTATGTATGTATGTATGTATGTATGTATCTATGTATGTATGTATGTATGTATGTATGTATCTATGTATGTATGTATGTATGTATGTATGTATGTTTTTTTTTTTTTTTTTTTTTTTTTTTTTTTTAACGAGGTGAAATCATCGAAAGACGTTGTACGGGACTTTAACCCGTTAAAACACCTCAATACACCAACTCAGTCCAATGGTACCGCCGTCAAGCATTTCCTCATTGGATCGAGCATAACTGTATTTATTCTACAGTCTGAGAAAGCCTACAAAGTTCCTTAAGAACCAATTTCACATATGTAGTAATCTTGTTCCATAGTACTTCCGAGGACATCATAAGATTCATGATATTCTCCATTCCAACCATTAGGCCAATTTCCCTTTCCAGATTACCTCTAAACACTCCATATCTTCGGCACTCGAAAAACACATGCCTGGCATCCTGTACAGCACAATCGCAATGTGGACAGAGCGGTGAACTACAAAGTCCAAAGCGATGTAAATATTGTTTGTATGGTCCATGACCAGTCAAAAATTGACAGAGGTAATAGTCTATATCACCATGGTCGCGTTTAAGCCACTCATTCAAATTAGGAATCAGATTATATGTCCACCGCCCCTTGGTTGTGTTCGACCACCTTCTCTGCCAATCTTGTATACTTTTGTCCCTTGCCTCGGCTGGTGTATACTCTTTGCTATGCACCATCCTAGACTCTCTGGCCAAAATGTCAACTGGGATCATACCCGAAATTACAAATGCTGCCTCGTCGGAGACGGTCCTGTAGGCACAGCATACTCTCAAGGCGGTAAGTCTATATACTGATCCTATTTTATTGCGATAAGATTTGTATTTCAAGCAACCTGCCCAAATCGGAGCAGCATAGAGAATTATGCTTACGACTACCGCTGCTAGCATTTTCCGTCTAAGAAATTTTGGTCCTCTTGTATTAGGCATTATTCTGGCAAGCGCCTTACATGTTTTACTTGCCTTTTCTTCCACATATTCAATATGATGTTTAAAGGACAACCGGTTATCAATCACTACTCCTAAGTACTTTAGAGTATCCTTACTCGTAATTGTACAGTCACCAACTCGTATATTTATATATTCCTTAACTTTCCGGCTAGTAATTAAGATTTTTTATTAGTTTTATGTTCCGCTAGAGCAAGACCATTGGAGGCCAACCATGCCTTTACAATTTGCACACTGCAATTAGTTGTCGCTTCGGCTTCCCCGATATTATCTGCCACTACCACAAGCGCTATATCATCCGCAAAACCAACAATCTTGACCGTACTGGGTAACTGGAGCCGTAATATGCCATCATACATAATATTCCATAACAAGGGTCCTAAACAGAACCTTGTGGCACTCCTCCGGTAACATGGTATTGTTTTGAGCCACCATCAGTATCATAGATAAGTACCCGCTGACGAAAATAGTCCTGAATTATAGCGATCAAATAGCGTGGTATGTTTAGTCGCTGAAGACTGAGTATTATCTTTTTCCAATTCGCTGTATTAAATGCATTTTTAACATCAAGGGTTACGACCACGCAGTATGAATTTCCGTAAGGTCTACGCCGAGTTACTCTCCTGGCTGTTTCCACAACCAAGCTTATCGCATCCACAGTAGAGCGTGCCTTCCTAAATCCAAATTGTGTCTCAGAGAGGCCACCAGCTATATCTACACTCTCCTGGAGTCTAACACAAATAACACTCTCTAGAAGCTTGCCAAATGTATCTATCATACAAAGCGGTCGGTAAGAAGATGGCTCATCCAAAGGTTTCTTTTCTTTTGGAAGCAGAACAAGTCTTTGCCGTTTCTACATGGTCGGAAATTTTCCTTCTTTTAGGCAACAGTTTATCAGCCTTAGTACCTCATCAGCACAACAATATGCAGCCTCCTTCACAACAAGGTTTGGTATTCCATCCAGTCCTGGGGCTTTATTTATCCTTAACCTTTTGCAAATTTCCAGGACTTCTTCGCAAGTTACCGGAGAAAAGGTTTCTTCTAACGTTGTAGTGTTGTTTAGCCATGATGGCCTACTCTGTTGAGGAAATAAATGAGATACTATCTCATTCAATACACTGGCGTCATTTGGAGAAGATGACCTGGCTGTTTTTAACTTTTTCGTTACTATCTTATACGCCAACCCAAAGGGATTATTCTCAAGTTCATCGCATACGTCTAGAAAACAGGACCGCTTGCTTTGGCGAATAGCTAACTTCAGTTCCTTTTTTCTTCTTCTATATATCGCATGATATTCTTCATTTTCAGCTCTACCACGGGTTCGAATATATCTACGTCTTGCTCGAATACATTCTTTCCTAATTTCAGCAATACGTGTATTCCACCAATAAACAGAATTTTTATTCATACCTGGTTTTCTTTTCTCCATTGACATATTGCACGCGTAAGTGACGGAGTCAATCAGTTGCTTTGCCATTTGTTCTGCACTACCTTCCAGTTTTACATCTTCCATACATAAAACAAACATATCCTTATCAAAAATATTCGTTTTCCAGCCAACCACTCTATTATGATTTCGTGAAGCCACTATTTCATGACTATCCATTACCTCCATGACAATAGCAAGATGGTCACTATGCGTATAGATGTTAACCAATTTCCAGGATGTACGATGCAGTAGGTCCGGACTAACAAAGGCTATATCTATGATTGAACTACCTCCATGTCCTATAAACGTTGGGTTATTTCCAACATTCAGTAAGCATACATCCAACGCAGCAAATGATTCCAGTAAGACCTTTCCTCTAGCGTTTGTATTTCGACATCCCCACTCTTTTGCCCACGCATTAAAATCGCCAGCTATTAAAAACTCCCTTCGTCCCTGAGCATCAGCAACTAGATGGTCCAGGATTGATTTAAACTCGTCCAAAGAATATCTTGGAGGAATATAACAGCAGTACATTGTAATACCTCCTAACGTTGCACGGGCAAAACCATCACTCCTGCCCATTAATGTCCGACTCAGCGGAGTACCTTTGGTTGACCATATAGCTGATCCATGTGTAGAATCAGTTGTCCAGTCTGGGGATACCTCGGTTTTATATGGCTCATTGAGAAATGCCACGTCTATATCCAAGTCCACTACACTTTGCCTCAGCAGTGACTGAGCCGCATCACAATGTTTTAAATTTAATTGCAAAAACTTCATAATCGATATGTCTGCCGTTCAAGCGCCTCCCTGTATTTAGGACAACTGGATGATCCTGTACGGTGAATATTTCCATCCCCATTGCCACTGCATATAAGACACATCGAATGTTTACTGGGACATACTCTCATCTTGTGTCCACTTTCTCTACACTTAAAGCAACAATTGCTGAAGTCGCGTGTACTTTGACATTTTTCAGCCTTATGTCCATATTGAAGACATCTGAAACACTTCCCAGGAGCCTTCTGCCTAATGCGACAGACCACCCATCCGATTTTAATTTTCCTAGCTTCTAAAAGCGTTTTCGCTAGGGGTGCACTCATACCAATTGTTGCAGTCTGCGTGCCTCCGTATGCTCTCCTGAGAGATCTTACAGTAAATGATTGCAGACTCTTAAACTCATCGCCAAAATTTGTAAGCGCATTTTGGACATCCTCCTTCGTAGTGATTTCATCTAAGTCCTTGATTTCAAGAAAAATTTCTTGTTTTATAGATTTCACTTCTGCAGCCTCTCCAAGGACCTCTTTAACTGCTATTCTATATTTCTCAACATTCTCGTGACTGGACCTACTAAGCTTAAGTAGGAGATCACCTTTCCCTGTCTTACGTATAGTCGTAACATCTTGCCCCAACTCTACAAGCTTAGAATCTTTTTTGACCTGTTTTAAGATCTCGCTGTAGGATTTGTCTCCACTAGCCGTAATAATCAAAGCATCAGGTCGCACTAAGCGATGAGGTAGCTGTGATTTAGTCTTCCTCTGCTTCTTTCTGATTTTGCGCCACTCCTCAGCCTGCGTGTTAGCCCCATCCTTTAGATCAGTTTCCGCAGATGTTTTGGTCTCAAGGGGAGGAGCAGCAGACACATTCTCTTTTGGACTGGTAATCAAGTCACTTTTATTCCTCTTTTTCTTATTTCCCTTGGGGCTCAGATTATCTGCAATTCTCTTACGCAAAGGAGTTTCCTGAATTTGATCCTTCATTAGGGAACTGAATATTGCATCAGTATTTATCCCCTTATCAGTGGTAGACTTCTCTCTTGAGATGCCTTGTAGGTTAGTAGAACCATCATTGGATATCTGCATATAGAGAACCTGCATCTCCCTAGCCATCCCTACAATTTCCTTGTGAATATTGCTTCTTCCTTTAAAGAAATCTACCAGTTTAGAAATTTTCTCTCCTAGCTTCTCAAAGTTCCTTTTGTTTATAATCTGGGAAACTTCCACCGCAGAACCTGGATCTATTTTCTCCTGCGTATTTAGGAGCTCGGTTTTCTCCATAGAGCTTAATTGTGGCAGTTTCCGCACCGGTGATCGTGCCAATTTACTGCTTCTTTCAAATGGGCTGTTTTTGGGCCCACTAGCTTCAGTTTTCTCTAATAAATTTTGTTGTGTAGTCATCTTGTCTTCGTGTCCAAACTCAAAGCCGCTGTCTAAATCGAATGTGCAGTCGCGTTTAGATTCCATGGTTATCTTTCTTCGAGGGAGGCCATGCAAGAGTTGATCTGCTATCCTTATGAGATACCAGATTCAGAGCTGAATCCGCGTTAGTCGGGAAAATTTACATCCGAGCCTGTACCATTAACTTAATAATGACGATTTTCGATCGCACTTTGAGACTTGCCAAGTTTTAAAAGGAGGAGGCAGATAATGCATTAGCCCAGGAGCCATTTCCACAGAGTTTCACCCCTGTATACTCAGGTCCTGGAATACATTAACTGTCGGCCCAGGATTCGTCTATTCCAAATAGTTTCACTCCAGAAATACCATAATTAAGATCGTACTGGGCTAGATCTTAATGCCTTTTGGCGGGTTCCATTCCAACTGTTTGGTCCGCGGGAGGTATTTGATTTCCCTCCTACCACCCATATCTGGGAGGCTTTCCCCTATCCGCCACCTGGGGACGCGCCCTGTAGGGGTTTCAGTGTCCCCCCAGGGATGTATGTATGTATGTATGTATGTATGTATGTATGTATGTATGTATGTATGTATGTATGTATGTATGTATGTATGTATGTATGTATGTATGTATGTATGTATGTATGTATGTATGTATGTATTTAAACGAAAACTATTATTCAATATGACTAAAAAATAAAACACTTTGTTCGTTATTTTTATACTCTTGGTTTATTTTTATTTTACAATAGGTAAATTTTAGATAAATTGACAAAATTTTTGCTAATTCAACAGAATATATTTTTTCCAAAATATACATACATATTTAGTTAATCTGAAGAAATATTTCTGTTGTAAAAACAATTTTGTGTAGAGTTGATTACAAATTGTATTGATTTGAATATTTTTTTTCTTTGAATGTTTACAAAATTTTTTTTTTAGTCAATATAACCTACGATATAAGGTTGTACCCTCAAATTATAAAATTCATATGCAGAGAAGTATACGTGAGATACGTATGGGTTCAAATTATAAGCGAAAATATATAGATTTCGGTTTATATAACTTACTTCTATATGAATGATAACTCGAAAGACAACCGAAACAAACAAAAATGGTTTCATACAAATCTTGGTTTATATTACACACACGAATATTACAAACATGAAAGTCCAAAACAAGCACTTGCCTTTCTGATTTCGATTTTCTATTACTCGTATAACAAATTTTGGAATTTAATTGTAAATACATTATATTATGCTCATAATATACGCAATTAGTGACAGAATTTGATATAATTTTTAAAAATTTTTATATTTTTGTATATTGTTGTTCTCATTGTTGCTCAACAATGACTGTTACTGCTTATTTTATAAAATTTTTTTATTATTTTCGTATAGATTGTTAATAAAACTAAAACTAAAACTAAAAAAAAATTTACTTGTATTATATTAGTTTTAAAAGTAAAGAATAGAAAAACTATTGTTTTCTTATCACTAATTAATTCCAATACATTAGTTGCAAGTTATTAACCCCAGTACATATAAATATTATTATTATGAATTTATTTTGAAACATTTATTAGCAAATAAATAAACAAAACTTGTAATCGCCGATAATAATTTTTGCCAACGCCTATTAAAGTATGAGAATTTTTACTACATGCAGCTGTAAATTATGCGTAAACAGAAAATACCAGTTTCAAACTATTGTTACGAATTGTCCTTTATAATTCGTTTTATTATTCAAGGGTTCGATATTTGTAAACTAAAACACCGTTACTTTTCGATTAAAACTCTATTTACACTCTATAACGTTTAAAATACAACTAACTACTAACCTTAATGTGTAGCCCTATTTATACTTCTAATGTTTTATTCTAGTAATTTCCAATTGTTCTTTTGTATTCGTTTTTTACATAATTATACAACAACAATTTCATTTTCAATTATTAGTTTTATATAATTTTCATATACATTTTAAACCAACATGTATTTGTGTTTGTGAGTTTCTATATACATTTTCCCCTACATGTATATTTGTTTTTGTAATGATTTAATAATTTTATAAACATATTTGAGAATGTTCCTAATGTATTTGTTTTTGTAATAATAACAGCAAAACCTACTTTAAAAGACTGTAATGACGATTTTGCTTTATAAAATTATTTCTTCGTAACACTATTTTTAAATAAACTTTCATGCAATGTTTACAATTTAACTGAGTTATTAAAATAAATTACATAATTTCTTTTTTACATATTCTAACAGTCTAATTCATAATAAGTCCTTAATGAAGGTTTAAACTATACATTAGTTATGAGACGTTATCTGTCTTATAAGCTCAAAATAAAATATCTTATTCATAAACCTTTAATAAGAGATTAACTAATAAAAGATTTTAATGTCATGCTGGCAATACCATGATGTTATTTCAGCATAGTGATGCACAATAAAAACTTAGGTACTTAAGTAATTTTTTAATATTCATAAAAATAGTGTAATAATAACACAATTATATATACAATTTATGTGTTTGAAATAATATTTACCGCTGTTAAAAAAAAATAACTAAAACAAATTGAAAAAAAATTGTTATTTTGAAACACAGTTTTTTAATTCATTTATAAAGTAATCGAGTACTACCTTCCTTTTTTTGGTTTGTGCATCACTATTCTGTTTACATTTTATTTTTAAATCAAAATTTTACAAAATGGTCTTGAAAACTTGGGAGAAAGAAAGATTTACATTTACATATAGAAACTGCTGACGGAGCCGAAATAAGATCAATTTTTTGCCATTATAAATTTAATTTTGTGCAGACACTGCAATTATTTACTATTATACGAAAATTTTTAATTATTTGAATTTAAATATGTGCATATGTACCTATATTAGTTGTATTCATTGTATGTAATACTATATTATCCCACTTTTATTTACACAATATCCAATTCAACTCACAAATATCGTTTTATTGTACGTTTGAAGTATGTAGAAACCTACAATAAAAATTTCTTATTTATATTTAAATGGTTTATGAGAGCGTTATGACACTGTTTTTTGTTTTCGAATACAAAATTAAGATATATTTCTTATAAGGCTCTTATAAGCACGTTTTATCTCATTATGAATAAGACTGTAATTCTCTTCTTCAAAATCAATCACTCAGCCAAATTTCAAGAATAAAATCTCATTAGTAATAAAACTATACTCATTTACTTATATTTTGTCTTTAACTTAAGAGTTAATTTATGTATGCGGTATTGTCGCAAACATTGGCTGTATGAAATGGTAAACTTAGAAGAAAATTTTGCTGTAAGTTCAAAGTGGTATGTTTTATTAAATTGCACAGTTTTTCCCTATTTCCCTGCATATTATAATAATCCCACTGCTTTTCAATAAAACGGACCCAGGTTTAAAAGAATGAACGACCAAAGTTTCATTTGAAGTATTTGCGTTTTAATTTTTAATAAAAAAAATATACAATTGCATTAACTTTGTGCAAAATTGTATTCTTAAACTTGTATCACCATTAAAAGTGAACGAACTCTCTGCATACACTAATATTTCATATAATTCATCAGGAATTACAGATCTTGGCTGTAATCTTGACAATTTCACATCCAGTGTGACAACTGAATATTTCTTTTTAAATACAAAAGTCTGACAAATATAGACAAATATTTGCAAATGTTCGACTTTATGAGGTTTCAGGCTGATGCCAAAGAGGAATTAGTGTTTGGCAAATAAAAGCAAATCCATCCATCCGTCTATTCTTGTGTATATAAACTGCCACAACATCACTAACTGCGCAGTCAGTCAACCAAACAAATTAAAATCAACCACATTAACCAAAAACAAGCGGCTCTATTTGATGCCAACCAGCGACCGGCAGAACAACCAAAAGACGTCGTCATCATTTTTGCTACTAATCCTTTTCTCAACAACTTGACAGCTGCTTGGCATCCTTTTTCACAAATTTTAGCTGTGCCATCAATCACCGGATGTGTTATGGATGTTATGCCAGTCTGTGAATTTGCTCTTTACTTCCCCTCAAAACCAAAACTTTTATTTTAAGTTTTACCAGGCTGTTAAAAATGTTGGCTCCATAGTCTCTAAAGCTGATGCTGGCTGTTCTTATTGGACTAATTACTCACGCAATAAACTCAAATAAAAAGATCACATTTATTGCTGTTTTTTAAGTATATTTTTCTGTCTTTTCATCTTCATCATTTTACTCTGTTCACTCATCATTTTGCATATGCATACAGTGGCATAAAAAATAAATCTTTTTTAAATCGGTTTGTTTTTTTTCAAGTCTTCAAACTTAATTCCTCTTCTTCACATTGATCTGATTGTCGATCATGTATTTGTGTTTCTTTGCATTACGTTTATTATTATTTTTACATTCCATTGCATCAACATACTTTGAATGATGCCCTCATGGAAAAATTTCTGTAAGAGGAGCAAACTCATGCTTCAATACACAATAAATTTTTTATCATTAAATGCTTAAATTTGCAAAAACAAAAGGTCACGACAAAATTATAGGATTCAATTTCTGACTTTAATAACTTTTTTTTTTCTACTATATCAAATTCTCGTTATGTCTTTTACAAACACGGTTCGTATACACCCTAATACTAAATATTTTTGAACAAAAATAGTATTATTTTGAGAAACTTTTGCGTTGAAATGTCGAAATGCTGCTTTTAAAGAGCCATGAACACTGGTATAAGTATATGAAATGATATAATCGGACTTAAAATGGTTAGACAGTGAACAAAATACTAAAAGGGCAATATTTGTAGGCGTGACAAAAAATAATAGAAATATTTTGGGAATCACTGCCAGAATTTTTTTCGAACCACTTTACATCTGTGGTTTAATTAGAGGATAAATTTTGTATGTTGGCATAAAAATTATAATTGGATTCGTTAAAACATGACTTAATGAAAACTATAAAAGACAGTCAATCAAAAATCTCTTTCTACAGCATAACTTTGAATAAACAATTCACTGTCACTTTTTTCGTCAAGAAGGTTTAAAGTAAATACTATTTCAAGAGATGTTCCTTTATATATATTTAAGTTACGAGAAATTACATCAATGCAATACATCATATTCATTGTTTTCTTTCTTATCATCTACTTATGGTTTTAATCCTTTCGGAAACAAACTTACAAGCTGTTAAATAAGAATTTCCTAAAAAGATTCAGAAAATGAGCACTTGAATGACTTCACATACACTCTAAAGATATGCTTGTTCCAACAGTTATTTCAATATAAAGTGCAACTCATGCAACAATTAGAGCCTGCTGACAATTTGCAATGCAGTGGATATGTTGATTGAGTACTTGGGAAACATATTTCCTAAGCTGTTTTTTAAAACATAATTGTTTCCCACGATGAAGCTTTATATCAGAAAGCAAAATTGTTGCTTGTAGGGCTCGTAGAACACAGAAGTAGTAGTGGAACAGCCATTACCAAAACAGAATTAAACGTCAATTGATCAACAAGAATATTAATATGGCGCCGTTATTCATCCGCGTATGAAATAGAGACATATTACACCAAAAGATTCAAACCAACTTTTATTTTTAATAAATTCTACAAACTCTTAGTATAAGTCCACACTCTCCCTATATACTCGTATATGTATATATCATGTTTCCGACTTTTTTCCGTGCCTCAAACTCAGTGTTTCTTTCTTTGATGGTAAAGTAAAGTAGCGAAAAAAAAAAATTCAACTCTGTGCCACAATTCAACTATTCTTTTGTTTTTTTTTTCTTTTGTTAACTTTTAGATTTTATTAATAAGCATCAGTAAGCGTTGTTTGCTTCTCTGTCGATTTAATTTTTTTATATTTATAAAAAGAGTGAACAAGATTAGTGAGGAAAAAAAATGCAAAAACATTTGTTAAAGTAAAAGTAACTCAACTAGAGTTATTAAAATAAAAGTTTAATTAAAAATTGGCAAATTGTGAATTTTATAATAGAAACAGCCGTCAGCAGATACCAAACTTGCGATTGTTAGGCCTTGAGAAGAAGGCAAATCAATGCATGAAGTTGCTCGTCAATTTAAAATCAATAAATCAACGGTCTGTCGGATTGCATCAAAGTATCGTCAAAGATATAATGCCTAAAGAGAGACAGGAAGTGGTCATCCTCCTAAATCTACGGCCAAGACCGTCTTTTAATAAAGATAGTAAAAATTGATCCTCAGAAAACGGTAGTAGATATTACTAATTGTGCAAATGAGCAATTAGGGGTTTCTATTGACGTCCACACAGCCGGAAACCGATTAAAAGAGGCAAACTTATTAGCAATAGGACCAGTCAAGATGTCATTTATAAATAAGGTAAATAAGAAAAAACGGCTTGATTCTGTGAGACGGTATCTGCATTGGTCACAGTAGCAGTGGACCAAAGTGTTGTGAAGCGACGAATCAAAATTTAACTTATTTGGCTTTGATGGGTTAAAATATATACGTCGTCCCCCAAAACAAAGATATTCACAAAAATATAACAAATTAGCAACATTCTGTAAATATGACTAAACAGGTTGTTGAACGTAATATGGCATCGAGTTGCGTATTTTTCTCGCTACTGTAAATGAAAACAGCAGAGGGGTTCAAAAACCCACGAATTCTGTTTACTGTAACTTTTTTGTATTTCTCTTTTACTGTATGTCTTTATATAAGTATTTCTCTTGCAATTGCTTTATATCATAAGAGAATATAAAGATTAATAAAAAAGTAATAAAAAAAAATAATAAAATAAAACTCTGTACCCAAATCTAATATTGAAAAAAGGCCACACATACATATATGTCTACATAAAATCATTATTTATATATTAAATTTTTTAATAGCCCGGCTTGGTAAAGCGTAAAACAGCCCTGCTTCCAGAGACGGAAGTAAAAAGGGGTTACTGCAGTTATACAATAAATCTCTTAGTGAGGGTGATTGAATTAATATTTAATAACTTGATATTAATCCTGTTATTTAGATACGGGGCTAAATCTTATATACGATTACATATTGTGGTTCAAAATGATTTCATTTGTATTACTAACATTTTTCTTTGAGCGTTTGTATTTGTCTACTTGACATTCATCATTTGCGAATATCAGCTTAACATGGTAGTGCTGCCATTGATGGCATATGTGATCCATCAATTTTTTCTCATATTCACTTGTTGTTCAAAGTTCTATATCTCCAAGGTCATTTTCATCATGGAACATTTAGAAAAGTCATGATTGTTGTCACGTCTTAGTGTATTTTTTCAATTTGACCGATACGCTCGTTTTGGGTGCAGCGCTTTTTTTAATTTTCTGTATTTGCATCAGTTATCTTTTTTTTTAATTCTGCTGCATTCATAAATCAATCATTCATTAGTTGCTCAACTTGTCCAACTTGTGTCACAATTTGTGAAGGATGATGCTGTTGCAAATATTATGTGGCTGACAATGATGAACGTGTCTTGTCCACTATAAAAAAGAACATAAACCACAAAATAATGAAAATAAAATTTTATTTAAAGGCAACCACTTGTACACAAATTCTCTTGGTTTTTTAATGGTAAATAAAGTTTACTGTCACAACTATTATTTATTTGTTAACTACCAGTATCAGATATGATCTCACGTCATTTGGATGTATGCCAGTCGTGCTTCAGATTAATTTTTATGAGCATAGTTGTGCGGACAAAAATAGCAAAAATACTTGTAAAACAGAGGCCTAATTCTGTAACTCTCCTAAGCTAAAACTCTATCGCTAAAAATTTATAAACTTCATTTAGGACTTTTTGGCTAAGAATAGAATTCTTGGACACTTATTGTAATTTAAGAACTTCCTGCCTACTACCTCTAAACTTTTTAATTTTATATATTCTAACGCCCAGCCTACTTCAAAAACCCAAAATTTTAGCAGTTTAGCTTAAGAGAATTACAGAATAAGGCCCCAGGAAAGTTATCGCTTTTTTCAAAATGCGTTGCATAAATTACCTATAGATTGTAATTTTAACTCTCTGTATACTACATACATATGTTTACTTTTATTTAATTAAAAAATATTCCATCTTTTTACCCTTTCCATCTTTTGACTTTACACCTTTGCTCATTTTCCTTGTATTTTATGTTAAATTTTTATTTTTTGGCAATAAATTTTCTACCACAAACTACCGTAAACGAACAGTCAGATCTATTAAACCCACACTCCTTAAATATATACTTTGATGGGTCCACTGAACCCATTTTTTAAATTTTTTTGTGATATAGAAAGGACTTAAGAGAACTTCTCCGATAAAGAAAGAACCTTGCTTACCTAACAGCAACTTACATGTTTTGATAAAGAAATTTAGCATCGAAGTCTTAGACATGGCTTGTACTCAAAATGAAAAATTTCCAAAATGCAAATGGAAAGTTGATCTATGGCAGTAAAAATCGATACTAGAGCATCTATTATCAATCAGCTTTTATTAATATTTATTTTAATTGCCCATTTGATAACAGAGGACTTCATTGTAATAGCAAAGGTGAACACGAAGTAATATCTGGCTGTTTATCAACAGGAGAATGTAATTCTTTAGCGACATACTGTTAGCAATAACATTTCCGTTTGAGTCTCTGCTGTGCAATAACTGCTTACCACATGGCATGAAGAAGAATAAATGCGTATGCTTATACAAGAGGCGAGTTGATTTCGAAATTTTTATTTAGATATAATATAGTGTAACCCTTTGGTCATAATGTGTAGTCCGATATCTCAAATTTGCATATTTCAGAGGAATTGTACAATATTTGTCACATAATACGTAAACGGCTTTTGAAAGTACATTGTGGGTCGGTACAAGCTGTTAACTGCTCTTATAAGCATATACTGCTGAGTTGAAATTTAAATGTAAACCAAATATAAAAAACCATTAATTTTCGACACCCTATAGGATAGCCTTAATTTAACTGCGAGTAAAAATTCCATGAAGGAAATGTTGCAACAATATATTGAATTTTTCAAATGAAATTCGAATCAAAAAAAAATAAAAACCATTAAATGACCACTCGAACAGCTGTTCATCGTGCGGGAGATTAAGTGCTCTATACGTCATTTCATATTTTTTATACAACTCGAGTTAATGATGCCACTTTAGGTTTTCGACCACAAATTTATCAAATTTGTAATCCGTTTTAGGATATCTCGTCAAGTTTCGGAGATAAATAGCCGAAAACGGATTACAGATTTTAAAAATTTTAGTGTCAGAAACCTTAAGTAACATCATTAACTCGAGATTTAAAAAATGACGTATAGAACATATAAACTCCCGCACGACGAATTGTATCCAGTACCGGAATTCAGTAATTTTTAACAATACGATATTCGCAAAAGAAGTCGACAGTTTTTATTGTTTGCAGTAACGATTATGTGATTCACTAAGCACATTTTATCGACAGTATACAACTGTAGTTTTCTTTATGTTTAAATTGCAATAATTTGGCAGCACTGTATAAAATCAGTCAGTTTTTGGGTAGAAAGTTAGCAAAGCTACAAACCTCTAGTTTCTTTGGGTATACAAACACACAAAAATGGTTCTCAAACAAACTAGTTAATAGCGTAGGCACATCTCTGTACAAAATTTCAATATAAAAAATTTACGATTTTCCAACTGAATAAACAGCATAAAAATTTTTGGCGTTAGTTTACGACAACAGCAATCGTAAACAAAAAATAATGAATAGCAATATCGACAATTCTGTTGTTTACTATTGAAAACAATGCGATTATCGTAAAAATAAGTTACTGAATCGCACCACAGGTGTTTTTAAAGCAATCTCGTAGATCCATGTTTAAGATTGTGTGTTTAAAGTAATCCGAAAATACTGCGTCGCGAAGTGATATGTAAAATTATTTGTTAGTTTTATTTTCTTATACACCACTACGCAACTATTTTTTTGTAAACGTACATTCCAATTAAAAAAAGACGATATCCGTATATGTTGCCTGTCTGATGTACTAAATATCAATCGCTATTTTCTTTTATTACATCTTTCTTTTTATATTTAATTTATTTCATTATTTACATTAAATTATAATATTAATATTCCACCAAGAAAAAAAAGCTCATCAATGTGGAATCAATGATGTAATCAATCTCAATTTGTTCCATTTTTAGTGAATTTAACATGTGATTGATATAGAACGGGAGTGATCGAAAGGCATAATTAGTATTAGTTTTACAAATAAAGATCTGTCTTAGAATATTTAAATCCGTTCTTGCGGGAAGTAAGTACTAAGTAATAAATTTTAGTTTGTTTTTCATTAAAACAGACCAGGGTATAGTAAATTTCGAATTGCATCAACTTCAATTTGAAAGGTACATAGATTGTGACTTCGATATACAGTCGTTTTTTATATGCCAATATATAGATTCCTTGACTAGCGCAATATGTTTAGTTTTTTCAATGCTATTGTTCGCTTTTCTTGATCCTTTTTTTAGACTTCTCCTTTGTTTAACGTTAATCGTCAATATATTTTGCTAATTTTATTATTTGTCATGTTTCCTATTATTTTCAACGACAGATATTTGACATTCAAGGGCGAAGGTATAAACACTGATCTTAGAGTGATAAAATTTACAGAAATTTGTCCTCATTCGTAAGGTGCTTAATAGGAAAAAAAACATTTCCCTTTTCTATGGCAAACTATCAACCGAATCTGTTTAACTTTGTTCTGATACTCTAGGTAAGTTTGCATGAGCCGCTCGTGATTAAATATGCCCTCACAGATAAAATGACCCCATTGTAATAATTACCAACAGTGTTGGGCACAAAAAATGTATGTTTGAAAGCTAGGTTGTAAAGAAAACTTTCTTCTCATTTCGAAAATGTTATATACCTTGAATATGTATCACATCCGTAGTAAAGCAGAAAATTGGCGAACATGATTTTTAATATGATTAGCAAACATATTCTAAATGGAAGAAAACAGAATCGCTAAGTTGCGAAGTATTTTTTAGTTTTCAATAATTGAAAATCGTCAGAAGCGTAAGTTCTTAATAATAAAAGAGATATTTAGTAATAATTTGTATGTTAAACTAGCAAAACTCAGATAATATGGGCTGTATGTGCTTAGTAATTTACCACATTTAGTTCTACCATCCCACACATACAATTCTTCACGAAAACATTCACAATCTTGCAAAATTTTATTTTAGTTTCCAGGTTATAAGTATATCATAAAGTGGGCGTGGCAATCACAAATATGGGAAACTATTCCAAGTATACGATCACCAAGTTATATCCTTTTACGACTATTACTTACCAAATTCTTTAATTTTTGATAGTTCGCTACTTCCTTTCAAAGACGCCTATTTTTAATTTACTTATAAACCTTCCCCCTGATATGAAGAAAAGTGCCGAATTTCATAGGATTAGGAGTTATTAATGTGAGACCAACAGGCAGCAGAAAAAATAATAAAAATGCATTTATATGTAGACTTTAATTTTTTTGATTCTCAGTTTATTTATATCGATTATTTTAACCAATTGAATAACTGGCAAATAATCCACTTCTATTTCTTTTTTTATAGCTTACAAAAATGTTTTTTTACTATTTTCAATTTAAGTGAACTATAAAATAAATAAATATAGAGCCACAGCAGGCAATAACAACAGCAATAATAAGAAAGACAAAAAAATGTGAAATCATTGTAACACTCATTACATTTCAACTTGTAAATACTTTTTAAAAAATTTTTGAAATTTGATCCTTTTTTGTTAATTGTAAATGTTACAAATGGTTGGTAAAGACTTAAAACCACGAAAGCCACTCATTAAATGCGCTAAAAGTAACATTTTACATTGACAGCAGAGGGCAGACGATCAGTTTGTTTGAATGCAAAACGCGGCAGCCCAACCAGGTTTTGGCCAGTCGGTTGTTTAGCTGGCTGCCTGGTACTCTACAATTTGGACAAGTACAACATTAAAAACTAAACAACTGATATTTCACAAAAGCGACATAAACACCTTAAGTTTTTCTTTTTTTTCTATCTCTCTCTCTTTGTGTTTCTCTCTATTTTATTTTGGTTTTGTTTTCACCACAATTTCAAACTTTTTAATATTTTTTTAAGCAACGAAATGTGTTTGTATTACAAGACACAGAAGGAAAAAAACCGAACAGAAATATAAATGCAGGCATATAAAAAGGATTTTTCTATAGCTACGTTCACCATAGCAATAAAAATTGTGACAATTTAAGAGCGTAAAAAATTTCTTCAAAATCATCTACATTTCAAGCAGTTTTAACAACCAATATAGAGCTGTTCATATATCAATTTATTGAGTTTTGTCTCTCTGGATCAAATTAAGCATACAGTTTAGGGATTAGTTTTCGATTCTTATTTCGAGAGCAGTATGATATAACTCAGTTGCCTTTGTAGTTCCATATCAGAAACTCCCTTGCACTTTTTCTGTTAAATGTTACCTATTACTTTACCAGTGATAAGTTTTGAGCAAAATACGTCTATTGGTTGTTTGTAACAACCATTTAAGACACACCACTAAAACAATAATTCGGTTGCACTATAAACTCTTTTGGTATTGGGTGTTTTGTCTAAGATGGCAAAGTTGCTTTATTTAGCAATCGGTTTAACAGCTAATAAGTACCCGCAAGGAGTGTTAGAGATTACGGTGCCTTATCGCCTATAAATGTGAGTAGTTGAAGAGGAGGACGTTATTGATATTCTATGTATGAGACTCAAATGTGATGTTCATATTTATTCAGTACCGAAAGAAGCATTCAAATGCCGGGTGTTTTGAAAGGATGCAGTTCATCTTAATATTTCGAATCCCAAGCAGGTTGTAGTAATCATTTTTCTTTTTATTAATTGTGTTTCATCATTAAATACTTTAATTAGATCAGAAACTCTATTAGGAATATGGATCGCCTTTTGCAAGGGTTTTCTAATCAAAGGTGAAAATGAAAATGATATCCGTGAAGGAATTACACACCAATCGAACTGAACCTGATTTCGCCTCCAGCTACGGAAATCTCATCAGAGTTATTTGCGCACAGAGGGAAAAAATGTATTGCAAATTCAACACTGTTCGTTTTTTGACCAGTCTGGTTGTCAGCTTGTAAACGAATGGGCACAAATCAACAACGTTATGCTTTTTATTTTTTTAATAATAATTTAGAAAAACCGAAAGGTTTTGTCCTTCGCTGGTATTGAACCTCGGTCGTTTGAGTTTCTGTTTTCTACTCATACTCATTTGTTGAATGTTGTGCTTTTATAATAATTTATCGTAACTAAAGATGAACAGAAACATTTTTTTTTAATAAAATTATTAAAATAAATAAAGAATATTTAGGACGGCTTGTTATAGTAAGAAGATATTCTGAAGTGAATGGTGATATCGTGGTGGTCAGAGAGTCCCGACTGGATGCATCATATACATATATATTTCGACATTATAACAGGCAATTAATACAAAAAAATAATAATGTGGACCAAAGGGGTCCTATACCTAAGGTGCGTAAGTTTTTATGACTTACCAGCAGGGTTAAAGTAATCTATGCTTATTTTATTTATTTATTTATCGGTATTTATATTAATTGAATAAATGATAAATAAACTGGCTCTTAATGATTATTAATTTATCGAAAGTGGCGATAACAATGAATACTTATAATCACATTCATTTTGTATTAGCATGTCTACTCTCAGTTGCCTTTTTGGAACATTATATACCTTTAGTTCTTATCAGACATGTGGCATGACTTAAAACAAACACACATTAATTTTTATATGAACATTTTTATATGAACGTTTGTAAAACGATTTACACAGCGTACTGCAAAAACAATTCGTGCTTTAGTCTCACTATCCGTTTCTGAAATAATCTTCTCGTGAAAGTTTTTTCCGTCACATCTGTGTATATTAATGCAGTTAAATGATGACCACAAATGACCACAATCGCTATTAATTTTTTTATCCTTCCCTTAACCTATTTATGAGCATCTACCAGCACTTCATGAGAAGTCCCATTTGTCGAAAATAAGAATGTTTTATTTTCTGTTTTTGCATAAAAAAAAATAATAAAAAATAATTACAAAAGTTACATGCGTGCTTTTCAAAGTTAAATTTAATGCAAGTGTGAACACACTGTTACAGAAGCAATGTTTGGATGTCTCAACAACAGACTTAATAGCAGCAGCAATATTCAAAATTTGCTTGTATTGTATGGCATTTTATGTTTGTTACAGCAACTCTAAAGGAGTAGTTTGCAATTATATCAAATGCGATCGATCTTTTAAATACATATTCGCATTGAGCAATAAATATAATGAAACTCTAACACAATAATATGTGTTCTTTTAAGAAAAGAAGCAATTGATGTTGTGTTGGTTAAATACGAGTAATGTATTTGAAAACTACTGATGATTTTAGAGCTTTTGTAGCCTGTCATGCAACATCGGCAGCCACAGCCGGGCACAACATCAACAACAGATTTTTATTTTTTTTTTATTTTAACCTTTACCCCACTCTGCTGCGGTTTTAGCCAAAATGCAGTACATGGTTTAGTTATCTGTATAAATGCAAAACGATATTGAACAATAGTCCATAATGTTGCTGACGATGATGATGGTTGTGAGCCACTGGCTTCTGAAATTCTTAATACAGCTGCCCCTGCTTTAGGTGGCCGCTGATATTGGCAGTGATGCTGCTGCTGGTAGTGATTGTTGGTTACTTCTTAAACAGTGCCATTCTTTTGACATTAGTTTTTTGTTCTTCTTCTTTTAACTTTATGCAACAATAACTAAAGACAAAAACGGCTACAACTACAACAATGCTAAGAAAAAAAGACCATAAGCTGAATTGAGTATGTTTGGCATGGTTGGTCGCATTCTGTCAGTTCTACACACATTGACTTCAACTGAATTGACAGTGGCAAGAGACTTGTGCCGGCTTTCATTTAAACATAAATTGTGTACGAATATCTTCCTTATACCCACATATTTAGCAAAAATAAAAACTTTGGTTAACCTTCAGTGTTTTGAGTGCAGTTTTTCCTTTTTTTTTTTTCTTTCTTTTCGATTTCATGCAGAATTGCCCATATTGTTATATTTCGTTTTTAGCTTCAGCATATTGCATTGCAGTGCATTGTTTTTTTTTTCTTTCTCAGTTTTACTTCACTTTGCAATGCGTCGAAGAATGATAGCGTTTAGCTGAAAAGCTGATACGATTTTGAGATGACAGCTGTGATATGGTCACTCTTATTGTGAGGCTGCTAGTATTGTGAGTAGTTTTTGCTAAAGACGTTATCAGAAGCAAATAAATAAAAACCAACAAAAATTTCGTAACACCAGAATTGCTTTTTGGCGACTTAGAAAATCGTAGTCTTTTATTATGGGGATTTGGGGAGAGTTAAATTAAAAAAAAAAATAACTCCTATAATACTGCGTGCAGGAGAGCAAAATCAATCAAAATTAAAAATAATTTTTCAAACCGTTTTTTGTTTTTTGTCAAGACCAATACTCATGCTCTGCATTATATTGGAAATTAAATTCATCATTTTATTAAAGAAAAAATTTAATTTTTTATTTATTAATTTTATATTTAATATTTATTGCAATATTAATATTTTATTTTAATTATTACGAGACGACTGGCTAAGATTTTTGCTTGGTGTAGTATCTCTTGTGGGAATATAGCCTCCATTCCTCGCTCTAACACTCAGAAAAGAAAATAAAAGTTCTAAATTCTTCACATAATAATGACAGTGAACAACTCTATACTTCAAATGGTATTTCCTTATAAAATAAAAAAATAAAAAAATCCTAGCAAAGTACAACAAAATTTTCAACCTTAAAAATTTTAATTCTATACCTTTAAAGGACTATTTGTTTCTATTTTAAAGGATTGCTACAGTGTGTTTTACACCATTTTTTGTTTTTAATTTCTTCTTTAAATCAATGAATTCGCAGTTATAGTGAATATTTTATTTTTTTTATGTTTTTAAGTAAATGAAAATAAAATAAATTAAATAAATTGGAGGTAACTCTTCGTCACCATCATCAAGCGTATAGCATATTCATATAAAGTGATATAATTAAATGAAGAGTTTTTATTTCTATTTTTAAGTCAGAAGACACCATATTCCTAATACAACCAAACAACTAACCAACCAAACAGCCAGCTAAATATAATTTTCACAACCAACCACGATCGTCAGTAACATCCTTAAAATAATCATCAACATCAGCAACAATAGCCAGACCCAACGCTATTCGCAGCAACATCATCAAAATAATGGTCGTTTTTTATAATGCAATAGCTCGTTTTTGTCCTTTAAAGAATTTTGTATACGGGGGCAGA
Source organism: Metopia argyrocephala (assembly GCA_963576795.1). Classification (NCBI taxonomy): domain Eukaryota; kingdom Metazoa; phylum Arthropoda; class Insecta; order Diptera; family Sarcophagidae; genus Metopia; species Metopia argyrocephala. Next base: position 9,894,113 of record OY756211.1, read on the forward strand.
CGTATAGTCGGACTAACCAAAAATTCTTAATAATGGCGTACTACTTCCAACAGCTATACAAACAAACAGCGAAAATAATAACAAAGTTAACAACATGTCGATCGTTTTGCATTGATCACATCTTAGATATGCACTCTGTTCTGTAAGAAACATACCATTACCGTGTCCCACTACATGAACTATGCGATAAGTTTTAAGTTCGTTATGGTATTTCCAGTGCTTGTTACGCAGTGATTTCTCCAGCTTTGACATTTTGGAATTTAGTTAAACGCGCGCTTGCGTTCATGTCTCATCAGCTTGTTAGTAACGAGTAACACACAAAACACAACAAAAATCATTATAATAAGACAGTATACATACGATGTAGTTGAGAAGAGGCGGTCGTGAAGTACACTACATCTGCATTGAAAATTTCATACATCCAGAATCAAAATCATGACTAAGTCACTGCATATAAAAATTGACTAATCTACAGGTAAACGTACACTCATAGAAACAACGAATATTTTTTGTTTTTAAGTGGTAGTTATATTACTGCATACAATATGATCTTAATATTGGTTATGCGCTAGTATCAGAGTTGTGTTATCAATATAATGACAAATGGCAATGACCAAGTAAAAACTGACAAATGCCACAACAAAATTTTCTCATATTTTATGCGTAATCTATGCCTTTGACTACAAAAACAATTATTTTATCACACATTCGGTGTATTATAACAGGAAAGAGTGATGTGTTTTTAAAGACATGGTATGCTACAGTGCATACAAATCACAGGTTTAAAGCTCAGTGAACACAAAGAAAAAAAAGAAAAGTTCATTTTGATTTCAGTATATATAAATAATTTCAAGGACCAATATCTCGATTATAACTTGTTGAATAATGGTTTCTAAATGGCCCAACATAGGGGTTTATACTTACAGACACAATCTATACCCTAAACTTATAAAAACGATTTGATCAAGTAAGGCTGCATGATTAACTGACGTTACCAAATCAAAAAAAATCGTGAAAGAGAAGTTCATGGCATCGTCATATTTAAACTATATAACGTCTTCGATCTTAAACCTAAAAAAGTCGATAAAATGTCTTTGGGGAAATATGAGAAATAAGCTTTATCGCTAAAGAACTTTTCGTTTTGTTAATTAGCATTAAAAGCACCCAATTATCACATCCGCGCCCTTATGTAAGCCCAAATGCTTTTAACGATGTGAAATCGACAAGTTCGGGTTATCCGATAGCTATATTTTTTTTTAGTAAAGTAACATCAAAACCGCACAAGCACAAGCTAAACCAAATCTGTAGCATTTCCAGTGTTTTAATTTTTTTTATAATTTTGCTATTGGCTTGCACAGTAGATCGATTATTGTGATAATAATTACTCTGTATTAGGGAAAAGTGTTCATCGCTTGACAACAAATTTTAACTATATCTATGTGTTCATCTGTTTTTAAATGTAAATCTTTCTTATTGATGACTTGCCTTACTCATAAAGTCGTTCAGACCAAATTCAGTAACTTTAGCTTAATTTTGTTATTTCTGAAACGCTTTTTAAGATTAAAGTTAAATTCTATAAGGAATTTTAAATTTTTTGCAATGATTTTTTCCCGATAATCAAAGAAGAAAATGATGGCCGTGAAGGAATAGTACACTAGCCAAACTGAACATGTTTTCGACTCCAGCTACGACATACAAAAATCAGTACTTAGTTTGTATGGAAGGCAACAGGCCCACTTATCCCATTTTGCCCTCTTTCTTATAAAAGCCGATTTCGGGATATATCTAAAAACTTCCCTAATATGGAATAGACGATTTTAGTTATATTTTTTTATATCGGTGTACCTAAACTTAAGCCCAGCCTTTCCTTATTCATTTGCCGAATTCACACGCTTTTGTAGCGTTGTATGCATTATTGAAAACAGTTTTTATTTACTTGCTTGTGAACATTGTATTCATGTAGGTTGTAACGAAAACGTCAATAATCAAATAAGAAGAAGAAAAACACCATTCGCAAATAAAAAAAAATTATCTTCAATTTATATTTTTATCACTTCTCAACATTATTTTCATTTCTATATTTTTATACTTCGTTATTTTTTTCGGCTGACAACGAATATATTTGTTTGAATTTTTATGCTTCTTTTCAATAATAGGCATTCACTTTACGTTAATAGCATAAAAAACAATACAACTTTTTGAACACATAAAAACCAATCGTATAAGTGTACAAAATTTTTTCATGAAAATTACTAACAAAAAACATACACTGTTGTAGTCTCAAACAACGATACAATGGTATTGTGAATTCGGCAATTGAATTGTGCACAGTGTATACAGTGATGAAACAACTGATAGCTTCAGGAATAAAAATCAGCTGTTATTAATTTTACAATTACTTAATAACAAGAAATATTATGAATTTTATATTACTACCCTGCAGATAATGCGAAAGAATACTCCACAGAGGAGTAGTATGAAATAAACATGGTCCATTTAACATTGCGATGTCCTAGGACTGGACCATGTAACCCAATGGACTAACCCAAAAACTACCCCATGGAGCACACTAGAGGAGTAGTTTAAAAAATAATCCATGGAGCACTCCACAGGGGTAGTTTAAACTACGTGATAAAAGAAAAAAACAGTACAGAAACGAAATTTATGGTTTAAATTTTTATTTATAAAGAATCATATACTCGTTTTATATATAATTTTTTTGCTTTCCATTTGTGTATCATTTTGTTGCAAATGCGAAACTTTTTTTACAAATTGTTCTAAAAATTGAGTAACGTCATAACGTTTCTGCTTGCCCACAAATACACCAGCGGGAAATACTTTTATATTTTTAATATTAACGACTTTAATTAAAATCGGCCAAAGCCTTAAGAAATAGGCAAGCCATCGATATTAATATCACAGAGCACTTCATGGTAATTTTGTAATAAATGTGCCGCCTTCAAAAAATATTTTCTATTCCGAAATGCATATTCCGACCGGGATGCAAAACCGAAGTGCTTGGAGCTGTTGCAGTCTTTTCCAAAAACGTACTTGGATATAAAGGCACATCCACACCATTATCAGGATTGCCAAGAGCTCTCGCATATTCTTCATTGAAGTTCTGCTTTTCACTTAAATTTTCCTGATCAGAAACTTCGACCCTAGCAAATTGATTATTAATTAATTCTTCACTTACACATTCAATTTAATCACATTGCACCCTTAACATCACTTAATCTTTCTAAATATCTTTCCTTTGTTTTCTTTTACTAACCGCCTTTTATTTAACTTTTTTTATATTTAACAATTTTACCAATTGTAAACCTCTAAAATTATAATTTTTTAAATTTTATTTTGCCGCTTTATTTTTTTCACTTTAACGATTTTTTATTCTTTTAATATACGCATGCATCATATACACAAAATTTCCTACTAAAATAAACATATGGAAACAGAGTTGGCATTGTAAAATATTTCATTTAAGACTTAGTACGATTACTGGCAACAACGTATGAAAATATTAAACATGAATACTTGTGGTAAAGCAATAAGCTGTTGTTTTTTCAATAACATGGTCCATGTCTGCATTACATTGGACCATATTTGTAAGTAGTCCATTTAACAATAATTGGACCATGTAACCAATTATTATTTGCAGGGTAATACTTGATATCTCTCACTGTTATCACTGTGGAAACACTGGGACATATCTACCGATGGCCCAGTCCATAATAAATGTGCACGTTGCAAAATTAATTTTATTTCTAATTCTAATCAAAATTTTTAAGTATAGATCGAAAAATCTAAAAATTTAAACAAACTGTACATAATGTAGGGTATTTAAAGCAGAAAAATCAGAGCAGTCTTTATTTAAGTCTAAAGCTTTTTTATTTTAAAACTTTTTATTTTTTTTTTTGCGTATAACCATATGAAAATCTAAAATAACAATCGTCGTAAAAACAAAAAACTAAAAGAAAAAAAGAAACCAAAATTATATTTCAACGATCATCAAGTGTCTGTCGCACGCGTTTGCATTCAACTAAATTTATTGGTATCATTGATTTTCTGAAAGAATCCTATATTGTTACTGCTGTTGTTGCTGTTGTTATTGCTGTTCGTATTGTTACTTTTGTAGTTACCACAAACATGTATTGTTTTATTTGTTGCACCAACTAAATATTTTGGTTTCTTGTATAAAGTTTCGTTAGTATTTTATCAGTTGTCAGTTCAACTTTTTTCTTCAAGTTTCGATTTTTGTATCCATTTCATTATTATTTAATTTTTTTTATATACTTACATACATATGTATATACTTATATACTTCTTTTTTTTTGGTTTAGTTGCGAGAATGATAATGATCTTTATTTCAATGATTTTTGTTTGTTCGCATTTCCATAAATTGGTGAAAAACGTTATTTGTGTGATCATTTGTGGTGAACATAGAAAATTTGTGGTTTTTCGTATGGATTTTGAAATTATTCTTGAAGATTGTAAGTGAGTTATCAAAATAACTGTCTGATGGCAGTTTAGAAAATACATATACATATATATACACTATGAAAAACAATGAAATAATTGAGGGAAAAGATAACGTTTATGTTAATAATTGTGCTCGGTACAGTGTGGAAGACTTCGGTCTAAAATTTATTATAATTTTGGGTAAAAAATTTTATAAATTTATATACATTTATGTAAATAAATCATACTTCAGATTGTACATTGTAGACAACAAAAAAAATTTATTCATAAATATAACGTAACATTAGAGTGGACAATTATCATAGACTGGAATTGAAATCAAGAAGATTTAATAAAAAGGATACCCTGAATTGTGATTGACTGTTGCCTTATTGTGTTCTCTGAAATATAAAAAATATGAAAGTACTTCGAAATCACTAAATTCAATCTTATTTAAACTTTGTGTGCAATCTCATATATAAAAAGTAATAAATGTATTGCTGAAATATGACATTCTAAACTACAAAATATTTTGTAGTTCTTGACAACTTTAGATCATAAATAGTTTTAAGTAATGAAGCCTTACGCGCTATGCCAATTATCTTATAACTCTGTACTTTTTCGCCTACTCTGCCTAATGAAAGAGTGAAGTCCACACTTTTGTAAAGTTATTTTTACTTAATAAATAAAAATTTTTTGTATGGTTTTTATTAGTCTTAAAATCCTAATACATACTTGTATTCTTATGAAGAATAACATTCGTTAAGGAATATGTACAACACTAGCAGAACTGAACGTGCTTTAGACCCAACTTCGAAATAAATAAAAATTAAAATAAATAAAAAAAAAGTATTCAAATGGAAAATTCTTATTGTTATATGGACTGTAATAGTGATCACTTATTAAATGAATTTTGTTTCGTAAGATCTAAGTTAAATTTTATCAAGAATTTTAATTTTTTTGTTTGCAAACATTTTGTTATAATTAAAGGTGGAAGGAATTATACACAAGCCGAACTGAACATGTTATCGACCCCATCTTGGGTAGTCTCATCAGAGTTCTTTATGTTCTGTACTTATTCATGGCAAATATCAATTATTTAACTCGCACTTTTGTATAAATCATATATCGGAATTATATTTTTCTTTCTTTCTATATGTATGTGCATACATTTGTTATGAGCTAGTCGAAGTTTGTCAAACAAAATACATTTCACTTGTTAAAATGAAACCAGTGTTGTTGCCGCTTTTGAAACCATATTGGAGTCGAATGGAACAGCGAAGTATTAGGAATTCAGGTATCACAAAATTTATTCTAAACTCGTTTTATAAAATGTTTTAACTAGAGACCCGAAGCATAGTATTCTGCACACCCAATAATGGTTTCCACCACAACCGACACTAAACTTGTAATTACAAGCTACATTCGGTGTAGTTGGTAACTAAATTCTTCTACAATAAGATTTGATATACATACTTGAGGCTAATTATTACAATTTAGCGATAGTTACATATATACGAGTACATACATAATTGGCTATTACATTTGGATATTATTATTTAAACTCATCATATTTACTTGACCCTGCAAAAAGTGCGACTACTCCATGCACGTGTGTAAAATGTACTCCATGATGGACCATGACTAGTAACATTCTTTACCCATTATGCATGTAAAAAAGTGACCCATTTTACATTGCGATGTCCTAGGAGAGGACCAGGTCCAACCAAATATAACATAAAAGTAACCTCAAAACTACTCCCATGTAACTACTCCGTGATTTATACAATTGAGATTAGTTTCATAACAACTTCACGTATATATTCTATGGATCAACTTTTGTAGTTATTTTGATAACTACTTTATGTCATTAATTCATGGTCTACTAACAGAAGACTATTTCCTACAAACCTTTAAAATTATAAATCAAGTTTCAATTATATTTTTTAACACTTTTTAAGCCCTAATATATTTTATTACTATACTTTTATGTATACACAGACTTTGAGAAAAACTGAAAATGGACGCTGCGAGCGTTACCATTCAGTAATTTTTTAACTTAAATGTGTCGCCAGTGTTACCCAATTGTAAATTTTACTTCAAATATACAAAAAAGTACACAATTTAATTACATAGGACTATTCTGTTAACTACTCATCTGGGTTATGTAGTCCAATTTTTTTTGCAGGGGAGGTTGCCATATTTTATGTTCTTTAAATAATTAAGAAAAATTTTGTTTTTTATTATATCCACAGCAAAGTAATCGTGTTGCCGAATTAAAAAAAATGAAACATTTATTGTATAGTTAACTTTCATTATCTGACACTTTATAGAAAAGCTGTAATAAAGTACCAAAATGTGTGAAATGTTGTCGCCGTTGTCTAGTGGTTAGTGTGCTGGCTTACTAAGACAAGAGCTTAAGGTTCAGACCTCAGCTCTGACATTTTGAAAGAAAAACATATAAAAAAAATATATCTTTTGGCGACTACTTCTTAGCAGTCTTCTGGCGAAAGCTCTGAGAGTAACTAATTGTCATGAACAAGTTTCTTAAATCTGTCGTTTCAAGACTACTTTAAATTGTAGGTTCCGGTACTCAGGGATAAATATTAACATACACAACATGGGTGCAGCACCCATGGCCTTAACAATGAAACATGTATGTAAATGTATTAAATTTCAAAATTCATTATACGAATATATGCATAGATATTTTATCTGGAGTTCTATATGGCAGTCATCTTGGACGTTTGTAATTTACATTATTAACAAATGATATTCCATTAATTATTATCCACTATACTTCATTAACCCATATCATCCTAGTGTTCCAGTTTTTGAGCGGTTAAAATTTGTATTATTTAAAAAAAAAAAGAAATCCAATTAAATATTTAATTGGACGAATTAAACTTTTAATTAAAAATTTTGTCATTTTTAAACCAAACACATTAATTGCTACAATTAAAGAATTAATTTGCGCTAAAATTTTAAACCGATGAAAACATTAATTAAAAGAACTAAAATATTATTTCATACCACCACTGATTTGCAAATACAAATTTTTTAATTTTTTCAATTCTTTTAAAGCAAATCAACCTAAAAACATACAAATTAATTAACGAATATAAAATATAATTATATTTTTTTCTCCAAAAACAATAATTGTAAAATATGTACTTTTGGACCGTCTTCTATCATTCATGAGCTTATTCTATATCTTCCCCTTTTCCCATTTGTGTAAAATTCCTAAAAAATTAATAAAATTGAAGCTACATAATTTTGTATTCAAATTCGAAATATTGTAAGTGCTTACCAATTTCTTCAGCGTTTTTTGAAACGTTATGTTCCTGTACACGCTCAAACAAATCATTGGAAGAATTACTTATAAGTTACTGCACATTTTTCTGTGTATGATAATCATACGAATTAAAATTTGTTTTAAATTTAGTGGTTTTATAAGATAAGTACAAAACAAAAACGAAACGGTAGCTTTTAATGCTTTATTTTTTTCTAAGAACTATACAGTTTTATTATTGGTATAGTAGGATAATATGCCAATGTAAAATGAAATAGAAATTTAGTAGAAGAGTTGGTGTGCAATTGTTTTCTTGAATTGTTAGTTCAGTTATTCTTTATTTTGTTATAGTTTGTCGGTAGATGAAATTAGAAGAAGACGACGATTTACTTTCTGCCGATATATGCATAACACCACCGGAAAATTGGGACAAAAGTGATAAACACAGTGGTGATGAGGAGTCTTATAATATAAATAGTTTGAAAAGACATTAACTCTTAGAGGAGGCAGAAGTCCGGACGACATTATAAATCCAGACCGGAATAAATTTTTTTGAAGATGTCCCTAATGACACAGTTATAAATGATACCAACAAAGTAAGGTGTTCATTTATGATTAATCCACATAAAAAAGAAGGTGCCCAACTACAATAAAATGTAAATATGTAGGTATACCATAGAAGCAGGACAAAATTGCCAACCCACATAATTTTCTATAAGATCTTGAACTTTTCTTTGATGTATAAGTTTTTAAGCTCCTTCGCGCTGAAACTGAAAAAAACGCTACTCAAAAAGGAAACCACACGGTTAGATAGCATACGGTAAGATATTATTAAAAATGATAGACAAGCCCGTTGTGGGATGTGCCATACGAACATATCAAAATTGTTCCGCAACTTCTTACACTACGTAAAAAAATATATTTTACTAAATTTAATTAATTTTTTCTAAATTGTTTCTTTTAATAAAATGTGAATTCTGTTTAAATTTAAATAAATACTTCTAAATAAAAATCGTTATAGAGTTTATTATTTAAATAAAATTAATAAGTAGTTATAGTGGAATATTATTCTACTGTTCTATTTTTTAAATCGGAAATTCTGTAATGTAAAATTTATTTTTCGATATATAAAATCTGATAACTTGAAGCTTGCTTGGGATGATATGGATTAATATATGCTTGATTTCTTTCTGTTTCTTTCGTTTATTAAAGTATTGATCAAACATTACTACAACTAAACTAAACTAAAATAAATTTAGCCAAACTCAATACCAAGAACTATAAATACATATGCATAGGATTTTTCCATTTTAATTTTTCAATTCTTGAGTAAGCGCAGTTATTAAATGATTTTGAAAAACATATAGATAGAAAGTTGGATTTTAAATCTCAGATTCATCTTACAATGATTAAAGCTACTGAAGTACTGGTATTCATCAAACGCTGAAGTTGAGAATTTTGTGATCCATATATTACAAAACAATAACATATTTCTAACACTTGTAAGACGAATTCTTGAATATAATTCCTTTGTGTGGGACCCTTAAGCTGTGTCCATTCAAAATCAATTGACTCTGTTCAAAACCAATTTTTACTCATTTGTCTTCGTGGTGTGAGATGGAATTAAAAAGTTACCTGCCCTCTTATTAACATCACCTTTCACTTAATAAGTGTATTTTTCGTATTTAATCTATTAAATGGAATTTCAGCATATCTACTAAGAAAATTAAATTTAAATTTCCCTTTTCATTGTTTATAATGAATACGTCTAATTTTGCTATTTTTGGAGATTCTGCTATGAGTTTAATTGGTTATGTGAATGAAACAATATATATATATATATATTCATAAATTCAGACATTCAGTATTGTATTGTAGTGCATTTGAAATTGTATTTTAATATGAATTATTATTATAGATGTAAATAAATATATGAAAGTGTTTTGTTCCTGATAATTTATATATTAGAAATGTCTGGAATATTCACACCAGACTAGTGAATAACGATTTGACATATTTTTTTATTTTACGTTGCTTCTTCGGTCTTTACTTAAACCTCCTTTCCTTTAACCCTCTCCAGACGTTTAAAAGTAACACACAAAATATTACCCCTATTTTGACATGATTTTTAAAATTATTTTCTCAAAAAAAAAAAATTTATATTTTAGTTACGAAAAAAACTGTTAAATAATTGGTAAATCAATCCCATGAAAAATAGAAACAAAATGTTTTATGCAAAGAGGCATCAGTATTTAAATAATCTACACCTTTGGGGGACGAAAAGACATACTTTTTGTTTTATTTTTTTTTAATCATTCTATCGATTACTCCTTCCTCTCTTCGTTAAAAATTATATGCTCTTTTTCATCGAAACGATTTATTAAAAAAAAAACATTTTGTTGCCGTTACAACACCTGCAGTTTTGTTACCGTTATGCGCGTTGATATGAGTATCGTTCTGGTTCCTTCTCCTACGCTTTTTTAACATTATTTTGTCAGCCATTTATGACAACCTGTAACAGAGTGTATTGAACAAGTGGGGTGCGTTTTGAGTTTCGGTTAACGTTTGGAGGTTTTTAAACTTTTCATATTTTTTTTTCTTGATGCCTTTTGATCTTTTGTGGAATCATTTTTTGTGTTTCGGTAAAGTTTCATTAATTTTTTGTTTTTGGCGTGTTTTTAATTTAATTTATTTGAACGCGTCTTTTTTGCTATATTGCCTGTTTTCCCTGCTGGGTTGTGTTTTTTTGTACTAATTTAATGTACAAAAACTCGTTTTTTTTTGTTTTTGTTTTTGCTTTTTTTCTGAGAGGTTTTGTAGTCTCAACTTTTTATATCACTTTGTTTGATGTTTTAATTTCATTAAAGGATTCTTTTGTATGATGTACGAGTACAATGAAAAAAATGTGTGTTCCCTAAAGGCAGTTATTTCCAAACTGTTGTATAGAAGAATACAAAAATTAATGCGACATAAAAAAAAATCGGATCTGCTTCTTAAGGCACCCTTACACGACATGTTTTTTACACGTGTTTTTTAAATTTAAAATACATAAGTTTTTTTTGTGTGTGTCAAAATTAATCAATTTACATAAGGTTTATAATTTTTACTCACAAACGTATATGTATAAATGCATATGTAAATAAATAACAAAAATTTTTAGGCACACAATTTATAAAAAAAAAACTATTTTACGCATAATTCATCGCCGACTAATGTTTGTACATGCATAGAAATTTAATATCATATGTGTGCACATACGAAATTAGAACATGCCCTAATTGAAATTTTGTCATAAGACTTTCCTTGTGTTTTTTACACAAGCAATGTTTTAAAAGTCACACACGACATGTAACTGTTTACTCATGTAAAAGTTGACAGTAACAGTGTAAAAAACATGTCGTGTAAGGGTGCCTTTAGTAATAAATATATTTCATAGTGGCTGTAGTGTAGATTCTTAATACACATTGAAATACATTGTTTTGGCTATTAGTTCAGATACGAATTGCTTGATGTGGTATGAATGGAAATTTAGAAAATTTGTTTCCAATCTGTTAGCTTAAGGAAAAGATTTAAAATTATTAGCTCACTTAAAAGGGAAGGAATATGTATTTAAATAATTTGGGCTGGGGCCCAAACTTCGGGCCTCCAGCACATTAATAATTTTAATTAAATTTATATTGTATGAAATCAAGTCAACAGTAATTGTTAATAATTTATTTTCTTCCTTTTCGAGTACTATAATACTACATACATAATTAGCCATTGAAATCCTGTTTCAGGGTCACAGCCTAGCTTTACGCAGTACTCGTATTGTGTGTATTAATTTTCATCCATGAGTCTCGGTACCCAGTACCTACAGTTCACAATCGACTCCGAACGATGGACTTGGGAAGCTTGTTCAGTTTAATCAGTTACTCTCACAGTTTTTGCCAGAAGACTGCTAAGAGTACTACAATACGCAGCTCTAAACAGCCAGAATATATTTTTAAACCTCAAATCATACTAAAACAGCCGATTTTCTATTGAAATAAATGTTGCAATTGAATGGGTGATGCTCTATCAATGCTGTGTATTATTGATCGATAAGGTATCTACATATGTACTCGTATGTATATTAAAATGAGAATCAGCAGCATCAACTGAATTAATTGAAGACGACCAGGTAATTTGTGATGCCGATGTGTCTATCCCATTACCAACACAAGTCAAATATTTGGCTCTGATGACAATTTGGTCAAAGTACTGAAAATTATCATGGGGTCAAAAATGAAGATACTTTTCACATTACTTATGATTTTACTCAAAAAAAAAAGATTTAAATTTCCTATGGCTGGGCACAGGATCAGCAAATTATTGTTCTTATTTCTTAATATTCAAGAAAACAAACGCCATTAATTTCCTGGCATTGTTGAGGAGTGGCGTACTTTTATTTTAATTTGCAATATATCGAGCATTATTAGAATGCACACAAATCCGAAATGTTCTCTTTATTTCACAAATTATTCCCACCATTTTGATATAATTAGACTTGACTTGGTTTTACTGGTTCGTTTACTTTGTTTAATTTTTGAACAAATTTAGTAGAAATAAGCTATTTTCTATTAACTAATAATGGCGGTAATCCCTATTCGTTTCAAACACAAGTCTTGTGGACGTAGTAAATATTCCCTCCGCTTATAAAATAATACAACAACTATAGCTGGGAATATGTCTGAAGAAACATCTTAATACATAAATCATCGGCGAAAACATATTAGACGAAAAAACTGCAATAAGTACTTTAACACATACTGTTTGTACAAATTTTAAAACAAACAATTTCTTATTTATCAATTTTTAAAAATATATCTGAAGTACAAAAATGATTTAAATAATTTTCTAACTGTTTGGGTGTGGTCCTTTGCCGAAAATTAAAAGGCTCTCACAATAGAAGACAATTTTTTTATTTTTGACAAGAGAGTCTTTTAAATAATATTTCTACTATTAAGTTCGTTGGTATATCTTTAGTCAAAGAATTTGTTTGAATGAAGAAAATGATTGGAAATTATGAAATTTCGAAGGGAAAAAATTGGGAATTTTTAATTTTTTATATGTCTGATATGAAAAAGAAATTTGTATGTGGGCAATTTCAAAAATTTTCAACATTTGTTGAAACTGAGTTCAGATGCTTATTATTTCTCCAGTTTTTCGAATTGACCAAAACGGTCAAAAGGGAATGGTAGGCCACACTAGAAAACTGCGAAATTCAAAATTTCAGACCATCAGTTCTTTATCTCTAAAAGTTATGGGCACTCAAATATTGAAAAACTCAAAACAGGCTTGAAATTTACAAGAGTTTTTTCATATTTCATCACTTTTCTACTTTTAGTTTTAAACTTCCGAAGCGCATTGATATAAAATAAAGTCACTGGACTTTGTAGATATTAACACTATAAAAGTTATACCAATACTACTATTTGGGAAAAAGTTGTACAGCGGTTCATTTTTGAAACCAAAATTTTCCAATTTTTTAATTTTCGCAGTTTTTTCTATAGCGTTTTTGCGCCGTTCAAGAAAATTGCATTTCGTCAACAGTATTTAAAATACTGAAGAATACTGAGTATTTAAAATACGTCAAGAAGGCGTTAAAATATTTTAAAACGCAAAAATTTTATAAAGAAAATAAAAATTTTGCGAAATTTCATGATTTTGTTTCGCGTTTTTTTAATTAATCCGTGGTTTACATTTAATGTAAAGTATTGGAAATGAAGTGCGGCGATGAACTAAAGATCATATATAAATACGGTTGAATTCGGTCCATATTTAGCGGGTACAGCGGCATTTTTCTTGAAACACATTTTGCTTTGTGACATCTGCAGTTATGTATTGATTCCGCCGCGATTGACACCAAATGAAAGGTTTTTTTAAGCTTGATAATAAAACCGAATAGGCATTAAAATATTTTCATGATCTTAAATTTTACAGATCAAAAAAAAAAATCCTAACCTCAAAAATAATTCTTATATAATTTTTTTTATTTTTTAAATTTGCAAGTCAAAACATTGTTTTTCTGTAAATCAGTTATGCGTTATATAAACACATATTATAACAATCGGTGAAACATTCACATTTTTGCAAAAATTCGCGTCTTTTTTTTAAAGACATTTTAATATAAAACCTCCATAAATTTCGCGCCGTTTGCAATAAATGATTAACGCGAACTGTTTTGGTATGCTAAAATATCACCATCATCATCATCAATTCACGTGACCAAAGCGTCATTCGTGTCATCCAAAAAAAATTTCGAAAAAAAAAAATATCAAAATGTCGAAAATTTTTGAAATTGCCCATGTACAAACACTGATACGCAACATGAACTTTGTCGATCGTACTCAACGCATTGGGTTACAAAATTACTACCGACACTTAATTTTAGAGTTTATTTGTTGACTACTGCACTCTAATTTTTAAATTATTTCTAAACTTTAAGAAACTCTGCATAAGGGTTTAATTCAATTATTCAATTTAATTTTGCCGCAGGCATTGTCAAAGTATGGTTTTTGAAAAATTATAAATAGAAAGAAAAGAGTACATTGCGAGTAATTGTTGTTGTTGTTTTGATTAGCCAACAACCATAACAACTACAGCAGCAACAACATCAATTTTATATTCTAAACTTTATAAAAAAAATTTCTTTAAACACTTTTAAATACCAAATATCTCATTAATAGCATTCGAAAATTATAAAATGAACACAAATTTTACTTCTACTATTTTCCTCAAAGGGTATTTTTATTTGACTTTCTTTATGGAATCGTTTTTTTTTTTTATTTTGAATTTACACTCAACCATTAGCATTAGCCAGTCAGCTAAGCAGGCAATCAACCAACTTTCCTGAAAACGTGAAAGAAGTGAAAGTGATTTGGCGCAATTTTATTGCCAAGGCTTCTGTTTATGTCTTACTTGTACACCCCTCACTAGTCTTTATTGTTAAAGGCTTTAAAAAGAACGTACATCCAGGAACATAATGAGCCCTGAGGGATTGTAACTAAATAAAGTGGAACAAAAAAGAAATATTTAATAAAATATCAAAATGAGTGTTTGAAAAAGAATTAAAATACTGGGAAAATTTAAGTGCTTTAATATTTATTATCGCACCTTTGCTGCAACATAGTTTCTAAAAAAAATTCAAATTTGCAAAGTCGCCCAAAATTACACAAATTGATATATATTTCTGGTCTAGATATACCTCAATGATGACAAGAGAAAAAAATTTTATTTTTCTACTTCAAAATAAGATATAGTTACTCAATTCCCGTAACATACCGAGTTTTTAATACCGAATTACTTATAATATGTCGTTAATAATTATAATAAAGTAATGCTACGGTTGTAAGCTATTGATGGTTTGGTGGAAGATTGAATGGTTGGTAGTTAGACATTTTGCCTATCGTACTCCAGAGTAACTCTCAGCTATGACATTTTGAAAAAAAAAGAAATATGAAAATATTATTTCTTTCAGCGACTACCTCTCTGCAATCTTCTGGCAAAAGCTGTGAGAGTAATTGATTGCCATGAAAAAGCTTCTCAAATCTGTCGTTCGGAGTCCTCTTTAAACTAACTGTAGGTCCCGGTACTCATGGATTAAAATTAAAACACACAATATGAGTGCTGTAACCCTGACACAGGGTTGTAATGGCCACGAATCTGTAATTTGCTAATTTTACATTATCAGAATGTATGTAACTCTTTCAGTCGCTTCAAATGTTAATTAATTTCTTGATAATTGCTTGCTTAGTATTAAAAGGCAAGCCTTTCAATACGTAAATTATAAGTGATAGATATATCACAGCTATATGATCGGATGTTTTAAAGCTACTAAATGGTGATGGTGATGGCATTTGTCTCATCCCACACCCAATGACATACTACATAGCAAAGATAAAGATATTTCTTATTGTAAAATTAAAGCAATGTGGTATTTGCAAAGTTATTCGCTATTTAATGTGAAAAAACAATATTTCGTTAGAACTTAGGGAACTTAGAACAAAAATTCTTTTTATACTCCATAATACTTGCTAGAACATAGGCATCACTTCTGTAGCATGCCAATTTTACTACTTTATATATAGTACTAGCGGACCCTGTGTCTGCTTTGCTAGGCAAAATAAAATAAGAAATTTTCTTCATGAGAAGTTTATCCACTTATCCAACTTCACCCAATTTTTGAGACTAAATTAAGAAACTTTATTTTTTAATGTTCTCATGATACGATTATACAAAAATAAGGGACAACTTTAACGTGATTTGGGACTTACTTATCGCACACATGCCATTTTGGATTTTAAAATAAAGCACTAATATATTTAATCTATATAGGCCCCAGTTTCTACCCTTTTCATAAGTTTGGCATAAATTGCTCTACTCATTTAAGCGTTAGGCTTAGACATAGATAAGCCAAAAAACCCCTTTATTTTGTTTGTACTTATACAACTACATAAGCATTTTAGACTATTCAAACTAATAAGATGTAAATAATTAATATTTATAAACGAATACAATTTGTAAGGTGTAAACTTATGACGATTGTTGTCTATTCTGGAAAAACGGGCGGGTTCAATTCCCAATACTGACATCTTAAAAAAAAGGTATATGAACATATATATTTCTTTTAACGACTATCTCTCAGCAGTCTTTTGGCAAAAGCTCTGAGAGTAACTATTTGAAATGAACAAGCTTCTCAAGTCTGTAGTTCAGAGTCGTCTTAAAAACTGTAGGTCCCGGTACTCATAGATATAAAGTAACACACGAAACATGAGTGCTGCGAGAAGCTAGGCCGTATCTAAAATAGGGTGGTAATGATAATGGCAAAAAAAAATGCTTAAAAATACAAAACTTCCGAATAAATATTTTTTAATTATATTAAATGTGGGAAGATTTGCTATATTATAAAATGGAAGATCAGATTACAGAAAATGTTCGATTATATCAACACCAGATATTAAACTATATAAGATTTTTACCACAGTATATGGATGAAATTCAATCCAATTGTATTGGATTTCAAATATGTTTAAGGGAATTAAATTTATATTTTGTTAAAATTTCATTTAATTTTAACATTTCCTTAAATAATTGTAAAGCAGGACTTCTTTAATGACCTTTCCATTGTCTGCACTTTATTTTTATAGCACTCCCAAATTTATCTACTTTGCTTATAAGCATTGTATTTAATTTCCTTTACACAGAAGAAAGTGAAGAATAAACGAAAATTATCGAAAACAAAAAAAAAAAAAACAAAACAAAAAAAAAACAAATCACATGAATTCCACAAAAACTTGGCCAGAAAAAAAATTAAAAAACAAGAAACTATTAAAAGTGTTTTATGGATCTAAAGACAAGCATAAGGAATAATGGTGTCTAACATTTAAAGATTTAAAAGTTTCATATTTTTTGGCACAGCCATACTAACACTACATAGAGAACGGTAAGAAATATAAAAAATTACAAGAAAATAATTAACGGTCAAGCACGACTCTTTAGTACAATATAAATAGTCATGCTTGATAACAAAATACAATATCAAGCAGTCTATTCGACTTAATTTGGATTTTCTTTTTTTAAACGAGACTAGTACTTAGGGAATAACTCTTACTTGTGCAAGAAAATGTTTCCATAAACGTTTTCTGTAATGCATTGTGCGATTCACTGGACAATAATATAAAAAATTCGAGAGTTACGAGTGCATAATAGTTTGTGAATATTTGGAATTAATGCTTTAGTTTCATCAAAACACCTTCCACGCGCCGAGACTCCAATGCATTGAAATATCAGGATTCCTTTCCGTCATTGATAAGCATTTTCAGACGTTCTTGCATCGCTCGAAAGTCTTGTAAATATTAAGAAGGTCAGATGTCTTGCACCGTTTCTAAAAACAGAAGCACTTGAATGCTTTCTTCGATTCTCGAAATATGTGATTATAATAACGAACAGCATTGTTAATTATTATGCCTAGAACGTCTGCCTCTCCAGTATTTACAATACCCACAAATAAAAATATTGCATCAACACCATAATTCATACGTTGTAGTAAACAACATTGAATCCTGCAAGCATTAAATTCGCACTTATGTGTGCGATTAAATAAATATGGGTGACAAATATTAAGAAATAGAAATATTAAGAAATATAAAAAATTAAGTACAGTAATCCCTCGAACTGCGCGGTTTCTGACTGCGCGGTTTCGGACTTGCGCGTTTTTATTTTTACCACCAAAATTTTGCATTGCGCGACAAAAGTTTCGCAGCAGCGCGGTTTTTTCATCAGAAGATGAAAATTAACTTATTTAAAGATTTTTTTAATTACATATTTACATTTTAATTATGTACATACTATGTACAATGAACTGATTTCAAGATTTGTTTTTTTTTTTTTTTTTTTTTGTTTAATTGTTATGAATGAATTTATAATTTTTATTTTTTTGTTTATGTTAATGTTTAACTTTTTGTTAATATTGAATAAAGTCTTTTTTTAGTTATCTACTTGGTTTAAATTTAAAATTTTCATGATAATTTTAGGATTTGGAACGTATCCCCCTAATTTCATACAAAATAGGGTTCACAGTGCGCGATTTCGGATTGCGCGCTGTTTTTTCAGAACGTATCTACCGCGCAGTTCGAGGGATTACTGTAGTAGACTAACCAGAACCTTGCGATACTCCCAAAATTAACCTGAACTCGTTGAGAGAGAGGGGATCTATATGAATCGAGAGAAATTACTACCGGCGCCTAAAGTAGCAAATATTGTAATGACAGTCGCGTTCTAGGCTCTATCAAACGCACTGGAGATATCCAAGGCGACGACCTTCCTCTCCCTAAATTGGTGAATAGAACCACTCTACCACATGTTGGCCTATACATACATGCTCCAAAGTCTATTTTTAAGCTTCTCGACCGAGTACAGGAAAGTGCTTACCAACTCTATCGAGTCAATAAAGGCGCAATAAGGCGTTCATTTTATTGTTCTATCGGTACTACCATGGAAGGTGCTCTGATGAAATAAAGGTCTTGTTTCCGAATAAACACATATTCTTACGTATCAGATGTACCTCTTTTTATTTATTTATTTATTTAATTATGTCTATGGATAATAGTTCCTTACAGACTAGAGTACAAATTACAAACAATATATAAGTAAATATTTAATAATAATGATTTAAATACAAAATAATTTTTCTTTTCAAGGAATCATTACTCTCAGAAAGATCAATTAAATGATAAAGATTATTAAACTTCAAACATATTTGACGAAGGGGGTCATTGTTGGCATATACAGTACGGTGATATTTTAAATATAATAAATGGAAGTTACGGGACGGTCTAATTGGAACATTAAAAATAATTTTACTTAACAAATACTCAGAACGGACTTCACCACGTATTAATCTTAATAGAAAAGATACACTTAGCCTTTTCAGGGTAGGCAGTTTTATAAGAGCGAGTCTGTTCTCATATGAAGGAAGAGCGAATGAGTTCCATCCTAGACCTCTCAAGCAAAATAAAAGGAAGCGTTTTTGTACAGATTCAATAAGGTTAACGTAAGTGAGGAAGTATGGATCCCATATAATAGACCCGTATTCAAGAATAGGGCGTACCAAAGAAGTATATAGTTGTTTTGTTACGTAGGGGTCAGTAAATTCTTTTGACCAACGCTTCATAAATCCTAAAACTCCATTTGCTTTGTTCACCATCATTGAAATATGTTCACAAAACTTAAGTCTATGATCTAATAAGATCCCAAGATCATTAACGCTTAACACCTTGTCCAGGATTTTATTTTATTTTAAAGCACATCTATCAGTAGTTCATTGTCGAGTGAATCGCACAATGCATTATAGAGAGAACTCGTTCTTTAGACGCTCTCTCTTTCGTCCATCCATAAAATTTTTTCCTAGCCATAAGATTAGATAGTGTTGAACGGATTGTTATTGGATGGTAATTTTCAGGATTACTAGCCTCACACTTTTTAGAGATTTGTACTACATTAACAACCTTCCAGTAAACCGCCACGATAGCCGCACTGAAAAGTTTGGCTTAGGAAAGCATTGCTGGTTTGCCATAAAATTTTCAGATAAAAATTTTATTTCTGTATGATTAAACACTATATTCCCATGCAAAAATCATAACAATATGTCACAAAATAGTGAAAAAAATACTTTATTTTTAAGAAGTCCCTATTTCTTAATTTTATATAAAATATAAATGTTACGTATATTAATGAGTAAATTAACATTCTGGTTTTTTAAATTTGTTACAAATGTTGTCATTTAATTTTTATTTTACGAATAAAATTTTATACATAAATAAACTTTTTATATTAGTGTAGGGTATCACAATATATTTTAAATATTATACACATTAAATTTTCATAATTTTCGAACTAAAACTAAAAAGTATTACTAAATGCATAATAAAATTGATGTCTTCTGCTTCAAACCCACGAGTATTATAAAATTTTTTTAAATCAAAAATTTTTTCTCAATTTTTAATATTCGAAAATACGTCATCACTTATAGTTTTAATACAATCAATCATTTAAATATAAATCTAAAGTTTTTAAGTCATAAATTCTACATAAAACCTACACTTTGCCACATAAAATACAATAATTATACGTTATCGATATTTGAATTAAAAAAAAAACATTTTATTAGGCGTACCACCCAAGAAAAATATATCTGAACTGCCACTGTTTGCCAAAAACAAAAAGAAAACAATAAAAGAAAAAACAAATGAAGAAAAGAAATCCTTAAATTCGAAAACCATCAGTATAGAGAGTTGGCATATCATCATCATACTCGTACACACCCATAGTTGGTCGAGCTATAAATTTGGATCACTAACATTCTTTCTTAACAAAAAATTGCCATAAGAAGCCATAATTCACTCATAGAATATTTCTTTACCAAAAATGATGGCTTTTGCCAGCGAGCTAAGAAAGACGATAAAACTGAAAACAACGGCTACACAAAGCAAATAAAATGAAAATCGAAGCCAGAAAAAAAAAGAAAGAATTTTCAAAAGCCGTTACAAAAAAAAAAAATAATGTTTAATTCTTTTTTTTTAAGGGTTACAATTGTTTTTGAAGTTTAGTGAAGCCATGAAAGAAAATATGAATAAATAGATAAAAAAAAACAAAAGTTTAAGAAAATCTAATGGAAACTTCAAATTTATTGCGAAAAATCTCATTAATTCTGGGTTGGTATTGTCATCATTTTCTTCATTTAATATTAAAGTAGATTGAGAATGGTTGCCATAATTTTAAAGACTCTAGTCGGTGATTGTGGTTCGTGGTTTGGTTTATTATTCTTACTGAGAGCCATGGAATTATTTAACGACTTCAAGCGCTTTTTCTTTTTTGTGCTTTTCATCTAATTAAACTTTTAAGGCACTTTGTATCATATAGTGTGGTTCGGGGTATAGTGGTTAGAGCGCTTGCACAAAAACTCAAACAAATATGAAAAAATAAAATTCGCGGTTTTTAAAAACTTATAATTTAAAAATAAGATGTCCCCCCGCCCCTCCTCCATCTTCAGGAAACCACTCCTTGATATTCCAGTATATTCCACCAGAAATGAATGATCAAGGAGTATAGCGTCACCTTCTGGGAAGAGAACAGCTAACCTACTTAATTTAGTGAAGACGCTCACCACTCACAATTAATATCCACCGAGATATGGGGCAATTGCTGTTGATTATTCATAGGTGAAGGGTTTTATAAAGAATAACAACTTTTGGTTTTGCTCCTTCTTTAATAGCAAGGACATGTAATCCTTTTAACAAATCTAGTCATTAATTTTTAAACGTTATTGATTAAAAAATTAAAAGCGAATTTTCTATTCGAAATTACCCAAATTTCATTTATCTTATAAGGTAAGTTATAGAAAGTGGAAATAATATGCATTTTATTGATTGAACCTCAGTGGTGGGCATTAGGTTAGCACACTAGCTATATGCATTCTTTCTTACCGAATATATGCTTGTAGAGTTATAACTGTAAACATTTATATGCCCATATATGTCACGTGCTGTCCAAGAAACACATTGCGTTATTTTGGAACAGAGTTTTATTTCTTGGAACAATTTTGTATTATTTTAAAACTTAACAAAACCAAAGAATAACTGGACAGTAATTTAGCACAAATTAAAAAACATTTATTTTCATCAAGAAAAAAAAAAGAAAAAAAAATTAGTATAACAAAAACTTAAAACTTAGTAGGTTAACCATTATTTTTAATTACAGCTGTACATCTCCTGGGCATCATAGATGGGCATTTTTCAGTACCAGTACTTTTTCAGTATTTTCTTTTTTTACTGATTATTGAAAAGAAAAATCAGTATTCAGTAAATTTTACTGATTGCTGAAAAGAGAAATCAGTATTCAGTAAATTTTACTGATTACTGAAAAGTGAAATCAGTATTCAGTAAAAAGTACTGATTTGTGTAAAAAAAATTGGTAAACATTAACAGCCAGGCCCACGATATCGAAAGAAAACTTAAGCGAAAGAAACTCAGCCACTCACTGTGAATGTAAACTGCGGCCCACTAATTGTCACTTTATCGTTCGCTTTGCTTTACGTTACCAACGTAATGCAAATAAACAACAAAGCTGCCATATCAACATATTAAAAAATAATCGCGAGTATTCACGAAAAAAGCGCTGAAATGCTTAAATTGTACAGTAAAAAATGCAACCATGTGCTAGTTTAACTTGACAGAAATGTAGTAAACAAACTTATTCCGATTTTGTTTATCTATGTATATGTGTGTAAAAAAATGTTGTGTTACCAATCGCATTTATTTTTGGCGACACAAAAATTAGTGTGCCGCATATCAGCTGTTTGTCGCTTAAAACTACACGATTCGATATCGTGGGCCTGGCTGTAAATGACTGATAGTAGGTAGATACTGTGTGTTTTAAAAATGATATGTACGCATTGCTCACTTACATGAATAGTGGCATAACTGAAAAACTGCATTTCGAGGAATATTTCTTTTTTGTATGTTTTTACTTTTTTTAATTATGAAATGTGTTATTGGGTAAATAAAAGCTGATTTATATAGCTGAGACTTCAAGTTCAAAAAATATACTGAAAAATGTAAAATAAAATAATTTTTTCAGTTCTTAATTTTTTTTAATACGGCCGACAAAAATAAATTTCTACTTACACTTTTATTTTTCTCCTACACTCCTAAGTGGTTTCATGTACCATAGGTATACTTCTAAAAATTTTCGCAGCTTCTCTTAAGAGAAGAAGAACTTGGAGAACTTAAATTTATACTTTTATATATATTTTTTAAACCATTGAAAGTGGTGAGATTATATAAAACATTATCAATTCGAAAAAAAAGTTGGAGGTAAAATATTAGTAAGGATCGGTCTTACATTTTATCCCTCTAGGGGCTACTGCAGGGCAGTTGTAGAGCTTTTTGTGGACTTTTATTCCTTCAACCCAACCTTTGACCCCGATGACGAGCCATTTGTCCCCATCCCACATCCCTCGTTTTTGACTCATGTATTTTTTGTAGAAACTTACAAAATAAGCGGTTCTAGCTAATCGAAACGAAAAATTGTATACTATCCCACCCTTATCAGAATAGTTTTAATCTCATTCTTTTACGGTATGATTTTTATTTCTTGATCCAAAAAGACCTAGACTCTGAAATTTTACACAACTCTAGAGAAGGCATAATTTTTTTCAAATTTTTAAAAAGGTCGCTTCCGAAAATATAGGCTTCCGATTTATAGGTATAGAAAAGTGACCTTTGATTTAAAAAAAAATCATGTTACATATTA
Source organism: Metopia argyrocephala (assembly GCA_963576795.1). Classification (NCBI taxonomy): domain Eukaryota; kingdom Metazoa; phylum Arthropoda; class Insecta; order Diptera; family Sarcophagidae; genus Metopia; species Metopia argyrocephala. Next base: position 9,917,697 of record OY756211.1, read on the forward strand.
AATTAAAGGTAATTTAATACCCTTTCAAATGCGACTTTAACAAGATGCGTAGTTATAATACTTTTCAAGAAAATTACAATAGGGTAAGTGTAACTTTGTACTTTTCCCGATTTTCAAGACCTCATATTTCCGGATCCAGAAATGTCAGCGCCCTTTAATTTTATATTTGTCTTAGTGTTATGATATATTTTATTCGTACCAAAAATCAGCCAATTCGGAAACAGTCATTTCAAAAACGGCATATTTTAAGTTGAGTTGAGGTGGTTTAACCCATATAGTACATACCCACATATTTTGCAGTAGATAGTTTTACAAATCAAAAGTAAGTTCTGTACAGTTTTTCAATTCAGATATATTTCAAATTCGCTCTCTGACTGTTAATGTATGTCTTATATGTAAAATGGATTTTAGACATCCAACAAGTCGGATGATATGCCACGTTTAGTGAAGAAGTGTAATAAAATAATTATATACTGAGAGGAAAAGCGGATGAAACGATACCAACAAGATATCGATACTCTTACTCGAAAGGGTATCGCAAGGAAAGTATTAATAAGTACTTGCATCGTTAAGTAATTACAATTTTAAACCAGTAATGGGTCTATTAAGAATGGCTACCTAACTTGAGTTAAGTTTCATGTACGATTTTTTCTATATTCTTACGCTTGCACAAACATTTATTTTTATCCTTTAATAAAGAATAAAAACAAGAAAATCTACAAAATAGTCGCTTTGCAACGTACTTCGTAAAACAATAATTTCTCGAAATATTTGCTAGACAAACGATGTCTAGCTGCTGCAACTATATCCTGCTTTAGAAAACAATCTCTCACTGTTCCATCAGTACTACCACGGGAGGTGCTCTGATGAAATAGAGACATTAATTCCAAATAATCGTACGTTCCTACGTACAACTCATGCCTCTCACAGAGCACATCCTTTCGTAGTTGAATGTCGAGTGAACAGCACAATGTACTGTAAAGAGAATTCGTTTAGCCGCACGGAATAACGTTCCGGCGAAAAATTTTCCTGTCAATTATAATATTAATAAGTTAAAATCAAATATCCACAAGTACTTCTCCGTCTTTCCACTTTCCCATAACATATTACCTAGACCAGCAAAATCTCTGACTTTTTTATTTATGACATCAGCAATATATCTAATTCTAACAATATTGTATTTATGTATACATTGTAGTCTTGCAATATTACAGTTTTATTTTAAAATTGTTCATTTGATATCACAATATTCTTCCGATACCTATTTGGTACTCGGTTGCAAAGTACCGATACCAAAGTACTTGGTATCAGTAGAAAAGTATCGAGTATTTACTTGTTTCGTTTCATCTCTAATTTTACTGTTTTCTGTAAAATTAAAAAAAAAGAAAAATACGAAAGAAATGAATAGACCACTAGCAAAATCATTGTACTATCGAAGGACCTTTCTGAAAATTATAGCATATTATTTGGTTCAGTCAATGTAGCCTCAGACTTTACACCAAAAGTGTAAACATAAAAACCTTCCTCGGACGATTTTTAATTGCAATTTTAAAAATTTTACTGTATTTCTTATTATATTCTCCCAATTTAAAATTAAACTTTAATATTTCAAAATGATACATGGCAACCCCGTCTAACAATTTTCTTTTTTTTAATATCCCTAAAAAAATGTCTTGATGGTTTCTTGACTCATATATTTTCGTAGTTCTGACATTAACTGCTATCGCACGAAGAAACATCATTCAAAAGAGCGAGAGGACATAAAATAAACTGCCTTTAAAGGATACTAAATTGTTAACTCAGAAGAAAAAAAGAATATAAATAGAGAAGAGAATCACAAAAATAAAACACGTGCGGGTGGATGGCCAACATGTGAGCCAAAATAAAATATAAGAAAAACAAGTAAAATAAATTGCTATAAAAATATATAAATTTTCCCGCCAAAGTAACAATTTATTGACAACTAGCACACACCACACCCCGCATCCCTCAACCCACAATCCACCTTAGCACAATCAACACACTATAGAAAGATGATGGTGTTAAAACTAAAACGAAAGTTGCCTTAAACAAACGATGCAACATTTTACAACTTATTGTCGATATCTTGAAAAAACAATCAGTTTCATACTCATGGGTTGAGCTATAGATCTTTTCTGATTTATTTTTATTTTTTTTTTTTTTTCCTTGACTTGCTTTCTTAAAAGAAACGACGAAGACGACATTAAAACTGTCGTTTTGCAAACAATAAATAAAAGTGTAACACCAATGGAAAGGAGCAAGAAAATGAGATACATACTTAAGAATGTAAGTTTAGTGGTGTAGAAATGAATTTGATTTGTAAGTGGTTTGGGTGGTTGGTGATAATGATGATGCTGGATGGATGGGTATTTCTCGTTAAACACTTTCATTCTGTCTAATTTTTGTCTTTATTTGCAATAAATGTTGCTGTATATGGCTGTAATAGTAATAAATAGTAAAAATATTTGTATGTAAGGATATGTACGAGTGTATATATAAGGGTTGCTAATGATTTATTAAAATTTTATTTTACATACATACAAGCACATACTTATTTCTGTATGTACAGTACAATTATTTATATTTATAAGTATGTGTGTGTATGTGCATCGTTTATAATACAGTTGGCAGTCACATCGTCACATTTCCAACTGTAAGTTACAGTAGGTTGATAATTTTTTGGCTGACATTACTTTCCATCAAATTAATGGGTTTAAAAAAAATAATAATCAGAAATGGGTAAGTAATGGCACGCTCAGGCAAAAATTGCTATAATTGTAAGACTAGCGAAGTCAAACGATTCGAAACTTCTTCAAATTGGCTATTTTACGGTTACACACTATACTTTTCTACTTTTAAGTAGATTGTATATATTCAATCCAAAAGATTAAAAGTGTTTATAAAAAATTCTCAAATATATTAAAAAAGCATTCTCTGTTGTTTGAAAGTAATATAAAAATTTTAATTGATTTGAAAAATACCATATATTTTCGCAATGAAAATTTGAACAATATTTTTAGGTACGATTTTTGTAAATCATTATTTTACAGTATTGTTGAATTACTAAGTTATCTGTGAATAAAACCACATGCACATACAATAACAGTTCATCCTTTTAGAAGCTCAAATAGAAGTTAACTGCTGATGTGCATATCAGATTACTATTATGATTTATCTTAAGTTTACGTTGGATGTTGCTGTGTAAAATCTGTACGTAAAGAATATGTATTGGTTTTCAAGTATTATGATAATTGTCCAGACAATGGATACAAAAATTAAACTTAAACGAAATGTAGAAGAGTAAAACTGAAATTAAGAAATTAAACAGCAATAATTCCAATTTATGATTTCTATAAAATAGTTTGAATTAAATAGTTTGATAATTGTAATGAGCGTGAACAGAAAACAAAGAATTATAATGAGATTGCCGCAGTTGGAGCCGAACAAGCAACTCAATGATTGGAAAAGCATTAAAGATGTTATATCAAATGCTCTTGGGAAATTTCGATCTCCTTCTGCTCAACCGTATACGAACACCATTCTAGAGGAGTTTGAAATATTAGGGGTTCACGACTTTTTTGAAAATCAGTTGGCAACGGAATCTGATGAACATGGTGAACGTTTTCATCAGGTATGTCTTCCTATTGAAGAATGATGTAAAGGCGAGATCATTTTATCTCTGATAACACATTTGTTTTGGACATTGTTCGATAATGATGTCGAATTGCCAAGAGCGAAAAAGAAAGTAATTTGAAAACTAATAAACTTATGTATTGACTTAGTATTTCGTTTTGTACAAATGCCATTAAAAGCGTTTTCTTTCTCTACACCAAAATTTCAATGCTTCTAAGGCTTTCTTAAATATGAAACTAAATTAACCCTAAATGGGCAATCATATGTGGTAAACTTTTATGGCCAATATTTTTATGAAACATTTCATCCCCGTAGCTCCTCTTTTTTGTGGTGCTTTTTACGATTTGTTAAAATAAAGTCACAAAATGCAGTTTTGCGGGGAGTTAGAAGGTTAATATGTTCTACATAAACATTTTTCGTGACATTTTCTACAAAGTTGCTGAACATACCATGCACCTTAGTTGTAAGGAAAACATAGTTTTATACACCGATATGCTCCAAGAGTTGGCCAGAGATGGAAAATTTTAACCGCCTCTAAAATAAAAATCCGATGTGATCTGTCAAATCGCCGACACTCGTATATATTTTTTAGTTTCCTCTACCAGGATCAATCTTCAGAACACCGTATTTTTTTTTCATGTTGAACAGTGTAATTGATGCTTAACCCTTCGTGTTTTAAAATATATACATTTTCACATTAAAATTAAAAATCGATAAATGCTCAGAAAATCTATTAAAGAATTAATTTTTTCAATTTAAATATAAACTTCTTTTACCATGTCTAGATCTAAAATGTCAAGTATTATTCTACAAGATATTCAAAATAAGTTTGAGAAGAGTTTTGCAATAAGACCAAGTTGGCTTTAGTTGTCAATTTAACCCTGCTGTTAGGTTAGAAAAATCTTACGAATGTTAGGTTAATGGACCATTTGGTCCATACTTCAATATTCATACATAATAACCGTTTAATTTTATATTTGCATCTATTTTGAATCACTTGGCCCTAAATATTATTAAGGGATGAGATGGGCGAGTGAGTGAATTTTGGCTCACGCTGACGCAAGAAATTTTATAATCCCTCACGAATCACTCACTCGAATTTTTCTTTACTCACGCACTACTCTAGTCAGTAAAATTAAAATAACTCACTCTCACGCGCTATTCTCGTGAATCACTCAAATCCAGTGACCACCACAAATCTCTACTCAACACATCTAATGTAAAAATTTATTGAGGGAGAACTGCTCAATGTAGAAAGTGACTCCGATATTTTAGATTCGGAATTTGATTATACTTCAGAATTTAGCGAAACAAGTTCTTCTGAAGCAGATACTGAACCGGAACCCGCAGCTAGCTCTGTTGATTCGTTTTTTATTGCTAAAAACAAAATGCTTTGGAGTGCCATTCCATTACCTCAGCCTATTGGAGCTACCGCTGAGAATATTATCTCAACGCAGGCAGGTGCAATGACATTCTGTCAGCTTTTGTGTTGTTTTTCGGCCTCCCATAGAAAGAATTATCATCGAAAATATTAATAAGTACGGCAGGGTCGAGTTTGGTGGCAAGTGCAAAGAATTGATGAAGACGCGTTGAGCGCATATATTGCATTGCTCATTCTTCAGGCGTATGTCTGTATGTATAATCTCGTTTTTTTATTTGAACAAAATAGTTGACTAATATAAAATATATTATTAAAAACAGAAAAAATTAAGATGTTCATGGTTTATTTGAGGCAAAATTTGATCGTCCCATTTTAGAAGCAATTATGTCTGAAGAAAAATTTCATATGATTACCATCCGTTTCGGTGATGTTTTGAGTCGACGGCAAATGCGTAGTTGCGATAAATTAGCTCTTATTCGTGAACTGTGCAACCGTTGGGAACAACTTCTTCCAAAGTTTTATAATTGTTACGAAAATGTCACCATTGATGAGTAACTTGTTGCATTAAGGGGGTAATGTACTTTTCTACAGTTTGTGCCATCAAAACTACCGAAATATGGTTTGAAATTTTGGTTCTCGGTCAGGTTACAACTATAACTTGGTAAGCCTAGAAATGCACAGCCTGAAAAGAACCAAGGACAACGCGTTCTATTAGACTTAATAGAAGGCTTGAAAGGGCAAAATGTAACAGGAAAACATTTTTTTCCCATTTTGCACTTTGGCAAAAAACTTCAGGAAAGGAAACTTCCTCCTAAATTGCTGACTTGCAAAAAACTTCTTTGTACCATTCTATAAACACAAAACAACTCGATGGCCAAACATTTTATTTGCAAACATAATTGATATATCCGCATTGAATGCGTACATAATATTTTCTGAAATCGACGTTTCCTGGGTTCCAGCTGATCGGAATTGCAGGGGACCAGAGTTATTGCCCCAACTAGCACTTTCTCTGGCAAACGTGTATATGATGAAATGGACTAGATTACCTCAAAAAGAGTTACCAGCACAGTTATTTACTGAAATACGAAAACAATGCATAGTTCCAGTGGCCTCTTCAAATAATATTTCTAATTCAGAGGGCCGAAATCGTGAAATTTGTAGTTGTGTGTATCTAAGTAAGTGTGATATTAATAATAGAAATAGAAAACCTAGAGCCTCAAACACATCAAGAAATAGAAAAAAGTTTTGCTTATTATGCAATGACAATTTTTATAAAACCAACAAATAAATACTAATTTTTTTTTTAATTCAGTGCTGCTCTCTGTAAAGTCTACTGCACTTCGACGCTCAAGCTATCAAATTACCAACTTAAATTTCATTCATTCTATGTAATAGCTTTTTAGTTTTCTGAAGATAGTATAGGTATGCTATGAAAAAAACTGCCTATAACTGTGTAAAAGTTATAGTTCTAACTGTTAACATAAAGTACGCTCTCAAGTTTGTCCTTCCCAGATAGCAGTATTTAATACGCCTCTTCCCCTCAACAGAGCATGAGTATTTTAAATGTTGCTGGTGTTGTGCGCCTTCGGCATATTTTTTAATTGCCTAATTTTGCAGTTTGAATGATGGCAAATGCTTCTTAAGCTAAATGAGGGTTGTTGCTTAATTTGTAAGTGAACACACATATTTACGTATGTATATGTGTATGTATGCATACTAACAAAAACCTACACAACTACAATGATAAAATATATCCTTCACAAATACAAATCAACTTCAAAAAAAAAATCTGTTAAATGCGACTAATTGATACTCTACAAAAGAAAAAATTAGTATTTGGCTGTGAATAAGGGAAAATTCAAAAATTTTGTACACAAAGGAAGATAAATTTTTTTATAATTCCAATTAAAATTTTGATTGTAAAAAATTTACTTAAACTTGTATCAGATAATAAAAGAAAGAAGTCTAAGGCCCATTATTATAAATTTTAATCTAAAGTGACCAATAAATTTATTGGGAAGATTGCCTTACCTTTAGGTTAAAGTTAACTTGTAATAACAAAAATCAATTTATCGGTCTTATAAAATCCTGCCTTTACCTAACGGCCTGAGTAGTAAAAACGTTTAAAATTGTATTTTTGTTTTTTTCAATGTTGTCTACTATTTTGTGAAATATGTTTTTCTGAATTAACTGTATGTCGCTATTTGGATTTGTGGATATTAAAATACAATCAGAGATCGAACTTAACCAGGCCATCAATACCATATAAAACAACAGCAGTCGATAATATTGTTCCAGATACATTTTTCTATTAATAAAGACATTTTGACGAATAGAATGAATATAAAACGTGTTGATGAAAGGCTTTATTTTTAAACGATTAAAAAGGTAATATATTTGAAAGCGCTCATCTAACGATACCTTCTTAATGGATAACGAAATAATAGCTTACGTTGTTGGCTCTCAAAACTCTATCCAGAATTTCGTATGTGAATCAGATACAGACATTAAAGATAAGTGTAAAGTAAGTAAGTAAAGAGTAATTGTTTGTGCAGCATATAATTAGAGTTTAAATCTCATTTATATGTTTCATTTACTGTTTTCGAAAAACTTTCATAATTCAATCGCTTGGTGTATATCAAGAAAGTGTGATAATATCAGCATTAAAATTAATCAACAAAGAAAGTGAACGCAGCAAATTCTAATGAATTCCAGTAGGAATTAAAAATATTGTCAAATGCCGTTACTTCAGCAAGTTCGTTCACAATAAGTGCTAATTACAGCAATGAATTGGCACCAAAATCAAAGCAGCATGTGAGAATTGTCAAACTTGTGACTTTAGAAAAGATACATTTATTTGGCTTGTAATTGAAAATTATAAATATGGTTTTTACAAGACTTTGCCACCAGCCGCACAATATGATCAATTTGGGCTTTATTACATGAGAAATTTTCGTTTAATTTCTCTATTTGCCAACGACAATTTGCTACCAAGACCATTCGATTTGCATTAAAAATCTTTTGTGTTAAAGACCGTGTCTACAGATATAAAATTGACAAAACCGCCTTAAAAGGAACGACTGTTGGAAGCAAAACAGAGGCGGGCACTTAAATAACATTATATTTCGTACTTTATGGCAAGGTTTTTTTTTTTGGTAAGACCAATACTCAATGGTTTATACTCCTACTCATGCTGTGCATTGTATTGGAATGTTTTAAAGATATTGTTCCATTATAAGCGCCTTATGTTAATGATACACGTTGTTATTAGTTGGCCAATTTCACCCTTGAAATGATCAACAGCAATTGCGCCTTCTGCTGAGGTTAAATCTTTTTTTTTTTATTTATTTTAAATTAAAATATTACACAACGCCACCCCCAAAGCAATGTTTACACACTACATAACTTTGTTTAACAAAACCTAATTACCCTGTATTATTGAACGGATGGCATGGTTACAGACCAAATTCGAATTCCAGTAGAAAAAAATAAAAATTCTTTTATGATTCGGGTTTCTACAGATACTTAAAATGACTTCAACTCCTTTTAGATGGTGGTTGTATTAGTGAAGTTTATACACACTAATACAAATAGATCTCGTAGGACCCTGCAGGCAATTCAGTTAACTTTCAATTAATTTAAAACTAACTATTTCTCAAGTAGTGGTGGTTGACACTTGGATTACTTTTATATGAAAATAACTAACTATTTTAACATTGCGATGTCCTAAGAAGTAATCAATTGTACGACTCTGCATTACTTTCAATTAACTTTAAAGTTAGTTATCTAGCCGTTAACTTAAAGTTAACTTTTTGTAGCTAGCTACAAACACTTTGATTTTGGTAAGTTCTGGATTACAATGTAGTTAGCTAATAGTCAGCCCATAAAAGTGAATTATAAGTTAGCTTTATTTGTAGTCCTATCCATCAATAACGTTTTAAGTTCCATTATTCCCGCTGTGGCTGAGATTTCCGCATGTTTTTAATACTTTGTTCACAATGTGTCTGTGAATTCTGTCCACTATCGTCATAGTCGAAACAATAAAATATTCAAGTATTAGTAGTTTAATAAAAATGTTCAATTCTTCATTACATTATAATCCACTGAGAATCTTGAATTGAAAATTTGATTAAAACCACCCAAAAAGCTTGTCTCTAAATATCTAACCATCACTATATATCACTAAGAAGGTACATAAAATGAATTAAAATTTTCCATGCTAATGTTAAAAAAATATTTTCATTTTACTTCCAATTTTTTCTATTTGTTATACATATTTATGAAGTTTAGAAAAAGCTTCTCCGTTTATCTTATGTTTGTTTCATTTTGTCAATGATATGTGCAAAGTCGTCTAATCCTTCTGAAGGGTGTTACATACAGCATAATAAACAAAACGTATACTCATCCTCTTTGATAGGGTACAAAAATTAAGTCATTGTGATGAACGTTTGTTGGTAGCATTTGCCAGTTAAATGTCGAAAAAAGTACAGGAAAACGTATGAAGAACAACTTTTAGCTGATTGTCGCCAAGAAAAAAGTGGCATCATTTAAATATTTTCCTTGTCAAGAAGAAAATTTTTTTTTTTTTTTTGCTTTTTCGTCTTTACAAAGCACTTGAGGCAAATTATAGTCTAATATTTTAGGCTAATGTTAATGTTTATGGCCTTCTGTTTGGTTCTTTGCTAAATTTTTGAGAACGAAATCCTTTCTACCACACTGTTGGCCCACACCCACCCCATTTTTTTAAAACCGGAAAAAGAAATTAATTCCATCATTCCAAATATACGTCTTTATAAACTCATTTTCATTTATTTTCTCTTTTTCAATTCTTTTGCTTTCGGGCAAAAATTGTAAATTATTTGTCTCTTAAAGGTAAAAATCAACATTCAAACACATACTCGTAATGGAAATTTTAAAAAGAAATACAAAGTCGTTCGCAAGTTAGTGCAAGCTTTCCCTTTTAGGCAATTTGACATTTTTTGCTACAGCATTCGTATGCTGCTTAATGTTTTGGAAACAGTCTGCATTGCTGCTTTTTTATAGGGTTTGAATTTTTTACTGCTTCAGATTGAATTTGAAAAAGATTAAAAGTGCCTACCTGGTAAGGATATTGTCATTAAATTTTTATTCCATCTAATAGCATAAAAATCAAAAATACATTTAATAGAACTGAATTAAGCCAGAGTGGTGACGATGCAGAAAATGATGAAGAAAGAATGCTAAAAGCGTAAAATATTATGGTAAAATGACATACAGAAGACAGGTTCATTTAGCTCAAAACTATCTTCAAAAGTTTCTTCAAGTACTGGACTCTCGAATTTTAAACCAAATACCTGCATACAATTTTATTGTAAAATAGATAAATACATATGGTAGAAAATAGTTTTATGCTAGAAAACTAGTTTTTCAATTTTATTATTTACTTTTTTCTTTTTATTTTAAATCATCAAGTCACTATTAAGGGCTAGTACGCCGAACGTGGCTGTAAATTAGTTTTTGCTACTATTTCTAGCATTTAAGTTATAAGTACTTGATTATCGCCACTATCAATGAAATATTTTTTGTGTAGAGGAACGGTTAGCGAATACCTAAGTAAGCTGAATACCAACTACTTACTAAATTTTTCCTCTGTAAAAATACTTTTAAATACCGTTGGTAAAAATGGCACATTTTACTACTGGCAAATAAAATTAAAACTTGAATTTAATTATTGAATAATTATTTAATTCAGAACTATACACCCTTGTATATGTTAAAAATATCATAGAATAAGACAATGGGCAATTTCCTGCGCTTTAATTTATATTTAATTAAATAAACTTTATTGTATATTTAGGAATTTCAACATTTAAATATAAAACTTCAACTTAAAATGGTTTGTTGTTCACGATCCCGTAAAAACTAGGCGCTTGCGTTACTTGCGGTGCGGTAACAGTACTTATAAATACAAAGATTATTAAAATAATAAAACACATAAATTATAAATTATTACAATAACAAATTACATGTATTTATGTAGATGGAAAATTATATAAAAATTGTATAAATATTACAAAAAAAGTATGTTTACAATTATATGAAATTAAAAAAATTGTAAATGACAATGATGTTATAGAATTAAGCATTAAACACATAGACGACAGCAAGCAGCAGGCAGCAAGTTGTCAAAATTAGAATACACACATTTATATGGAAACGATTATTTTAAAGGCAGCACAGCAAAACCCTAGACAAAAACCTTTGCTGCTGCTGCCCAACTTAGAATAATTTCTATTTTTTGAGGCAGCAAAAACTGATTAGTGATGCTAATACAATATAAAATTTCAAATAAAAACGACCTAAAAAATATTTTTTATTACAATGAAAAAAAATTTATTTATTAATAAAGATAATAACAATTAAAAACTTTTAGCATTACAAGTCGGTATTAATTTAATTAAATTTAAGATTTTAAAGTTATGTTTGTTGTGCCACAACGATCAATATGCATTGTTGTTAAAAATACAGGGATAATATGATGGGAAATACGAGGAAGTGGTTGAATGAATAACTATGTTATGTCTTGTAACAAATATGCAAATGTGTGATGCACCAAATTATCTTTCTGATCAGGGGATTCATTTTGGAGATAGGTAGCCGTACCAGAATTCACAGTATTTCAGAATTCATCTTGTAAAATCAACGGCTAAGCAAAAATCAATATTTTCCAATTATACCCAAAAAATTTGAGATTAGGCCAAAATTTTAATTTTTTTAAAGAGTATTTGTACAACTAGCAGAAAGTATATTTTGTTAATGAGTTTTATAGTTTTTTAATATAAACAAATTAAAATAAAAATAAAATATATGTATATACATTTTAAACCAGCGATTTTAATTTTGCGGTTTCGTACACTTAAAAGTGGTATCACTGAAATATTTATTTCAACAACAAACACATGTTCATTATTTTATTTATTTTTTTTATTGTTTTGCTGTTGCTGCCTTCAAAATATTTAAGTAGCCGACTGCATGGCAGCAAATATTGTCGGCTGCATTTGCTGCTTGCTGTCATGCTGCTTGCTGTCGTCTATGTGTTTAATGCTTTATGTAAAACCTAATACACAAAATAATAGAAATTACAAGAAAACTGTAGATAAATAGAACTTCACGTTACTGCTTTGCGTTAGTTGTACATAAAACGCTATATGTAGATTGTAAATAAAAGCTTTTAGAAATTAAAAGCTCTTGAGTATAAAATTAATGTCAAAGGAACATTCGTATCATTATTTACTGAAGACGCTTACCATTCACATTCAACATCCAGAGACAGATGATTCAATTGCTGTTTGATCATTCATAGGTGAAGGTATAACACTGGCCCTTGAGTGGTCAAATTGACAGCAAATTGTGCCATCAACAAAAAGGCGCATAATATACAAATATCTCAAAAAAAAAAACTATCTATCAACCATCTTCATATTCCAATACAATGCACAGCCTGAGTAAGGGTTTATCTGAGTATTGGTTTTAAAAAATAAAAAAAAATTTATATTTGATGAAAAATATATTATTTATTTTATATTTAAGAAGCATATGATATATAAAAGATTGATCGACACGGTTTTTAGTAATCGGTTTATCCTGGATTTTTTTGGATATGTCGGCTGGGGTTTTTCTTGTCGTCAAATAGCCGATTTTATAAATCTGGTTTTACAAAAATCTTTTTTATACATTTTCCTTAAGTGTTTAAAATATATAAAAACGTCAGAAAACTGCCGTAGAAGTGGATGAACAAAAGCACATTGATCAAAAAATTTTTTCGAGTTGGTGGGTGAATCTTTTCTCTTTTCTAGTAAAGCCTCGTGGCTATTCTTAGAAGACAAGTTAGCAGCAGGATCGCTAAAAATGAGACACGGAAGATCTAACGAATCGTTTTTAGAAGGGGGGCAAAGAATGCAATTATAAGAAGAGTTAGCAGTTGCTGGTGCCAGTTACTTCATACGTTATTAGAACCGTTCGTGTTTCTCCCAAAATGCCACTAACAACAACAAAATTTTCAATAATATTTAAAGCTTTGTCTCGTCAGAAACGCTTTAATTACATTAAAGTTAAATTCAATTAGAAATTTAAATTTTTTGCAATGAATTTTTTTAAAATCAAAGGATAAAATGATATCCGTGAAGAATTCGTACACTGCCCAAACTGAACATGTTTTCGACTCCATAGAAGAAAAAAGGATTGAAATATGATTCCAATATATGATTTTTACAAAAGTGTAAATAAAATAGTTGATGTTTGTCATGAATATGTATTGAACACAAAGGACCGTAATACGAAACATCTGAAAACGCACTAAACTTACTAAGTGAGTATAACAATAATTTGGTCTTTTGTTTTAATAATATATATTTATATATTTTAAAAAGAATATATTTTAAAAAAGTACAAACACAAAAATGAGTTAAAATACTTTCACAACATTTAACATACAAACAGCCCAATAGTGCTTAACAAATGTTACGTAATGTTGTAGTAGAATTCTATTTGCTACAGGTTGCTGTGTTACAGCAACGTTACGTAAAAATTTTGTACTCGCTTGTACTGATATTTATATACCAAAAATGATCAATTTATCAGCTATTTGAAAAAGACATCAATCAACAAGATCACGAAGAACTGCAATAAAACAGCTTTTAATCAATTTATGGCCATAATTTCAAAGAAAGAATGCCACCTATTAGTGTGTAGTTAGCTACGGTGTTAACAAAAATTTGTAATTTAACAACATGCTTTATATTTTATATTGTATAAATTTTTTTTATGGAATTCTTTTCTCCACACAAAACAAAAGAAAATAGAAAGCAAAACCTCATACTAAATGCTGTTCGTTCCATGGATCATTTATTTTTTTTTAATTTTATTTTCAATCTGTTCAAATTTGTAAGAAAACTGTAGACATTAAAATTTAAGTTCATTTTCCATCATTATCAAGATGATTTAAGAGCCGAAAATAGTTTGTTTTATTTTTTTAATTTAATTTTTTTTTTTTTATATATTTTTTAGCTTTTTTAACTATATATATGTGGACTTATGTACTCGTATATTTTTTGTTAAATTTGCTTAATTTGCCCACAATTTGCTGTTATGAATTAATGTTCACAATTCGATTTCTTACTTGGGTTGACTGCATATAACAACATAAAGGATATCGTCAATAACCTACAGTTTTTACGAGAAGTTTCGGTAGCAATTTTAGCTTGATGTTCTATATTTGCGAAAAGCACTCCAGAAAAGCAATGAAACAGAATTAAGTAATTATAGTTTTCGAAATAAATTTATTCAGGCTAAAGGTACTAATGCTTTATTTAATTTGCCTATAAAAACTCTTAAATATTACACTTAAAGTTGGTAACGAAGAGTTTTTATCACAGTGTACACAGTGATGAAACAAATCACAGCATCTGAAGTAAAAATCAGCTGTTCATAATTTTACTATAACTTAAAAACAACATACTTACTATACAAGTATGCATTTTTGTTAATACCTTCTCTTTCTGTTGTTCTTATTATTTCTGTTGGTGTTTCGTCACTGTATACAATTGGATTTTAATTTTTGATATGAAACATTTTCCATAACTATAGTATAATATTAATTAGTAAAAACTATTTGTTATAGAGACATTAATAAGTAAAAGCATTCACTTACTAAACAAAAAACATAAGACTTTTAAAAGATAATAGGAACCGTCCAATGTTACTATGCAAATTCTTTATATACATAAGTAGTCATACAATGACACACTATGTACCCAGTTGGAACAATCGGCGTGTACGACATTGTTATCAAGGATGTCTTTAAGTCAGTTCACTAACAGTTGCCGAAAACATCGCTGAGGGGTTTGGGCACAATATTTCGTGGTCCTTGAGTATTTCCTTGAAGTTGTCGATGATAAATAGACTATTGACGAGACATTTCCATAGTCTCAGACAGTCATTCACGAATGTCAGACAGAGCCAACTGGGTAGTGGCTATTTTATTGAGTGTGAGTATTTAAGTGATTACTGTGCCAGTGTTTAATTGCAACACTGTAAATGTAAAATAAAATTTAAATAATTTAAATTTAATGGATTTATTTTTATTAAAACAGTTAATGTTTCTTCACTCTAAAAATTATTTACTCAACAAAACAAAATAAAAAAAAAAATACTCAGAATTCAAAAGGAATTGAAGACAAAAAAGAAAAAAAAAAGAAAACTTTTTATTGCTTTAAAAACAGTCAATAAACGGGAATTATTAGTGGATTTTAGATGTGCGAGAATCATTGTTTTATGGGGAAATAAAAAAATACAAGCGTTTGTTATTGCATGTTTTTTTTTATATACCAAGGGAACTAATTCATGTACTAGAGGGTGAGTGTGGTAAGGGGAAACAAAGTATTTCGTTTTAGTTGTTGGTGTCATTGTGGCAAATAATTTTTGTTTTGTTGGTTTTATTTTAAAGGCCATAATAAAAACAGAAAAAAAATAAAAAAAAATCTCTGTGTAGCATGAAACAAACAAACGAACCAACCTACACTACAATCTTGTAAATGGGCGCTAAAAATTTACTTTTTTATTATTTTGTATTTGCAGTTATGGTTGTTGATGATGGTGCTGCTAATGCTGTTGTCCTCTATTATTGCTCCAATTCCTATTCTAAAACAAGCCTTGTACTCCCTGTTGTTGTTTTATTTTCTTATTTTTTTTATGATTTGATTGGAGTGGATTTGCTTTTTTATGTTTTTCTAAATCCACTTGTTGTTCCAAATAAACTTGTACCCTCACACTCGTAAAAATGAAATGTTTTATATTTTTATGGGGTTTTATTTATATACCGCCAATGTTAGCACCCCTTTTCCCTTTCATACTTTTGACCACTGAGGTGATATCGTCAAATGCATCTCATCCGTGGATAATGGTTAAGGTGTAAATTGCATTTTTATAGTTCTATTAAGCATTATTTGTTTTTTTTTTCGTTTACATATACCTTTAATTGTTTTGTTTTTATAAAGGGTGTTTACGAAAAAATTGGAATAATATGCCATGGATGACCATACGTTGATAGGCATTCTAAAGATGTAGTCTGATGACTTTCAAAATGCTTAAAGCAGTGAAAATATTCCAAATTCAAATATTTATTGTATAATTTTTTATAGTCTTAAGATTCTAATATTAATGTTCTTATGAGAAGTAACATTCTTTAAAGAATATGTACAGCGGCAGACTTAGAATTGTTCTTTCATAGGCACTTTTCCATATGCCGCCCTCTTTGATAATATGGAAATAAATATCAGAAAAAAATTTTATATTTTACTAAATAAATTAGATATAATCAGCCAGTACAACCCGTTTTTAGAGTGACGGCCATATTGTATGCGTAAATTTTTATCCATGAGTAATGGGACCTATAGTCTAAGTTTGAATCCGCACGACAGACTTGAGAAGCGTGTTCATGGCAATCAGTTACTCTCAGAGCATTTGAAATGTTCTTGTGGTCTTTCATTTATCATTAATTAAACTGACTGGGCTTTTCTGCTTTTTCTGCGCAAAGTAACATATTGATCTCCAGATATCCTTTGGCATCTTTGCCTAACAGATGATAAGTCAGTGTGCGATGTATAAAACGATCTCAATTTTTCATTCCAAACAATGACTAAATTGCTGCTTCTATATGCTGTAATTTTGATGGCAAACCAATAGCTTCAGAACATGGAGAGGGTTTTTCATCTTTGTTTTTTGCAATAAAGTCTAATGCATCAATTATTGCAGGCCTCTTTCTAAAGCATAATGCATTAAGTCGAGTAGACCAGCATGTTTAAGAGAGATTTTTGAGTATAAAATTTATTCGCTACACCAAGATTTCCCAACGATGTCTATATAAATGATATAAAAAACAAGATTTTATTTGGGTATAGATTTAGCTAGAGATGTAATTACTTAATTGAAAGAATAGACAGCTCAAGGCACTTAATCTGCTCAGGGATTACTTGTTTCAATTAATTGATTTTCGTAAGATTTAAAGAAAGATTTAAAAATTATGGCAACATCAAAACGAGAAAGAAAGTCAAGAATTGACAGAGTAAGAATGTCCGCAATGAAAATAAAATAGATTTTAATTTTATACCGTCACGCACTACTGTTTTATACTTCAAACCCGTAGGAAAAACCGCACCGCAATATATTATCGTTGCAATGTGTTCAGACTCTTAGTTTTACCTTTGTTGTCTTTGACCATTAAAAGCTTTCCAGTAGGCCAATAGTGTCAGCTGCTAAATAAGTGCCAGCTGAAGTGTCATTTACTTAATGAAATCCTTACCATCTACGAATAAGTATATACAGTGTAGTGGATATTTTAACAACCGAATAACGCGTAATAATAAGTAGTTACAACTTAATGCAATCGTGACCATTTATTGAGTATTACGGCAAGATCATGTAGAAACTTGTAAAGACTAAAAATGGTACAGATGTAATCAAGCCTGTGCGTCATTGCCTCTTTTAGTGAAAGTGTGGCAAATAATCTGAATTTGTTTACTACACAGCGTCCTCAGCAATTGGGCCCGTCTAACAGCTTTCTATGGCTTATTTTGCATTTACATTTGTACTTCCATTCATAAAGGGACCCACTCACGCAAAAATTAAAACCAGCAGATTATTCAAATTGCTGATTGGGTACTAGAGTAACATGCTCTCAATGCTATTTATGGCATTATTTAAAAATGATAATTGCAAAACCGTTATTGTAAGTTCAGAGCGCTATGACATTTGCATTTATTGCATGATAAATTTTCCGATTTGATGACATTAATTATCAACTAAGTGCACGTGAAGTGACGTCGTTAGTTTTTTTTTTTTCATTTTTAAATTTAATTTTTGATATTTTATTCTCGTAGTTTATGCAAAACCTCTACTTCCACAAAATGTTTTTTAACTTTACTGAAAGCCTACGTTACATCGGACAATTTTTTTATAACTTTTGACAACCGATATATGCATACTATTTACTAGCACATAACTTTTTAGTTGAAAAGTGGATAACTTTGATTAAAAAAATTTTGTAATATTGTAATTTATTTTCTTATTAATATTATTGTTAAGTTTTAAATTAAAAAAAAAAAGATAAAACATTTTTGAACATTTAATTAAGAATAAATTTGTGACTACAACCGCTTATTTTCGGTGGCATAACTTTGGTTATAAAAATTCCGTTCAAATATTTTCTTTGCCATATTCTTAAAAGAATTGCTGTTTCTTTTATTACTCGTACAACATTAATTTAAGTTATTATTAATATACGAGTATGAAATAAATATGTTTTTTTAACTTAATGTGTTCGAGGCTCTAGGTTCGAGCCCCGGGAAAGTTCTGATCAATATTTTTATAATTTAATTTTTGTTTCGTCAGAAACGCTTTATTTAAGATCAAAGTTAACGGCAATGAATATTTTTGGTAATTAAAGAAGAAATGATGTCCGTGAAGGAATAGTACACTAGCCAAACTGAACAATTGTTTTCGACTCCAGCTACGGTAGTCTCATCAGAGTTCTTTGTGTCCTGTGCATATTCAAGACCAAACATCAACTATTTAACTCACACTTTTTTGGAAATCGCATACTGAAATTATATTCTTTCACATGTATGCACATACACTTGTATGAGTTAGTCGAAGTAAAGTCACACAACAGTTTTTATCATATTCTCCTTTTCTCACCATCATTGCTGTTCTTGTAATTGTCATCTTATTTGGATGAAACAGAATTACAATTTTTATTTTGTTTTTGCCCTCTTATTCCATTAATCCACATTAGTCGGCATCGACGACATGCACGACTGTAGCCGTGGTGGTTAGAGTGCAGCGCTAGAAGCATGCGCATTATAACTTAATGTGTTCGAGGCTCTAGGTTCGAGCCCCGAACACATTAATTTTGATAATTTCATGACTTTTACTATTTAGCATTTCTTTTTTCTCTTACTGCTTTATTTCAGTAATTTTTTCTTGAATTATGGTATAAAATACTATTAAAAAATTAGATAAATAAAAACAAAAAATATTTAAAAATACAAAAAAATTAATGTTCAACTAATGCGGTAATAAATTGTTCAGTCAATAAACCACACCATCAATTTTTATTGTTGATTTTAATTCACGAAAAAAGAAAAAAAATAACAACCAACAAAAAAATAATTTTAGTCGGTCATATCGAAAATCTTTTAATGTCTCAATTTATAAATTCATAAAAACAACAACAGTAATAAGCATTTAAAAAGGATTTGTTGAATGATTAAATCATCACTATAAAATGTCGAGTAAAAACATTTTTACAAAATTGATACAGAAAAATTAAAATAAGTTTTAACAATTCCATTCAAAATAATTTGACTAGAAAGAATTAATTAAAAACTATTGGAAATATGTAGATACGGAGAGTTAGTCGACCAGGATGCTTTATGGGTCATAGAAATAATTTTTATGGAAAATAATTTTTTTCTAAAAAGTATAAAATATTTCAAATTTGCCCCTTATTCTGAGGTCACTAAAAAATATTGGAATGTACACCTCTTTCTTAAAATAAGCCGATAATTTCATGATAATTTCACTCAACCAAAAATGTTCGTAAATACTGTAAAATGGCAATGTAGAATTAAAGGTTATATATCAGCTAACTAACTGCTACAGAACTACAGAAATTTTTAATTAAAATGTAAACTTTTATTTATATTGAAGAAATTGATTCAATATGAACAATAAATTTTCGTTATTTATCAGGATGTAATAATAACGAAATTTAGTTCAATTAAAGAAAAAATTAGTCAAATTTACTAATAATTTTTGTAAAGTTTTATTCAAATTAAAGAAATTTTATATGATTTAACTAATAATTTAATTTAACATAAAACGTATACTGTTATATGTACATATAAATACAAAATTTTGGTACTAAAAATAACGATTATTTTTAATTATGAGTAATATGTTAATTTAAAACCAAGTGGTTTTTTATATTGTCACCATTTATATAATATATCTAAAATAAATTTGGCTTTCTGAAGGTCGATAATCTTTTGTAGCTGCCGAATGACTTTTGACTTCCTTCTAGATGCAGTTGTCGTGCAGAATTTCATTATAATATCTTCAGTATTTTCTTTAGGAGGATCTAAAAATATAGATTTACACATTAGGGAAGGTAAAAAAAACGCATTTTGTCTGCTTTTTTAATATTTTCCAAATTTAAAAGTTAAATGAAAGAATTAGATTTTTTTGGCGTATTGCTATTTATAATTAATTTAATTTTACTATTGTTCAATGTTATTTTTACTTTTGAGAAAATAAAGAGAACATATATACAAATTATAGTCGTAATGCGTTTTTTACTTTTATTAAAAATAAAATGCATTCGTATTGATATTATTTATAAGTATATTCACATTATATATTAATTAATATATTTATGGATGCACATACATACATATGTACTCGTTGTTCATTTGGTGGTGAAAAGTATGTTGATATATTTTAATTTTTCTTTAAAATAAACCAAATAAATGTATCGGAAAGGACCAAAATGTGGAATTTCTTTGAATTTTATCGTAGCTGGTGACCCCTTTGATTTTAATAAATCCTTTTTAGTGACCTCTTTTTAAAGACCCTTTTTGTGCCAGTTCCCGGATGCCAGTGAGTAAATTCGTCGTACAATCTAAAGTCCTTCGGTGGCTGTACACAATGATCGACCTATTCACAGATGTTTCGTTAGGGTTCTTTTTGCTTTAGAGAATTTGCATAATAAGAATTATAATGGCAACATTTTATAAAATTAATAGAAATTAAACAATCAATATTACCGTTATCTAATGTTTAGTATTAAAAATAAAAGCACTAAATGAAAAAGGAACGTGTAACTAACGACGCTTTATTCACGCTGAGTTACAAAATTTTTAATCAATAGGTGTCGAATAACCCATTTTAAGGATGAGACAGGAATAATAGATGAAAATTGTGTTTTAACTTTAATTAATAAACTAAATATATAGTCTTCAGATACAAGTTCTAATACCAAAACAAAAACGTCCAAAACATTTTCTTTTTTTCATAAAATATTTTAGAAATAGGAGTAATGGTTAAAGATTTTGAAATAAGATTCCTTCAACAACAGCCAATACAATCAAGAATTACCAAATAAAGCCATTACCTATAATTGAAACACTAAAGATGTATTAAAGAATTCACAAATTTGTATTTAAATTTTGCCGACGGCATGTAGAAACTCAACTGCAACAGAAAATACTTTTTTGGTTTACATTTTCTATAAATTATTACATTCATATTATCACACATTCACAAACTCGCACACCAATGTACACGCACGTATGTATATATATATATACATGTGTTTATGAATTGGGAAAAAATAGCAACAATAAATCAATAATAGAATTAAAAACAATTAAAATTAATGTCTGGCGAAAAAAAATTAAAGAGGAATGGTGTGAAACAGAATATAAAGAAGCAAAAACAAGGTGTGCATAAAATTATTAGCACTCGTCAAGTAGAGAAGAGAAGTTACTTACATACGTATGTTTATACCTATAATTAATTCGCATTCAAACACACATACATGTACATACACATTTTACATAAAAAAAAGAAATTGTGAACATATGATACTGAAGAAATGTTGAGAACATGCTACCGCTAACGTAAAAAAAGTAATAAATTATAAAATGAATGATTGTTTTATTTTCCTTTTTTTACTGTTTTTTGAGAAAAAATTTATAGGGAAAATAAATGCGAGAAGAAAGCGATCAACAAAAAAACACCAGTAGGAGGTAAAGAGAGCAACAATAAAAATTAAAAAGAAATTATTTAAACGACGTTATGACAAAAGGAAAAAATTATAAGTTTAGTAAAAAAAAAGAAAAACAAAACATTAATTGCAGATGAACAACAACAAAAATAAACAACCACCGCCATCAACTCACTCTTTATCGTTAAGCAGCTATAAAACAACAACTAAAACAAATTCTTAAAACTCATGCTACCGACACCATTATTTCTACACCACCACCGCCATCTCTTTCAAAAACTACTGGACTGAGACTTTTCATTCAATGCAGCGACGTAGCGTGTCATACGCTACAATTAAGAGCGAGAGAGCTGTGCAAATAACACAACTCTGACAAAATGATTTATTGAATGAAATTTCAACAAAACTGAAAAATAAACGTCAAAACTAAACAAGACAGACAGCTTTATAGCACACATAAGAAAACATACATCCTTATATAAAAGCAAAAGCAGAACTAAGTTTGTACCAGTGGAAAAGAGAGCACTATAAATAAACCTTTATGTGCCAACAAGAGAAAAGGGGACAAAAATAGATCATTTAATATGTTAGTTGAAAGGAGAAATCAATTTATATAGAGAGATTAATTCTGTGTGTAAAAAGAGAGAGCGCAAGTGCTTATCATTAAGGAATAATTTGGAATTGGAGATGTTTTCTTGCCACTGTAGCAGCACATGGTTTTATGTACAAAGAGATATGGGATTTTTATTTATCTTCAATAGGCTACAGGTGGATTGATAAAGTCCCTAAAGGGGAAATGTTTTAAGAGTAAAAATCTGTTTGAAATAAACTAATATTGAAGAGTAAGAAAATAATAAGTTTAAAAGAGACAAACTCTTTAAAGTTAGCATTTAAAAGAGTATATTAACTTAAGAGCATTATAAATAGAGAGAGCGAGAGCTAAATTAAAAGAGCTTTTGTTACTGAAATCCTCTTAAAAATTGCCGGCTTATTTTTGTTTGGTTTTTTTTTTTCTGCAAACGTCAATTTGTTATTTAATTTATTTTCTTATTATCACATGGGCCACCCATTATATGACCTTTTCTGCTTAGTCACTTATTTTTAGTTTTCTTAACATTTTAAGAGTTATTCAATCATTATTACTTATGTTTTTTGTATGTATGTATTACCTTACATTTTGGCTTTTCCTTAAACTTAACAAACACACACACACCAATATTGACCAACATAAACAATAAATAACATAAAAGAGTAATAAATTGTGCAAATGAATTTCCTTTTCTTGTTATTTTTTATTTTTTGTTCGTTATATTTTTGTTATGGGGACTCTTTAATGCAGAAATTTCCTCTTTCTTTCGTAGACGTATTTTTTTTTTGTCTTTTGCTTATTTCTTTACTTTCGCAATTGCATGAGTTCTTGTGGATATGTTCTTTGCTTTTAGCAAATGCAATAAAAAACAAATTTGTTGTATTACTTAGCAGCCATAAAGAAATAAAACCAACACCATCAACAACAATAATAACAGCAATAAAACAATTTAATGCGGTCGTTAAGAGTCTGGCGTCAAAGTTAGTTGTCTTATGTATTGTTAAGGTGCAACACAGCACTTAACGAAATTAACGCTTAAAAAACCATGTAAATAAAAAACAACACAAACATTATAAAAGTCGTAAAAAAACAACGTAAAAAAAACACAGCAAAACAATAACAAAACGTTTTATAATGAGTGAAAGAAAAAAATTGCGCGCGTAAAGTAAACAATGCAAAGTGGTATTAATTTAAAATATAAAAATCAAAATACCCCATATGTTGTTATAATTTCTTACAGTGCTTTTGTTTACATATTCATTGTTGTTGTTTTTTTTTTATTATTTGCTTAACACTAACCTTCAATAATAATTGACTATAATTAATCGTTGATAACTTAACATAGTGTTTACAGGTTTGCTCTCGGATATTCGATTACTTTAACGGTAAGTCAAGTGTTATGTAAATAATAATAGTTATTTTTTTAAGGTTTGGTTTCATTAGACAAACAAACCATAACCAGTATTTTTTTAAATATTTAATATAATTATTAATTTTCTTATTATGTATTTGTTGTTAAAAAGAAAATATTATAATCTATTTTCATGAAATAGTGGTCAAGTTTATAAAGTCAAATATTTACCTAGCGTGATCTAAGCTTTAGGTACCTTACTGGTATACAACATTCAGTTTTTAATTAAAGGGTAGGATAATTTAAGGTTCGAAAAAATTGACTTAATTTTTTTTTTTTTTTAAAAATTCAGTTTTATTGATACCAATGTACAGTAAAAATATGGGAATAAATAGTAGAATATGATGTCTGGCAAATATTCACCTCCAGCACGTGGGCTTATCTCGCCAACGCAGCGTTGAATATCATCTTTCAGAGCGTCAGTTGTTTGTTCAAGTAAGACCGGTCTTTCAAATGGCCCCACAGAAAATAATCCAGTAGCACTAAATCACAATAACAGACCAGCCACTTGATATCGTGGAATCGTGACAGGGAAATTTCTCATGCAACAGCAGTCACATTACTCAAGATGGTTTTCTTAAAAAATGTGTTGTTTTCGTTTAGTTTTTCAAACAGCCAATTCAGAAATGTTCAACGCAAACAATGGTTCCATGGTTAAAATTTACCTAATTTTTACAAAATAAATGTCAAAGGATGGCAGCTTAATTCTCGACATTTTATAATTTGACAGCCAATTTACTTCCTAACCTCAAATTTACCCATCCCCGTTTAACAGTCTGTTGTTTTTCAAATCATCAGTGTTTTTTTTTTTTTTGGTATCAAGAAAACACTGGGCCTATTATTGATGGCAGTTGTGTTGCAATATTATGTATGTCAGCTGATTTCAGTTGCCATTTTGACATATAAGCAACTATGAAAGAGTAAACAACTGCTTTGATTTTTATGGTGTGAATATTTTAAAATATTTAAAAATAAATAAATTTTAAATATGATGATGGATATGACGGTGGATCTATTTTTGAATAATAACGAAGAAGAAATGAAGGTAGCATACATATATTAAAGTGACATTGAAGTGACTATTCTAATCCACTAAATTACTACCTGCACTGTAAGTGTAGAAATGTCTAGTTTGTTTAAAGTATGGATAGTTACTAATATACTGTGTATTTACATCTTATAGCTTTAAGGAATATTTATGTCTCCTTAGATGTGCTTTCAGCCACCTGCTAGAGATTTTATATAAAGACAGCAGACAAATTTGGTCTATTACAATACCGCAAGTTTAAAAAGTTTGTGGGGCTGTAAGGTTTTATGTATAAGGCAATTTTTAGAAATCCCACGGCGGCGATTTTAATTTGGGAATTGCTTACTATAAATGCAACAATATGGTATTTTAATATACATATATGTATATATATATAAGTATCTGAATCAGATTAGTTTTTTTTTTTTAATTTGAGATAACTCAGTTATATTTGCTAAACTTTTGTAAATACATTCATATGTTCATTACATTATACTATAGTTAATACCACAAATCTTCTTTTCAGTCCAACCTAAAATATAGTATAAAATGCTATCTGTCAAAAATTTTCGCACTCGTACAAAACGTATAACCCCAACAGAAATAGTGCGGCGATTACGCTTTTCAATTATAAAATCCAATTTTGACAGCGAGTAAAAAAAAAAAACGAAGTTAGCTGCAAATCAACTGTTATTGTTTTTTTTTACACTATATTTGTCATTTTATTAAGTATGTATTGACACTTTGTGCTTTTATTTCCTTTATTATGCTTCTTTAGTGGATTTTATCAAACAAGATAGGTAAACATACTAATTATAGTCGCCGTGGATTAGTGGTTAGTGTCTTGGTTTATTAAGACGATAGCACCGGGTTCAAATCTCAGCTCTGACATCTTGAAAAAAAGAAATATGAAAAACATATTTCTTTAGGCGACTACCTCACAGCAGTCTTCTGGTAAAAGCTGTGGGAGTAATTGATTGCCATGAACAAGCTTCTCAAGTCTGTCGTTCGGAGTCGACATTAAACTGTAGTTCTCGGTACTCATGGATAAAAATTTACACACACAACATGAGTGCTACGAGAAGTTAAGCCATAATCCGGACACAGAGTTGTAATGGCCAATGAAGTATGTATATATGTAATTACAACGTTTATGATAAGGGCAAAATTACGTCGCGCTTTACACTCTAATTTAAATAGGTCTGTTACATATATAGTAGGGAATATTAAGTCAAATTAAGATAACATTTAATACAAAAAATTTATTTCTTTTCGCATTTACCGCTGAATGGACTTTATGTTTAAACGAAATACCTTTCATTGAAAAAAAAATTCTTTGTGTTGTTGTTTTTGGAAAAATGTTTAAATACCTCTGCCGGTACAATATATATAAAGAGAAGGTAGTAAAAGCAAATTGCTTGTCCGTAACTGATTATTTTAATTTCAAAGAGAATATGTAGGATTAGTAAGATATTTGTTATCTAACCTTGAAATTTATGAAATAAAAAAATATGAAAAACCCGATTACTTGCCTCCAAAAATAAACCATTTGCTAACAATTTTAAGGCAATAAACAACACAGTTTATAAAAATCTTTACACATGTTGTGTTTGTTTTTTGCTTTTGCAGGTTTTTATTTTGTTCCATAAATCAATTTTTTTCATCCGCTACTATTGAATGATTAATTGAACACCAACATTTTATGTTTCTTTCTCTGTTAAAATGTTGGAGCCAACAAGTTTCGTGTTTTTAACAGTTACAACTTATTTACAGCATCCAACTTCTGTAGTCGTTAACAGTTAACAACAGAACTCTTCATGAATTAACAGTTAAGTTGTGAATGAAGTACATATTTATGTTTTTATTGTAAACATTTCTTTTCTCTGTTAATAACAGCGAAAACATATAAAAAAAATAACAGTGTTGCCGTTTTGGGTATTTCCATCAAGCCGACAAAGCAAGACTGGTTAGTTTTTCTTTGATATGCACTTTTTTTACTTTTTTTATTATTTTAATGCAAATTAAGATTTAAGAATTTATTTCCTTTTGTTCCATTTTCGTATTTTTTTTTAATTTATTTTTAAATTAAAACTCGGTTACAAAAAATAAAAGCGCAATGGTGCAGTAATATTATTCGAATAAAAATTTGTTTATATTTATTTTTTTATTACCTGGAGGTTCGAGTTCTAGTAGGTACAATAAATATAGAAGAAAATGACATCCGTGGAACAATTGTACGCTAGCCGAACTGAACACGCTTTCGAGTCCAGATACGGTAGTCTCAATCCTTCGGACAATTCTTGACAACCATCAGCTATTTAACTTACACTTTTCTCTATAAATTATATGTATATGATATACACAGTTGAAACTTTGGTCGGGTCTCGGCAGTATTCCGGCACAAAAACATTAAGTTTTCTCTCCATTGAACAGATTCTTACTGACGCGGACACCCTTTTCCAAAAAAATTTCTTTTCCGGATATTAAGCTCATTTTGTCCGATTTTTACTTGCCTTAAGTTGCAAATAAATTCAAAATCTTTTTAATGCTTTTTTTTGTGTAGCACAGTGGCATCACTATTACAAATTGTGTTATTAACTCAAATGCCGAGCAACGGAAAACTGTATTTCTATAGAATGAACAATACGAATGTTTAAAAAAAAATAACTTTTTTTCGTTTAAGCCTCTATTTAAACAGTTCAACTTAGAACTGATTTTACAAAATCAATATTCTTAAAAGTATACCTCTGTGCCTTGTTGTAGTCACGTTACAGTGTATGTGAGTAACCGGTAATTTTGATAGCAATGCACCGGTGTAGTAAAACTCTAGCTTCTGACACAATAAAACAAAACAGAAGTGCTTATAGAAAATAGTATTCAAATGCAAATTTTTATGAAAAGCTAAGCATTTTTAGTGCTAAAGATTCTACAATTGCTACCATTGGTTCTTTGCAGCACGCTCTGAAGAAATTCCATTAACTGGTAAGTAAGGCAAAAAGTTTAGTCTATAAAGGGCTCACAGTAGGTTGTGTCAAAGCAAAGCTAAAGAAATATCGGATTCTTTGGGTAACAAAACTTTCAATGTTTTGTTAGATTAACTTAGTAAATTTAGTCCAAGAGATGCATATTTATATTGCTGATGAAACTGGTCTTTATTATATAACACTACCAAACAAGACCATGATTTTAAAAAACTAAAAATGTGCTGGTGGAGAATTGTCAAATTATATATAAAATTGAATTGAATTTTAGTTTACTTTTTTATTATTGATTTTCTTTTTTTCTGAAATGATTTTTAAATAAAAGTGTAACACCATATTTTTAATTTACTTTAAAAAATTTTTAGAGGACACTCCGAAGTACGAATGCAACCCCATGGTGTCATTAGGTGTCCGTCTAAAAGG
Organism: Metopia argyrocephala; assembly: GCA_963576795.1. Taxonomy (NCBI): domain Eukaryota; kingdom Metazoa; phylum Arthropoda; class Insecta; order Diptera; family Sarcophagidae; genus Metopia; species Metopia argyrocephala. The sequence goes on from OY756211.1 coordinate 9,945,988, forward strand.
GATTCTACTATATCGGAATAATATATACTTTTTTCATTATTAAAGCCAGCACGGGACGACCCTATTCATGCAGTACCTTGTGCTGGTCTAGGAAAATATGTTATGGCAAGGGGGAAAAAGGGAATAATGGACAATTGATTTAAACTTACTGACATCGTAGTTGGCAGAAAAATCATTCGCTGTAAGATTGTGTCATAAATGGGCGGTGCGGATAAAGAATGAATTCTGTCTGTAATTCATTGTGTGATTCACTGTACAATCAATTTGTGAGTGTGTCATTCAAATTTTGCTTTTTCACCTCAATCTCTAAAAGGAAAATAATGAATATGAATGACAAATATTGCTATCATCTGCGAAACAGCATATAGGATTATAGATTTAAAGAAGAAAATCGTTTAGGAAAATAAGGAATAGTGTAGGAGACAGAACAAACTCACTCCGTCTCTAGAAAGGAGTGCCAACAAGTCACCAGTGGAGCAGCCACTACGAAAGCCATACTGACGATCGCTAAGAAAGCTATTGGAATTTAAATACCTATTAAGATGATGACTTATCATACTTTCGGTAACTTTGGAGAGTGTTGAACATTCAGCTATTGGGCGGTAATATTCGGTATAATTAGCCTCAGCCTTTTTAGGGATTGGCGAAGACGCTGCTCGTGTAAAGTTTTTTGCGTCTAAGTACTGCGACACACAAAGATCTCGCCTGTCTCCGTAGCGAATCAGTATGTGCACACTTATTGTTTTTCCAATTTCTGAACGCTTCTTCTGCACGTCTGATTAAACCTGGATTTGTCCCTTGATTTAACCGAAGTATTTTCAGATGGAATATAGATCTCCATCCCCAATTTTATTATATTCACAACCAGTTCTGTTAGAGCATTAACATTTGAATCAAGAAAATAAAGTTTCCAGTTGAGGTGCCGAAATAAATCGTTGAGCGTACCTTGTTATGAGTTAATCGAAGTGTTGCCAAACACAACAAATTCTTCATACTGATTGTCATCCGTTCTGCATGAATAAAATTACAATAGTTTTATTATTGCTCCATTTATACTTAGAAGTCGACATCGACGATATGTACGACTATAGCTGAAGTAGTTAGAAGGCATCGCCTTTTATAACATTTTGTTTATAGCTATTAAATTTTGTACTTAAGTGACAGTCATATTTATTTGAAGGTCATATTTATTTAGGAATTAGAAAGCTGCCTTCGTCTAAAAACTTTTATTTTATAGAATAAGGGCAAGAGAAAAATTTTTTCTTAATTCTATTACAAAAATGGCGTTAGACGACGACGACACACACTGAGGATTTTTGTATGGGGGTGAGGAAAAAATATATTTGTCAAAAAATTTAGTGATTTTATCACAAATTTAGTTTTATTTATATAGTAATACACCAAAGTAATCAAAATACCGTTTTGTATTTTTTATGAATTTAAAAAAAAAAAAAATTTAGGCAAAAAACAAATAGTTTTCCTTCATACATTTATTTATAACTGCGAAACTGTTGCTTATGTAGCGAAACATTGTATAAATAGATGAAATTAATTGTAATTTTTGATTTTTCTAAATTTGTTTAAGCAAAATCCGACTAGTGGTTCTTGAGTTATGTTAAACAAAAGAGCCTTATCAGAATTGAATCACGAATCAATCAGCTGAAAAATTTTGTACTGTGTAAAGCAATAAATTGAGAGGTAAAAGGAACCTGGTGGCACATGAAATTGATTAAAAATATTAAAACATATAGGAGACAATGTATTAGTAGTGATTTCCAACTGTGGGAGAGTATAGCTAAAATTGCAGGTCCAAATGTTTGGAGAAAAAAGGAATTTTTGTTATATGTTCATAAAAATAAATAAACAAAAAAAAACTTAAATCTGTGCAGAGTTTACTAAAATATTCTACTTTAAATAAAAAATAAAAAGAAAAACGTTAGCTCACATAATAAAATAATATTTGCTTTTAAATTCTTAGGTTTAAATTACGTTGGTTCGGTAAAACATACAAGTACCAAGTTTGAGACGGCTATAAAAAAAAAACTCGCAGTCAAATCGGAGTAATTCTTTTTGATTTGTTTCCACCATTTAGTCTAAAATTTCCAAATATCACTGCATATTGCATGAAGAGTATGTTGGAGATTTGACTTTTTTCCGCGAAATCCCCAGTGAGCGACGTCGCCATCTGGAATAAGAACTAATATTTCAAACAACCGTTAAAAATGAAGTTTCTTAAAAAATCTAATTTAAAGACATAAAGATTAAATTCAGATGTTTTTGTACTGTACAGTTCAATAAAATAATTGATTTCAAATATGCAACTTTAAAAAAGTTTAACTTAAAAAAAAATTCATTTTACTGGCGTCAATATAATGAGTCCGAAAAAAAAATTATAGATTTTATTCTGACATACACACTGCCAAACATACGTATGTTTGTACAATAGCACACCCAGCATACAGAAGGATGATTTCAAATTTAGGTTTAAACAATAAGCATTTGAGAATCATTCGAAAATCACTCAAAACATGTATTTGTTGTTGTTGTTGTTGTTGTTGTTGTTGTTTTCAATAATGAATTTATAAAAAAAGATGATTATTTACTGAAGAGATCATTTAATTTTTTAACTATAGTTGGGCGTGGTAAATTTTTTCTTTGTAAAAAACACATGTTGGACTTTAACGGACGTATTAACGCTACTACCGAAATCCTCATGATTTCTTTTAATCCGGCATCACTTATTCTATTTCGAAAGTGGGCATTTAATAAGTATGACGTATATATTAATTTAACGAAAATTCTCTTTGTCAAGAAGCGGTTTATCGCCTTCGCTATCTTTTCCTTTTGTAAGCACTTGATTGTAAAGCGGTTCAGACGTGATTGCCTCCTAATTGCATTATTTCAAATAGAATTTTCCAGAAATTTCCATACCAACAGGTATGTAAAATTATTTGCAAAAATCTTAAACTTAAATGAATATTGAACTTTTATATACATATCGTCGATGGAATTAAAGAACGCTGTAACTGACAAAACCTTAAATGTTCACAAGAGCCAAAAAACGGGACCAGTCGACGCGTATTTTTTTTTCTGATAAAAATGATGCAAAAAACGTATTTTCGATTTTTAGTGTTCTTTAAATCCATTGACGATATGTTTTATTTTTTGTAAAGGAATTTTAATGAAATTATATTGCGCGTGATAAATTAAGCCTGGCTCGGCAGATAGCCTTCTTAACAGAACGTTAAAAAAATCTCCAAATCGGTCCAATCATTCCCAACTGATGAATTTAATTTGTATTTTTATAGTAGATTAATGGCTTACTTAACAAGTGTTTATTTTTTTTTATAATTAAGGCGATTAAACTTTAACAAAAAAAAAAAAAAAAAAAAAAAAAAAAAAACAATTTATTATTGCGAAATTCTTGCACTACAGAAAGAATTTTAATAGAGGGTGAATGAATTAATACAATGTCTTCTTGGCAAATTTGATTTATAGTGAAACATTGAAAGAATACGAATATATTCATAGTGTGAGCCATTAGAAAATATACAAATTTAAAATTTTTCTGAAAATATTTAGTTTTTAATGAAGCTTAAATATAGCGTGATTTTAGAGAATCATTCAAAAGAAACGCCAGTCAGACGAAACGTGATCTGAAGTATTACCATCAATTTTTTTTTCATTTTTTTAACATTAGTTTAGCATGTTTTTTTTAGCAAAGTCTTGAAAACTCGTACAGGCTCAGCAAGTCTTGGCAACACTAGTTGTCGGCTGTATTTCTTTACCCCGTTATTAAGTATTAAAATTGTTTCTATTTCTATAATATTTCTTTTTTTAGTTTAACCATAAGCAGAGCTTGAAACAAAAACATTTTATTTCATATTTTAAAAGTCCGATTTTGTGTTTGCTGGGTAGAAACCGTTACTGATACAAACACATTTTTAAATAATAATTCAAACAACTCATTCTCAGTTTTAAGCAATTAATTTTCGTTTTTTTTTGCAAATTCAGAAAAGGTAGAACAAATGGATTATAAAATATAAATACAAGTGTATGTTAATACATATACACAAGCATACATACTAATACAGTTGGAGTTTGATTATCCGTTTAGCTATTATTCGACCGTTTGCCTACACAAGGCAGATTTTAAAAGCTTTTAGGCTAAAATCCTGTAATAAAATCATTCGTACAGTGGAAGGACGGAACCTTAGTTGCTGAGTTTCTTCTTCAAAGCTTCCCTGTACAGTATTGCAGGTTTTTCATTATGCACTGTTATTCGAGTTAGTCGCTCTAGAGGACTTTTAAATACGCCTTAAAACGAACGAAATGCACGATAATTTTGACGGACAGATCCATTATTTTGACAATTTAAAAACGTTACTGTGATGTAAATCGATCTACAATGAAATGTAAACCCAAACTAGTTAAAACCCAAACTATTAGCCCACTCAAAGATGTGAAACTATAATAAAAAGACGCTCTACATGACATACATATAAGCAAAATGCATTTTTTGGAATTTCTGTTTTTATCTCTGCTTACAATCCATATATTACAAATGAAATTTGATTTTTTAGTGTGATGACGTGTGAACAGATAGGCTTTTTTTGAGCTCTTTATACAAACTCTCTTCACTATGTCCTTCCATTATTTGTGTTAAGACCGATTTTATTGGACCCACATAATTCATGTTCTACTGTACAATAATAGTATTTAATAATGATAAATAAGGTCAAAATCGACCAACTATACGAGACCAATAATGATGATGTCGACGATGATGATGATGACGATGGTAAAGTGTATTTGACACAAACGATGGATTTAATTTGCATTGAATTGGGAATTTCATTTGACAACTTATTTTTATGTGTTCGAACAAAAACACAACAACAACAACGAAAAAACTACAAAATTATTTAAATTTATTTGTTTAAAACTGTGTATAAGTGAGTATGTGTTTTCAGTACTTTTTTTAAATTAAATTTTCATCCTGGTATGATAAAATATATTTGTAAGTACAACACTACAACTGCAGCTCAAAGGATGGAGAGTCAAAAAATAAAAAAAAAAAAATAAAAAACTCACAATGTCACTTAAACTGAGAGAAAAGACAGTCAAAATGTCATATTGAAAAAACGAGCAGTGAATACAGCAACAGCAACAAGACCAACATAACAAACAAATTATTGCCATCAAGCTTTCGGACAGATCTGTGGCAAGTGCGTGAAATCCATTGCGACGAAAAAAAAACACAAAAAAATAAATAAAAATGCAACAACGACATTGAATGAATCAATTCAAAGTGTTTGCGGTGTAGAATTCAATTTTATCAAAATTTTGAATTAATTAATAAAATAATTAAGCGAAAACCATACATACTTATATAAAAAAATAATTTTAAATAAGAATATACCACATTCAGTATAAATAGTTGTTATTGTATATGCCATTTCTTCTATTTAAAGTATTATCCAAATCATACTTTAATGCATGAAAATAAAATAGAATCTCCAGTATTACTCTTACGAAGATGCGATGCAATATTTGGAACAGTCTTTTTTACTTAATTTTAAAAGAATTTGTATTTACAATTACAACTGACATTACTTGCAATGGTTTATTAGAAAGCACCAATTACCAATTATTGTAAAGTGTTATCAGACTTTATGATAAATAAGTCTCAGACTAAATAAAATACAAATCAAGTTGTGATGTCGATGAAACATTTATTTCATTATAATGCTTAAAATAAAAAATAAAATAGGATTTGGAATAAAATAATAAAATATTTCTTCAACCAACAAAATTGGAAAAGTTTTTTGTGTACATAATATGTAAACATGAATGTCGGAAGCATTTATATGTATATGTACATACCGCCCATTTGCTGCAACGTCCTCATAACTCAAAAATTGTAATTTTTCAAGAGGAACACTTTTAGTGATTGAATTGAGTTAGAAAAAGATCTTCTCTTCTATTAATATTGTCAAAAAGCAAAATATGTCACTTTTCTAGAGATATTATGTGCTTACAAGCAGCACACAAACACACACGTCGATTTGGATCAACGATTCCATTTTGAAACAAGATATAAATAATAATCAAATAATTTGGTATCATTACCTCGAAAATCGTATTTTCTGAGTTATGAGGTCGATGCAACAAATGAGCGACATGTGTATGGACGCCTCTGGATTGGTTACTGCAGTTGATTCTTTAAAATAGTATTTTGCGGCGTTAAATTACATGTTCTTGGTGCTCAAGTGACGTTGCCAAATCTAGAACTTACACGACCGAGAAGTGTCCCATTTTTTTATTGAGACCAATATTTAAGGGTAAACCCCTGCTAAATGCTGTACATTGTATTGGAACTTTATGGATAGGACAGTACATTGTGACAACAGAATATATATATTTTTTTATTATATTATCAATCGCCTTAGGAATGAGACACTTTGTTGTGAATTGATCATTCAAAGGCCAGTATTATACCTTCATCATTGCATGATTTACAGAAATTACCTCATCGCTACATGTTGATTATGGTGAGTGCCTTCGCTAAGTGCGTTTTTTAGCTGTTATGTGCTACTTCCCCATAAGTGGCGCTTTTTCCCTGATTTTGTTGTCAAGGTGGAATAGAGTGGATTGTCAGGGAGCAGTTTCTTTGTAGATGGAATTCTTGGAGTGGGGAGGGGGGACCTCTTATATTTCAATTATAATAAAAAAAAACCGCAAATTAAAATTTTATAATTTTTCACATTTGCTGGGATTTGAACCTTGGCCGTTTGAGTTTTTGTGCGAGCACTCTAATCACTATACTACGCCCCCCCATGTACTAAGACCAAAGTCATGTGAAAACTAAACGTCGTCCAGTTCATAATCTTCATGCGACCGTAGCGCTTTGATTTTAAAAGCACAAGTTTCAAAAAATTGCAGTCCAATATGACACATCCAGACTATAATGCTCACCATACAGTCACTTATTCCGATATTTCTGCAACAATTCTGCTTGTTAACGTAACCAATAGGTGAAAAATTATCTTCTTCGCTAAAGAAAATTTTATTTAAAAAAATCACCATTCTCATCACCAATCTGTTACTCTAGCACCCAACCAGAATGTACACGGTATTGTGAATGGTCAGCAGGCTTTTATCTTTACGTGGGTTAGATTTTAAATGAATGAAGGTGCCAATCTAAATTCAAAAAACGCCATAATGAGCCGTAAAATAGGCCGTTGGTCGATGACACGGTTAAATTACGCACTTTGAAATAAGTTTTATCTATTTTTATCTCTTTTTCGCTTGTTCAAAACATTCGCATTCGTAAATGGTAAACCCTGCTATAAAGAAATAAAAAGTACTTTTAATTTTTTAACAAAAAATATTTTTAAGTTTTTTTTTTTTTATTAAATTTATTAAAAATTTTATAAAAATAATGAAAATGTCGCTGAAAAACTTTTTAACTTTAACCCAGACCACAGGCTGTTCCATAGACATAGAAAACATAGAAACTTCGTGTTACCCCCCTTGCACTTCTTATTCAGTCATTGGGAAATTTTCCCCACGAACTTGGGCTCCGAAAGTGATGAACAAGGTGAAAGATTTTACCAGGAAATAGAAGAAATCGAGAGACGTTTAAAAGGCTGGTGGGATGAACAAATGATGGGAGACTATTGTTTGTTCCTTATTCGCGAAGATCCATCCGAAAAAACACACTCAAAAGTTCAAGTCGCTCGTCATTTTAATTTAAATTTTTTTGAATTTACGCCGAATATACTGTGTGAGCAATAAAAATGAAAATATTGTCGTTCCACAAAATTCTTAATAAAAACTTTATTTTTCATCAAAATTTTTCAAAATACGCTTAAAATATTGGTAATTAAATGAACTATTTGGTCAAAAAATAAAACATTCCAGATCTTCAATATAACGTAGGAAAAAATTTAAATGAAAATGAAAAATTTTGGAAAAAAAACGTAAAAAAAAAATTTTGAACTTTGAGGTGCCATATCTTAGCGATTTTTTATCAGATAGAATTTTCCAGTATATCAACGGAGAAGGCATTCAATTACCTTTCCATCGATATGCCACTTATCTCGATTGAACTTTTTCGTTGGACACCACAAGGGTTTGAGTGGGGCCATACACCAAAAACACAAAAGTACCGTTATCTAAAAAACGGTACTTAGGAAAAAATAATAACTGCGTTTTTCGAGCTCAGGAGGTCCCAATTAACTTATTTAGGCATGTGGCGTTCTTGGTATTTTTCCAAATTAATAATTTGTAAACCTGTGTAATTATAACAATGTTAAAGAATTCAAAAAAATAAATGTCGCAAATTTTGAATTTCCAAAAATCGTCAAAATAAATAAAAATCGTCAAATTAAGGGCAAAAATCGTCAAATCGTCAAGATGCTATATTTGTGTCGTAAAATCGTCAAATTGACGATAAATCGTCAAATCTGGCAGCTATGCATGTGAGTTTAGCTAAGACGCAATTGTGTATGAAATTTTTATTTTTGCACAGGCCTGCTTTAAACGATAATTTTGGATAAAAGCAATATTTGGGAAAGATGAGAAGAGAGAAAAACACAAAGGCAATATGTTTGATAGAAAAGAAAACGGGCCATAACCTACAAAAATAAAAACAAATTTAGATGAAATCATGAAAAAAACAAACGTTTCATACACTTTTCTATCAACATTTATACCAAAGTTACTACTTAAATTTTTTATGAAAAACAAGAAATCAAAAAATTAAAGAAATCAAAGAAATCATCATAATAAAATATAAATTTAAAAATTTGTGAAATGATTGATTAATTCAATATATTTGTTTAAAAAAGTTCTTTGTTTACTTTAAAAATCAAAAGCTCATCACATTACACCTTAAATGTATAGCACTTTACGTGAACCTACAAAAATATTTTCATAAAATTCGATATTTGTTGGAAAACAAATGCTTGCTTTAAATTACATTTAAATTAACGACCGCATGCAAGTGATATTATTAGTAGCGGCCTATGGAATACACATCTTTGAAGTTTTTAATAGGGTCATGTAGGGCGGCATCTTTTATGTTGCAGTTTAATAGGCTGCTAATTATTTTACTAAGTTTTATCAAAAGAAAATGTTCAATTTCCGATACACTTAGAAGTATTTTGTCCTTAAATGTTTTTTTTTATGCTATAGATTTAAGGTGTTATAAAATTACTTGATTTGTTTATTTTTTTAAATGCGATACGAGTATAGTAATTAAAGAAACTTAATAGTTAGTTACTTGGTACCCTACACACAACTAACCCAACTTATGGTTCAGTTTTTATTGAAGCCGTCAGTCTGTCAAAAGAGCACGGATGAGTAGGGGTTTACACTCCTGTGTATTGGTCTCAGATAAAACAAAAACTTTTTTACGAATTATGAAAGAACATTTTATTTTGAAGGAATATTCGATCTCTCTAAAATGTGCTGTATATCTTGCAGTTCAATGTTTCAATGTTTAAATCTAATAATTTCCCTAAAGAGTTGCGTTGTATAAATAACGTAGAGTCAAAAAATCTACGACATGACAATTCTTTTTTCTATCATACTCCAAAAGCACTTGTGATAGCATAATATTTTTTTTTCTTTTTTTTAAGGCCAATACTCAGGGGTAAAGCTCTACTCATGCAGTGCATTCTATTGAAATTTGAAGATAGATAGAATTTTTTTTTATAGATTGTACTATGCGCAATTTTGTTGATGAGACAAGCTGATGTCGCCTCATCTGTCGGTGGATGCTGAATGTGAGTGGTGAGCATCTTCGGTAGGTTAGCTATTTTCGTTCTAAAAGGTGGCGCTGTACTCCTGATCATTCGTTTCTGGTGGAATAGATTGGAACCCTCTTCTTTCCTTATTTTATAATTTAGAAAAACACCTTGTTTTTTTTATAAGTGTTGTCCTTCGGTGGGATTGAACCTCGGTCGTTTGAGTTTCTGTGAGAGCACTCTAACCACTACACCACGACCCACCCATAATCGATCGATATATTTTTTCGATGCATCGAAAACAATACTTATAGTTCTAAGGTGTTTTCACCCGACAGCCCTGTTTGAACGTAGCTTATAATTGTGTATTATATCCATGATTTATTTGTAAATGGAAGTGGACAATGTTGTTTTCTATAGTACTAAGTCACAATAAGAATTTCTAGATATCGAAACTATTTGGAAATCACAAACAAATTGGACAAAGTGGTCACATTTTATGTAGATTCATGTATATTTGCAAACAGTTTGTTAGTCCGGATTTACAGTTAGGAAAATTAAATGGAATTTTTTAATTCTACCACCCATTAAAAAAATAAATTTTGTAAACCCAATTGCTTGTTAGAATATAGCAAAGGATTTAACAGACGAGTTGGGCTCTGATACTTCACATAAGGAAACAGACAATTTTAGTCATTTGAGCGATCATCACAAATTATTTTACAAAAATTGGAAAACAAATAGAAATGAAGAAGGTCCGTCTGACGAGTTCTCTATGTATATGAAAACACTTTAGAAGTATAAGCCGATTATAAGGTACAATTCCTGAAATTGTGCAACGTATGTACCAACACTTAGCAATGGTTGCCAGTTCCATGCCATATGAAAAGCTTTTGTGAAGGCTTCATCCATTTCGGTACAGCAAGGTACAGTGCAGGTTAAAAGGGTTAATAAAATATTATTTTTGCAAACTCAAGACAAAAATGTAGGGACTTAATAAATTATACTAAATTTCGGCAAAACAAAATGTTTAGTCTTATAAAAATGTGTATATTTTTTGTTTGTTTTGCTATAATATAAAAATTTGATACGATGCATCGAAAACATAGATGTTTTTATTCGAGACATCGCAATACATGGATGTAAATTCACGATACATCGCATTGGAAAAAATATCGATGTAATTTTTTCGTGAGCTTCCCTAATTCTGATAACGTCAAATTGTGAGGAGTTTTTAATTTTTAATATAAATTTAAAAATAATCGAATGTTCTACGTGTATTTTGTTTTTGTAATATTTATATATACACTTAATTGCTAGAAATAGTAACAACAACTGATTTAAATGATTTATACCTTCATAAGAATATATTGAAAATAAAAAACTTTTTTATTTTCTACTAGAAAAATTGTTTTATACAAGTAATTTAATTTTTCAATATTTTATTTGATGAAATAGCTTTACAGTGGCGGAGATGTAAAATATTTTCACTACAGCACGAATTATGGCGAGCTTAAAGAAACACAGTAAGGAATCGAACGAACGCATTTATTTGATATTGTAAAACAGGTTACTAATCTACAGTCTAATTAAAATATAAGCACACCGTTTAAAAGAAACAATTGGATAATTGCAAAACAAATGCATTATCTAACTCCGTTTAAAAGAAAATCCGTTTTAAAGAAAAAGGGTTTGAGTTAAAAAGCACAAAATTTTAGAAAAAAAAAAAAACTCCGCTTAATTGCAAACACGAGTATTAAGAACTTATCGACGACAAAAAAATTTTAGCACCGGCTCATTTCCTCTTTATTTTGTGCTTATCTACAATTTCAAAAGTATTTTTTATGGCAAGACTGTTGATTTATTACTAAAATTGTTAATCATTTGTTTGTTGACTTTGTCAAAAATAATTTTGCATTTATCCGAAATCCTTTTAAAGGAAAAAAAATTATAAGAAAAACAAATGCTGTTTATTTAAATTTTCTTATAACCAAATTCGACTGTACACAATAGAATACAGTTGATAAGATTAAGATATAAGCTGCTGATAAGTTCATTAAACTGAACTTTCTTTCTGCACCCTTCAGTAGTTATATAAGTTTGGTTACCAAACTAAGATAATTTTTAAAATATTTTCCAAACTATGAAAAATATAAAAAATTCTTAGAAATTATTACTGAAAATTTTAAAAAGCACCAGTTTTAATATTGATTGGTAACAAAGTTTAAAAGTTTGGCGTTTTGACACATTATAACGCACTTAAAGTATCGTAGTGCCAAAAGTATAATTATTATATTAAGAGTATTGGAATGTCGTATAATTTAAAAATTCATGATCATAAAATTATCGAATAATGATAAACAATTGAGGCGTTTAGAAAAATTGTAGATGAATAGAATGATAGCAAGGCCCAAAAAATATGTTTTTTTCTCCACAGAGTGTAATTAAACGAACTTTAGAATTAGAAGATTTGTCAATATAGTTTTGTTTCGTATACAACTTGGTAAGTCAAAGAGGATAGTTCTTGTTATTTTTTCAATTGTTCCTATTTTTCTTCCTAAACAGAATTTAAACTATGATGGTAAGAAAAGGAGAATATGATAGAAACTGTTGTGTGACTTTACTTCGACTAACTCATACAAATGTATGTACATACGGTAATAATTTCAGTATGCGATTTCCAAAAAAGTGTGAGTTAAATAGTTGATGTTTGGTCTCGAATATATACAGGACACAAAGAACTCTGATGAGACTACCGTAGCTGGAGTCGAAAACAATTGTTCAGTTTGGCTAGTGTACTATTCCTTCACGGACATCATTTCTTCTTTAATTACCAAAAAATATTCATTGCAGTTAACCTTGATCTTATTAAAGCGTTTTCTGATAAAAAACAAAATTAAATTGATCACACCTCTCCTGAGCCTCGAACCCGAGTCTTCAGCACTTAACAAACTATTTTTTTTTTAATTCTGTATACATCTAATTAAACAAAATTTTCCACACCTGTGCTCTAAATTTGTAGGGCATTTCACTTCTATTACAAATTGTTATTCTTCCAAACTCTAATTTCTTCATTTTATTTAAATGTTTGTGGGTGGCGCTGCGAAGTGGAAGTCATAATAAACTTATTTTCAAAATTTTATTATTATTTGTCTGATTCGGCGCCACTTTAAATTATTCCTGCAAGTAATTTTTAATATTTTATGAATTTTTTCTTGTGTAGTTTTTTATAATTTTCTTCAATATTTCCCACACTCATGTTTGCTTTGAACTCAAGTGCATAAATCGATAAATAATTATGAATTTGAACAAAAACAATTTTCCTAACACACTTATAAATTTTCATAAATCTTGTGCATAAAATGATACAAAATGAATGAAGTGTATGATTTGCTTCATAATTCGTTTGATCTTAAAAGCAATAATAAGTACATGAGTAAGTGAGTGAGATATGTACATAGACGTGTAAATAATAAAAATAATACAAAAAAAATGTAAAGCCTAAAATCTAAAATAAGAAAATTAATTGTAGGTAGTCAAGCCAGACGTTTTGCTTCCCTATATCAAAATATACGAGTAACTACAATAGAATACATTTCTTTAACCTCTTTATACGTAAACATACTCGTTTCGTCGGATCTGACAGCACACTTCTATTATTGTTTCTAAAGCTTACCGTTATCAGGTACAACAAACACGCATTTTGTCCTCCAGTTTTCAAAGTTTAAGGCACAATCAATATATGAGAACTTTTTAAACATATTTTAACCAAAATTTAATCTTAACAAAAGAGCAATTTAAAGCCAATTAAAAAAGTAGAACTGAACTGATTTCAAAATCATTAAAATTTTTACCAACCAATTACGACGAGAAGTAGCTTTTGGAAGTGGCAAAAATAATAAATGAACGCAATATAGTACTGTTTTAACGAGGATACGATTTTGGGGTTTATTTTATGTAAAAAATTAAATATTTGCCCTGGGTCAAGTATGTTTTTAAGAGTTTTGTAAAGCAGAAAACTTAATTTTTGCAAATGTTTAACTCAACCGCACCCACCTTTCTTAAATAAGTAATTAATGACAAAGACGTAGATATAACATTGAGTAAATAATTTAATGTTCATACTTTTAGGCAGAAATCTATGTGATTGAAATATCCGAAAATAGTTTCTCTACAGAAGAAGTTGAGAGGAAACCAGATCTACATACTTCCAGATAGTTAAGTACTTATTAACTTCCCAACATGTAAATGAACTTCAATACCGTTGCTGTATTAATCGGATAAGAGTAAAAAGAAATAGGAGATTGTTCTACAAACCGAAGGATTTATAAAAAGCCACATAATTTAAATTCTTAAAGAATAAAAAGAAAAACAAGTCGCTGCAAACTGGGATTGTTACAAAGACTGCTTTTACTTTGAAGATATTATATATCTACAAACAAGATACTCTCTAACCTGACAGGTAACACTTGAACACAACTGGTCTTTCTGAAGCCAGTTTACCTACCTTTATTTTAAAAGTAACACGCAAAGATCATTAAACAGTTCTTGTAAACATATTACACTCGGGCATCAGCGGCTTAATTTCCTTCAGATCCTTCAATTTCGACAGGATTTGCAAACATGATCTCTTTAAAAGTTTTAGAGTAAGTGATTGCTATGAGTAGACTTTAAACTGTAGGTCCCGGTACTCATGGATAAAAATTAACACACACTACATGGGTGTTGAGAAAAGCTAGGCCGTAACCCTGACGCAGGGTTGTATTGGCCAATTATGTATGCATGTATGTTTGTATGTATGTATGCTTTTCCGTATAGCGCAAATTAATCACATTTTTGTAATGATTACAAAGTCATGAAAATTTTATTCTTTTTAAACCACCTTAATTTTATTAGGCTAAAGACAGTCATGCATAATTCCATTTTAAAATTGTTTCTGTGTATATGAATACTTCGGATATTTAATGCGTAGATTTGTTACCAACATTAGAAAAAAATTTATTACAGCCTAAACATCTCCGTTAGTGCAGGATAAAAAAAAATGCTGTTCATGTTAAAGTTTAATTGTTTTTTTTTTTCTTTTCGATTTTCAAAACAAATTAAATGTCACATTAAATTAAACCACAAACGTATGAGTGGTGCACTATGGGAATGAGTGAATATGAAGGTGTTTAAGTGCGAGTGTGTGCATTTCACTGTCAACAGTTAATAATTTCATTTGATTTGAAATGAAAAAAAATTATTTATTGCAAAACAGTTTTTTTAATGTATTCGCTAATAATGCAATTAAATGCGTTCAAATGTTAAGAGGGTAAAAAAAATTTAAAGCCACTTGTGAATATTTGTTAGAAATAATTGTTTAAAAATTCTGTAATTATTTCAGATACATACAGCTTTTGATTTTAATTTAACAGGCAAAAAAAAAAAAGTTTTGAATTTTTTGTTCACTTTGATTTTTTTTTCAAACTATTTGTTGAGAAAAATTGTTCGTAAACAGCATTTGCAGACATAGTCCGGTTATGTGAACTGACATCAATTTTATATTGAAATTAATTTGTAAAAATAAATTTTATATTCTCTCTTTAATATTATCCAGTTTTACATAGAAGTATGTATACAAGTATGTTTCAAGACTACGGCCGAGCTTCTCGCAGTACCCATGTCGAGTTTGTTCATTTTTACCCATGAGCACCGGGACCTACAGTTTAACGTTGACTCCGAACGACAGAGTTAATAAACCTGTTCATGGTAATCAATTACTCTCAGAGCTTACGCCAGAAGACTGCTAAGAGGTAGTCATGTAAGAAATATTTTTTAATACTCGTATTTCTTACTGTTAAGATGTCAGAGCTGGGGTTTAAAGATAGGTCATATATACTATATACATATATGTACATACGAGTATAACATAAATTTTAAAATGGAGCAACATATTTTTTTTGTAAAATTATATGAAAGCAATTCTCTTTTCAATTTTTCTACCAAATTAATCGTTATTAAATGTTTGAAAATTAGAAAAATGTTCTCAAGTCTACGTTTTTGTTTTGTAAGCCAGCAGTTGTAAAATTTAAAGTTAATTTTTAAAAATGTTGATAAAGGCAAATACTTCCCTGTGGTCATCATATCAATTTAGAAGTACATACTTCTTTCCAGTTTTTGATGACAAATATACTTATATGATTTACTGGTAATGAAATAAATGTTGTTGTATTTGATAATCTCATATTACACAAAATTATTTTTATTGAAATCCGATAAACTATTAGTACATAAAAGTGGTTTAAATTCTATGTATATTAGATTATAAATTTGTCAAAATTAAAGCACTCAGAAAATAAAACTTTTACTTCCGAGTTAAAACAGTTATAAATTAACAAAAGAATCATAAAAGGTACTAAAAAAAGAACACAAAAAAATTTACTTTTTAATGAATCATTCATTCTTAAAGGTATGTACCAGATACATACATACATGTACATAGGAATAACATCATCTATCAACTATCCTATATTAACCCATTTGGCGCCTTTGTACTCAATTGAGTACAGCTAAACATAGGCATATATTTTAAAAGCTTTAAAATTTTTGTGAATTTTTTGCATTTCTATGTTGAAAGAAGACTACAACACTTTAAAAAAAATATAGGAGATTTTCTAGATTACACATCTACTCTTCAAAATGTAATGTTAAATTTACAAAAAGTTTGTGTGGCGAGATGAGTACAAATTTTGCCGTTTTTCAGTTTTCACAATATCACTGATATGTTTTCTGCTTTATTGACCTGAAAGCGAACATTTCTCTTCATAAACTAAGCAAACAAATGACCTGCTAGCTAATTTTACAAAGTTACACAATTTCAATTTCAACTGTACTCAATTGAGTACAGCGGCAGAATCCATATAAAAATTGTGGCAGCACTGTTACAGAAATAACATACTTGTTGGCTTGTTGGCTAGAAGCCAGTTCCATCGGATATTGTTATACTTTCGATTTTTATTGTGGAAAATCAGAGGATAATTCTACTGATCCTTTAGGATCTAGAGTAGTTAAAAAGTTGATTACCAAAATGGAGACTTACCCAGCATCGCACGAAATATTTTTCAATAATTTTTTACTAGTTATAATCTCATGGTCGTCGCCGTGGTCTAGTGGTTAGTGTGTTGGCTTACGAAGACGATAGTGCTGGGTTCAAATCTCAGCTCCGACATCTTTAAAAAAAGAAATATGAAACAATTATTTCTTTCGGCGACTACCTCTCAGCAGTCTTCTGGCAAAAGCTCTGGGAGTAATTAATTGCCATGAAAAAGCTTCTCAAATCTGTCGTTAGGAGTCGACTTTAAACTGTAGGTCCCGGTACTCATGGGAAAAAATTAACACACACAACATGAATGCTGCGAGAAGCTAGGCCGTAATCCTGACACAGGGTTGTAATGGCCAATTATGTATGTATGTATGTATGTAATCTCATGGTGGAACTCAAGGAAAAAAGATTTAATGGAACAATTAGAGAAAACAGAACTAAAAAATTCCATTAAAAAGTTCTAAAGAAGTGAAAAAAGAAGAGCGAGCCCCATATGACTATAGGTTTGACAAATAAAATGAAGTTCTTTTGGTAAAATGGAAGGCAAATAGTGTATGTACAATGGCAACAAATTATGATACAATTTAGCCTTTAGGAGTTGTCAAACGTTGGTCTGCTACACAACGGCAAAAAATTGATGTCAGTATTCCAAAAGTATTTCAGTCTTACAATAAACATCTGGGAGGAGTAGATGAATTATACCAGTCTATTTCATTTTATAGAATAGCCATTCATGGTAAGAAATGGTGGTGAGTTTTGCTAACCTATATTATAGATATGGCCATTTCAAATGCTTGGAGATTACATGTTATGAGTCACAGCGATAACATGGACCAACATTTATTTAGACGTTCCATTGCAAGGTATTATTTACGCCAAAACGTGCAAGCAAAAGCTAGACCTTTATCTTCATTGCTACTGGGGTTACCTCAAGATGGTATAGGTCACTACCCCCAAAAACTAGAAAAACAGCTAAGATGTGTTTTATGTCATGCAAGATTTCGCTAGCAATGCAAAAAATGTTCAAAAACTTTATGCATTAAAAAAAGATGTTTTGAGGATTTCCACCTGTAAGCCGCCGCTGTACTCAATTGAGTACACCCATCCCACTCAGCCTACTTATCACTTTTAAAACTTTTTTTGCTTGTTTGTATTAATTTTATATAAAATTAACTAAAAAATAAACTTTTTTGTTAATTATATCTTCTCGTTTTATTTTGGCGGTAAATGGGTTAATCCTTAATCTATAGCCAACTTTTCTTCCATTACGAGTTTTTTTTTGTCGAATAATTGAAAATAATTGAAAATAATGTCAATTATCTTTTTTGAAGAAGTTCTTGATATCTGAACGCAGCTAAAAATCATCATTACCCATGACTTACATCTTAAACAACAATTTTCTTATATAAAAAAAATTGAATTTGTTATTGGCTTTTTTTCTTTTGATGATTTTTTTATCTTGCACTGCTGCAAAAAAATTCTATTATTCTGTCTGTCTTTTATCCACTTTAATTTCTATTTCTTTTTAGTGCTAGTAATTTTGTATAAAAAATCTAACTCTGCTTGCATTAGTATATGTTGTGCTAGTAATTCGACTAGAATTTTGTAAGACTTTAAACTTAAAAACCTTTACTGAACCAATTGTGTTTCAATATGAAGCCACAATTAGCAAGTTGAGTTGAGTTGCCATTGAAAGTTATTAGACTTGTCATATAATGTGCAAGAGGTGCAGATTGTCAGTCAAATTCAGAGAGGAAGAGAGGATAAATGTGCTGATAATGATTCGCTACGCAAAAAGGCAAGATCTTTGCGTGTCGCAGTACTAAGACCCGAAAAGGCTTTATAAGAGCAGCGTCTTCGTGCTGAGTCTCTTTCTTTTCCTCGAGGATGTGAGAGCTTTTGGTCATCCGTTAGAGAAATAAGGAATAACCAATTAATCAAATATTCATGCACCCAGTTGAAAAAGCGAACATTTTAGCGGAATTATTTGCAAATAGTTGACGATCGCAGGAGAGCATTCAAAATAAAAAACTTAAGATTTTTTGAAGTTTTAATTTTGTGAATACGGGTATTTCACTATATTTGCTATTAAAAAAGACAGTTAATCATAATAATGATCGAAAAAAACTAAAACTATTTCAGTACTCTATGGACTTCCAAAAAACAGAATTGCTATGTCAGAACCCCTGCATATTTTTTTCTTCACTTGTGTAACACAGTGTAATTAATAAAAAACTCTATATCGAAATTTTGTGTAGTTACATCCGTTTGCATTTAATATGACGATATATATTCCATAAATATATTTCTCTTCTAGAGTCACAACATATTTCAATGCCTTAGGCTGTTCTTACTGTTCTTACTAAAGGACTTAAAAGTAAAATTGATAGCACGCATATAAAAAGTGTTTTTACCTATGGTTATTAAACATAATTTTGACATGCTGGATGTGGTAGATAGTATTGATCGGCTTAAGTTCAAAGAAATAGTAAAAAAAAATTGTATCAGATCTGTATTGACTATCTAAACCAATATGAACATTTTGGCTGGGTTGTTTTAAACAGAATCTCATGTTTGCAGCCTTTGAAAGAAGTTTAGTGAAAAGGCTTGTGTTAAAAATTATGCAGATGCAGAAAAAATTGAGAAGTGGAGAAAATATAACGACAAACACTTTTTTCCAGAAAGTTTGTTAGCTTTTATGAAGGCATTTGACATCCTGACTCTGAAAATAAAAACCATTTTTATGCATCAGCTTTAGTTTTTGAGATATAGCAGATATATATTTTGTAGGAAAAACATAAAAAAAATTATCAAAAAAGAATTCAGTTTTCGAATGTAGCCGAAAAAGACCTTTTTAACGATTTTTTGCATGAGAAGCCTGTGCTAAATTTCGTTTTAAGCTCCATCAATAGTCTGCCATTATATGCATGCCCACATATGCCCTTGTGCCACGCCTCCATTGTTCGAATTTTCTAAAATACAAAAATGCTGTATACAAAAGACAAAAGGTGGTAGAAAGAAAAATATACTGGATTTAAAATTTATGCATGAAAGTCTGAAAGAAAATCGTAAATTTCCCAGGAAAATTTCAGAAAGTCAAACTTTTTAACTGCGTGTTATACATTCCTAAATAAAAAAATGTGTGGAACTATTTGCCTAATTGATTGAAACATACTTATATGGGCATTTCCTGGGGTAACGAACGTACGTTCGTACGCTTTTGATGTACAAAGAATATAGAAAAAAAAACTTTTCCTAATATTTTATTTTTGCGATTTAAGAGCATTTTAGTAGTTCTATATTTAGTTCAAAAGATGGATTTCATCGAATTGAAGTTTTCATAATAATAGTTATAAACACGTGGTCACGAACGTACGTGGTAACTAGTACTGGCAGAGTATTGAGTAATGAGTACCAAGTATCGACTATTTGTACTAATTTTTAGGTACTTGTACTTTTACATTGAAGTTGAGTGGAACATTTAAATTTTAACGAGCAAAACAAAACTCCGTCTAAAAATACAAAAAAGAGCGATATTCGGTGTTATTACAGTAAAATTAATGATCAGCAAGATAAATAAAAAATTTTTGCAAAAATTCACTTACTAAGATTATATCTTCCATTTATTAAGAGGTGACACATACATACGATATTTTTGTAATATAATTAAGTTAGCGCATGCCACTATCCATTTACAGATACTCGAGATCTCGAGATCCTTGTGATAAATAGATTTCAGTAAAGCACTTACAGTTTGTTTTTTAATATTTGGTTTATTAATAACATTATTCAATATGAAATAATGAAATTTTAACAATATTTATGATATTATTGTTTTTAATCCACAGGCCGTTAAAATTGTGCTTATTTTAGGAATATTCGGTATATCATTTCACTTTTAAAGTAAATTTGGAGACATCTTATCATTTATAAACTCATTGCTTATAGAAAAATTTACTTACGGTCGCGAACGTACGAAACTTTGCAAACAAAAAAAGTCTATTTAATGGTAACCCAGAAGTTTTTTATTTATTTACAAATTATTGACACCGAAATTAATTAAAATGTGGTATGTCTTTGCACCTTGAAGTTTTATGCAAAGCAATAACAATAAAATGATGTTTTCGGTCGCGAACGTACGATTAAAACCTAGACAAGAAACAAAGCAAAAATTAACCGTTAATCGAACTTTCTTTTTTCTCCCTACACATTTCCCTTCTTAATTGTTTGTAAAAGAAAGATTTGATGAAAGAGTGCAAACATAATACATTTTTTTCCATGTAAAATAATTAAATATAAAAATGTCTTTAGAAGTAGCTTAAAAATGAAATTTGAAATATTCCAGTTTCTAGCCCAATTTTCTCAAGTATATGAGATATGCTAAGAATCCAATTTATTATAAAAATATAGACTCTTTTTATAATTATAAGTAGGGCAACCAAAAATATGCATTAACATCTTTTTTTTCTGAATGTTATTGACAAAACAACCAAAATATTAATTCATTTTAGAAGAAACTTACGACCTTTAACCCCTATTTGTTACGGCATATTTTTGCATATTTCGTCATAAATGCATACTTTTGCATTTTTCGAATTTTTTCATATTTATAAGGCATATTTTAAAATTTTTTATATATGTTAGAAGAATTTACGTGTATAACCAAATTTTATTTTTCAAAATAATGACCATATGCTGACACATTACTTAAGTATAATCTGTTAAATAATAAGGGTACTCATGACAACGCTTAAAATTAAACTGTGAAATTGGGGAAATTCGCGGGAATGGTTCATGAAGCTCCTTCTTAAACTACTGTGCAATAGTTAATATCATTTTGATAGAAACGTCAAAGCACAAAACAAATTAAATACAAAGCAATTTTACATACATTTATGGAAATTAGCGTTTAAAAAAATTGCTTAATAATTATTTCTCATTTAAAAATTACGTATTTTTCAACGTTGTACGTATTGGAGAAAAATTGTCATACATAATTGCATGATATAAAGAATTAATTTAAAAGTTGATTTTTAAATTAATTAAATTTTCGTAAGAATATGCGGAAAATCAAGCAATTTGTGTCAAACAGACTAAATAATATATTAGCGAATACCGAGATTTTAAAACTAATAGGAATATTCTGTTTTATAAAGTATGCAATAAACCAGTGTCAGCAAAGAAAGTCAAAAACATATTAAGCTCAACGCAAGAAATTATGATAGGAAACGTTTGCTTTCAAATTTGCATCAATTACTTCTGTGATGTCGAAGTAAGTTTCTCGATGTACAAGAGCGTTTTACGACAAAGCTTTATGTTTAAAAATTTGAGCAATATGATTGTTATTTATTGCAACAATAATTAAATTAATTTTTTACTCTTTTATTTTGTATTCTGATCTGTCTGAATTTTTTGACATTTTTTTATTTTTTTTTTGTTAAATTTGAAATTGAAATAAATCTATGGCTCATTATCGAGAATAGTGGCTTAATCCGAAAAGCGATTCTGAGATAAATGTATTTAAACATTTTAATTTAGCCAAACTGAAAAGTGCAAGACACTTCTGGTCCCCACTCAGTGGAATGAGAGATAAAAATATTATTTTTAGATATGTTTTAAATTACAGTTCGTCCCGTATTTTTTCATTAATAACTTAAAAAACACATTTTTTTTAGTTATGTCACTCTTCTTGCAAATGAGCCATATGTATGTATAAAGGAAATTTATTTTATCTGGTTGGTGGCTAATTGTTACTCTTCATGTTTTCAAATTTTTTAAAAAAATAAACGTAATTTACGTCAACATATTTATGTATTATAAGTTTTATAAAGCATATTTTTAACGCTTAAAACTGTTTTTTTAATGCATATTTTAGGCGCTTAAAACTAATTTTATAGAGCATGTTTTTGGTTGCCCTAATTATAAGCAATAAAATGCTATGATTATAAACATATTTTATTTTCGATTTTGGTTTACCATTTTGAGGAAATGCCCATATTGCAAGTAAAAAAAATAAAGTGTTGGAATTAATGTACTAAAAACGCAACAACGCAACTCACATGTTGACATCACTGTTTGTTTTTCTTCATTTTATTGAATTCCTTTTTAATTTTTCATTCTTATTCATTCTCAATAAAACCATCAGTGTGTACATACAAAAGACTTTAATTTTTATTTTCGAGAAAATTCCAAGATAAAGTTTGTACAATTCTGTTTGTACAATATTTGGAAGCTTCAACAGCATCAGCATAAAAAATTCTTGATTGCCAATAATTTGTGGACACCGGAAAGTCTATGCAATTTAAATTGGTTATATTAGAATCACTATTAATAGCAAAGTATAATTTTTAAATATATTGTACAGCATTTAAATACAAAAAAATACAGAAAAATATACTTTTTGAACATACATACATAAATACATAATTAGATACATACATAATGTGATTACCTACTAGACTTTTTTTGTTTAATACTCACTAATGAAATATTGTTGCCTTATTATCTATCCAATAAGCCTAATAATACTTATAATTTTGTCCACATTTCTAAATGTCGTTTTGTTCTCGTTAAAAAATATCGTCTCCGTACTTGATTCTCAAAACAAAAGGCGTTGTGATTGAATTTTAAAACACACATTTTCTATTCGCAAAAAAAATATATAAGTATATATATATAAAAAAACATTTTTTTAATAGCTCCTGTAAAGAACATTTTTATTTTATTCACTATGTAAACTTAATCCTGTGTTTGCACTGTTTTCTTTTGCAGTATTATTTTGAATCATTACGTTTGACAAAAACACACTCGCCATGTCTTATTTTTTACACTGACAAGTGGTGCCATATACTGCTAACAACACAAATTGTCTAAATTTGGAAAAACTTGTCACGTGCTGTATAAAGGTATACATAATATTGAATATTCCAGAATTCTAATTTTTTGATAGTGGTTTCGTCAAAAAAATACATTATCTTTAGACTGTAGTGTAAAAACAGATTAAAATTGTATGCTTAAATCGCCTAAAAGTGTGCTTATCTTGCAATCAATTGTTTTATTTTACAACAATCGGAATAAAGTAAAAAAAACAAAAAAAAAAATTTAATAAATGTAATGTACTTTGAGTTCCGTCTTCCTGAAACGAAGCTCACAAATAAAATTTAATAAATAATAAACAGCTTCTCCAAATTCTGTTCACAAATATTCTATTACATTGAAGTGGGATGACTGCAGAGGTATTTCAATTAATTGTTTTTTCTCCAATGAGTAAATTACGCCAAAAACAAAAAAAGAAAATAATTTATAATTAAAGTGTTTCAGAATTTTACAAAATTGGCTCGATATTAAATGCCGTAATTTTCCAGCACTCTCCTAAATATGGTCCTGACTTAAATATTTGGACTAGTACTACAAAAGTATATTACTCGAAAGCGCAAATATAGAGTACTGTTTATCGGAACTTGGTTTGACGAGAAAAATATTTGCGAGAAGATTGTGTGATAAACGAACAATATGGCTAACGAACGAAGTGTTTGATAGAACAACCAAACACGTGTTACATTGCGCTGTTGCTGCAATAAATCAATTGAGTCATTAATGATCACATCTTAGGTCAGATAAAGGTCTTGTAAATTTTAAAATGCTCAGATAGAGAAGAGTATTTCTTGCACCATTTTAAATATTAAAATATTTGCACTCTGACATTCCATTTTCTTCTACCTTTGACTTTGTCAACTAAAACGATTTATCAGGAGAAAAAGGGCCGCCTACTGGGATAACAGCAACCTACATAGCGAAGACATTCGCCATAAAACATTGAAGATGATGATGCAATTGTTGTTGATCTGTCAAGGGTGAAGGTAATTCACAGAAATTTTTCTCATTCATAAGGCGCTTAATAATAATTAATAATAATATAAGTATGTACTGTCCTTTCCTAAAATTCCTATACAGTGCACAGCATTTAGTAGGGGTTTACTCCTGAGCGTTGGTCTCAAATAAAAAAAAAAAAAAAAAAAAAAAAAAAAAAAAAAAAAAAAAAACATTGACGCATAAAAAATTTGATGCATAAAAGAGAAATATAGTTCTATATATTTCCAGATATCAACCCACCATGGCAGCATGCAACTTCAGGTAATAAAAAAAACAGCATTTTGGGCATATTTTTAAACCGTATTGTCTTAAAATTTTAAAATTTAAAACGAGGTGTTTTCTTTTCTATAATTTGATTATTTTTAATTTAGAATCTATTATGATTTTTTAATTTAATTATAGTGTAATAAAATTAAACTTTAATTGCCACATGCTGTACTAAATGGAAACTTTTGTTAAAAAAAATTGAAAATTAATTAAAATTATAGATATTTTATGCAAATAGAAAAGATGATAAAAAAAAACAACATTTAACATAACAATATAATACTTATATATAAAATTATAAATTTAATTATTTTTTTTTTAATGAAAACATAAATAAAAATTACATTTGCAAATTAAAACAATTGCAAATAATAAAAATATTTGGCGATTGAAAGCCTAAAAATACTTAAAACAGAATAAATTATGCTGATCTTTTATTTGGATAAAATATTTAATTAATAACTTAACAAAAAAAAAAAAAAAAAGATACAACAGCAGCAATAATAACAATATTTAAAAAAAGAAACACAAATTATTTAAATAAACAAAATTGACACAAAAACTAAATTCTAATCGTATACATTTTAAAATTCTAATAAATATAATCAATTTTTTTTTCTAATAATGTTGGCTTTTAAAAATACCATATACTTATTTTGCATTGCAGTCAATGCAGGTTGTGATAGTACAAGGAGGCATCCAGATGTTTTACAACAAATTATTTAATGACAGTATTTGTAAATAAATCCTATACATATATCGTATTATTAGAATGACTTTTTTTTAATATTTTCTAATTAAACAAACTAAATAATGCAAACATCAATATTTATTATATAAAATAAAATCATTTTTATTTATATTTAGAAAAAAAAAATCTTAAAATTACGATTTACAGTGGTGCTCAAATATATAGAAATATATCGTCGATGGAATTAAAGAACGCTGTAACTGACAAAACCTTAAATGTTCACCAGAGCCAAAAAACTTTCATAAAAGTAGAACAAATACACTGGTATTTTTCATTTCGCAGACGGCGTAAGTGAATTTATTTTCATCGTAGAAATCTGGGACCTGGACCAATCGACGCGTATTTTTTTTTTCTGATAAAAATGATGCAAAAAACGTATTTTCGATTTTTTGTCAGTTACAGCGTTCTTTAATTCCATTGACGATATATACTCTATCTCTATAACCATACATTCTTTGTTAAAAGTTTACAAACTGTGGAGCTTTTTTTTTTGGTTTAAAAATCGAAATACATATAGATATATTTAATTATCATGTCCCACCTACCCCCTTGTTTGGGTTTTAAGGTGTTTGCAGTCATAGAGCATTTCTAAAATTTCCTGTCCTGCCTTATATTCTTCATTATATGAAATAAAATAACAGGACCGTCCAAAGAGAATCGGCTGTATACGTTCCCAAAGTTGGCAGATCTAATAAAGAAAACACAAAAAATTTGAAAAAATCTGAACGTAATCTTCTTTTAGATCAATACACTTTAATCAGAGATATTCAATAATTTCAATACTCCGTTAATAGTCGGAACTATTTATGTGCTTAAGACATCAATCAACCGCACAGCCGTTTTTTTAATTTGCATATCGTCAATGAATGAAATTAAAGAACGCTGTAACTGACAAAAAATCGAAAATAAATTTTTTGCATTATTTTTTTCCGAAAAAAAAAAAAATAACGCGACGATTGATCCAGGTCCCAGATTTCTACGATGAAAATAAATGCACTTACGCCGTACAGTGGCGCCTTTTGACATTTTTCGTTGCAAAAATCATAACTTTTAAAGTAATAAAGACATTTTGAAAATTTAAAAAGCATTTGAAAGAAGACTCCCCTAGCTTCAAAATACATGACCCGCAAGGTGATAGGCCAACCACGGCACTGTGCACAGTATTGTCTTTTGACGTTTTTCGTTGTAATCATTATAACTTTTAAAGTAATAAAGATATTATTAAACTTTATAAAGTATTTGAAAGATAATCCCTTTAGCTTAAGAATAATTAACTGGCATGGCCGGCACAGTGCATCGTTTTGACTTTTTTCGTTGCAAAAATCATAACTGTTGAAATTATCAGGACATATTTAGTGTTTAAAACGCACTTGAATTTTATCTCGTTTAGCTTCAAGAAAACCGCACCTGCATTGTAAAAGGCCCACTGCGGCACTGTGCACAGTAACACATTTCGACCTATTTTGTTGCAAAAATTTTTAATTTTAATTTTAATTTTAATTTTATCACTACTTTTTTGTTTAAAATTTTTTTATGTTTTTTTCCACACACTTTTTTCACTTTGATTGTCACTGGCTAGATATTGAGACTAGATAACATTATTTGCACAAAATATTTGGAAATAAAGCTTTAAAAAATGTGTGTGTTTGCCGATGCCTACTACAATATTTTTTTTTTTTTTTTTTTTTTTTTGCAATGTTCAGTTAAGTGCAAGATGAAATACTTATAGCTTTAATTAGATTTCTTTATAATTAGCTGTAGGTTCAATTTTAACAGCTCATTCACTATGGTCCAAAATGTTAATACTTTTTAAATTAAAAACTTACTAAAAATAAATTTATATTATTTTTTTTTTTTGTAAATAAACCTTTGTCCGTTTAAAAAATTCCTAAAAATCCCAATATGTGTCATATACTTGTACTTAAGTATTTTTTTTTCAATTCATATGTTTTAAATTATTTTTATTTAAAATCCCAAATTTAAACTTCTAAAATATTTTAATTTGTTCAGGAGATAGAACTCATCAAAGTGGTAACTTTTCCGAAATTTTTTTCCGCTAGGGGGCGTTGTAAGCGAATGAAAACGCATACAAAAACTAAATAATAAATTAAAGACCAATACATCTACTAAGTTAGGTATACAATTATAGTGGATCTCAGTGTTGCCCAAAATCTGTTTGAATATTTTGAAAATATATAATTTTTGTAGTAAAAATTGTTACAGTTTTATTGTTTTTTCATGTACACGGGCAAGTACGGGCACCCAATTTCAAGAAAATAAGTTAGAGTATTAAATACTTAACAACCTCTGTTTAATAGTTGATGTCACAAACCGTCACTTTTTTTGTTATATTCTATTAAGTGTCAAAAAAGACCCAAATATCATGTGTTTGCAAAATTGCGCCTGAAAAAAAAAGTTTTGGACCGAATAACCCTTTTTTTACATCGTGTCATTGGAATTAACATACCTTTCATCTGACACCAAAAAATTAATGATTGGTTGCATAGCTTGCCTGAAATTCAACTGAAAAGATTGTATATTTTTTTTTAATTTAAACATTTTTTGTAAGTCCGAAAAATTGTCAGATTTGATTGACTCTAGAATATATAATTTTTATCCGATTTCAAAAATTTTTTTGGATTCTTAATCAGTGAGAAGTTCTCTATCAAATGTAATTATTCATTTTATCAAATTCTTCTGTCAAATTTTTGATTTTTGCAACGCTTCTAGGGAAAAGGCGCCACTGTGCGCCGTCTGCTAAATGAAAAATACCAGTGTATTTGCTTTACGTGGAATTTTATTAGAAAAATGGTAAGAAAAAATATGGTGATTTAGAAATTGAGGCAAATAAGCGTGAAAGACTATTAGGCGTCAGTCAATTATCCGGAGAATACTGTATAACCATTTGCACGAAGTTTAGCAAGAAACTTGCGTACACCGGGCACTGTTGGTCCTACTCTGCGATCAAATTGTGTATGACATTTTCGTACAATTTCCGAACAATTGCCTTGGTCTTGAAAATAAATTTCCAGAAAAACCCAACGTTGCTCTATTATAAATCGATTTATTTCGTTCAGTGGAGATAAAATACTGAATTTTGTGATGTAAGTGTTGACAGACTTAAAATAACTTGTGGTTCAAATTTAAGCCGATGAACGGACCAACCGATACATTCAAACAAGTAGTTCTTAATTCCGTGTACAGATTCAGTGACGATGGAGCAGGGTTATTAAAACACATTATGTATAAAAATAAATGTGTGCTTTTATGTAAATTTGTTTGTTCCTTACTACTCTATCTTTCTGTATATCTTGAAGTAGTTCACTTATGTATATAGGTTGTATACATAAATTCTTAAAATTAAAAATTGAATATTTATTTGTTTATATTTTCAATATTGTAGCAGCAAGAACTTCTAATTGTTAATAAGTGGGCGGAATTAGACAAGCGGGCGTGATAGATATTGGTTTTATTCTTGTTTTGAGATTTGTTAAAACTAACAGCCTGTTTCTAGAACACGAATGGTTTTTGACATTCGTCTTTTTATATGTGAAACAACAACAAAAACACTCAAATTTGTTAGTGTTTCCCATATAAAAAGACGAATCTCAAACACCATTCGTTTTCTAGAAACAGGCTGTCAAATTTCTGAGTTTTGTTTGACTAATTTGGTAGTCAATGAAAATCATCTGTCAAAAAAAGAGCGCACATGTGGATATGGTAACTTCCATACAAAGTAAATATTGTTTTTTTTATACATGTATCTTGAGTAAGAGTAAACGATTCGATATTTGTTACTGTTCACCAAAAATTTATTTTCAAACTAATTCCGCCATCTATACACCACTTTGAATAGATATGGGACCACTTTTACCTAGATATTTTGTGGATGGAAGAGTATTGAAATTTAGACCAGGCAGTTCTGCAGAGAAAAAGGATTTTAAATATCTGGGAAGAATACTGATTAGTAAACTAAAATGGAGGGCACATGTACGATATATACCCTAATGATATGCGGAAAGTTTGAAGGAAAAATTGGGGCTATAAAGCAAGCTTATAAACCATGATGGTTGGACCAATTGTGACATATGAAAGGACTTGCAAGCATCAGAAAACGTCGGTAGATGGGATTTAAGCCCACTATTCATTCTAGTGGGCAACTAAGTCAGACACTGCGATTATGATTATGGGGTATAGGTGAAACGTTAGACTCTTAAGGAGGAATGGTGGCCTAGCCAGCCAATTGGATGACAACTTATGGCTCAATAATAATTACTAACGAATTTAATTTTATGACTGTATAATTATAATTGCAGTGGGTAACCACGTCCACTTTAAAATGCTTCTAGTTTAGCCCATTTATCTAGAGGAGAAAAGGCATAGACAGGGTAACGTTTGCCGGGTATTGTTAATATTACATGTGAATTGTATATAAAAGAATTAAAATTTAAAAACTTTCTGTATTTGTCTGCATTTGTTATGTCCCTTACATTTACTTGCATTAAAAAATATGCAATTTATTTAACAAATTTGAAATTTTTGTTTTGTTTTGTCAAATGAGGTTAATTTGTGTTTAACCTGAATTGTTTATGGTCTTGTTCACTGAAGGGATGATGTTTAGAATGCCAAAAAAACTAAATTCTAACTACCGATAATACTAGTGAGTACATAATAAAACGGGCCACAATACAAATTCTACTATACGCCAAAAATCGGGCGATAGTAGATAGATTGTGAGGTGAGTAGAAAGATAGAGCGAGAAAGTTATTTGCTGATTTTGTCAACAAAATAAAAATTAATTATGCATTCTATTGTATTGAGGATTAATGTGGCATTAAACAACCAGCAGCACTTTGTTTTTTTTTTTTTTTTTTTGTTAGATATTTATTAAATTTTTTGTCAATTATCTTGCTGCAACATTGCCTGACTAAAGAATACAATTGGGGGTGTCATTAATTGTAGGCAAATTAATGTATGAGTTTAAATAAATTCTCATTGTTGTCATTAATTTTGAAATACAACTTTAGGCAAAAGATTGTTGCATGAAAATAAAAATTATAATGAATAGGAAATATGTTTAGAAAACATTATTTGCATTTTTTTTTTAACAAATTTAACAGTTCAGTTAATGATATTAAAACAAACAACAAAAAAATAACAATATTCAACTAAAAGATTTCTCGCTATGAAATATCTGAGATGTAAAAAAGTTTAAAGACTTCCTTGAGAACACTGTCTTTTATTAAGAAAACAATTGTTAATCGTCGAGTAACTGCCAGTTTTGTATACCTATATAAGTACACTATGTACGTATTACCTTACAAGAAAAGAAAAGTTTCTCCGTGCAGCCTCTAATATAAAGTATTTTTGCCAGAAGGTTTCGAAAAAAAAATATTTTTTTTTAGCCGAACGTAGGGTCTCGAGAAGACCAATGTTTTGCCCTTAAGGGAAATGTAAAATTTTTTTTCTCCAACTATAGTCGGAGTTTTTAGTTTTTTCGTTAGGCAATTACAGTCCGATCCTTAGGTATAAAATATCAGTGTTTGTAGTCTTCTGGAGACAAAAAAAAATATTTTTCGAAAACTCTGTCAAAAAACACTTTATATTAGAGGCGGCATGTGGACCTTTTTTTTTTGAGGTACAGCCTAATGTACATACAATAATGCAATATGTATATATTCTATATATATTCTGTCTATTTATGATGAAGTCCAAAAGCAGATGTACACATTAGGTGTGTTTCTTTACTTTTTGGGTAAAGTTCGGTAAATAGAGAGTAAGCAATAATTTCTCTCAATAAGAGATAAATTTACCCAAAAGTACGGGAACGCAAAAAAGCAAATATTTCACCCATTCACATAAAAATATGAAAACACACAATTTTATGTCACACACACACTCATATTGAACATGTACTTTCGCAAAAAATAAACGACAATAATTCGAATTATACATGTTAACTAAGCCAAAAATAAACTTTTTTTATATAAATGTTAAATTATACTATATATATATTATACTGTAGTCGCCGTGGTCTAGTGGTTAGTGTGTTGGCTTACTAAGACGATAGTGCCGGGTTCAAATCTCAGCACCGACATCTTCAAAAAAAAGAAATATAAAAAAAATATTTCTTTCGGCGACTACCTCTCAGCAGTCTTCTGGCAAAAGCTCTGAGAGTAATTAATTGCCATGAAAGAGCTTCTCAAGTCTGTCGTTCGGAGTCGACATTAAACTGTAGGTCCCGGTACTCATGGATAGAAATTTACACACACAACATGAGTGCTGCGAGAAGCTAGGCCGTAATCCTGACACAGGGTTGTAAAGGCCAGTTATGTATGTATGTATGTTAAATTATACTACATTATAAGCCTTTCACTGCAGTTTTATAAATATTTTTTAATTTAACTTTTGGAATTTTTTTTTAGTTTTCTGAACCTTTCATGTTTCTATTATTTTTTTTTAAAGCTGATTATTTTTTTATTTGCACAAACTAGCCCGAAGAAAAAAAACGGGCTATTTCGTGCATGAAGAAGAAGAATGTTACTCTCTCAAAACTTCTCTCATTTACCCAAATTTTTGCACCCACAGTTACATTCCGATTGATGCATTAATTTTTTCAAAATGGTATTTGTAAATACAAATGCGAAATTTTTAGGTTTCTTTAAGAAAAGAAAAAACTAATGCAAAGATATCATCTTTGGGATTTGAACCTGCGATGTTGTGTGTTGTATGCGCTAATAAATTTTAATATGTTATTTTTGTATATAATATGCGCAACTAACCTAAACCAAAGAATTCAACAAAAAATTTATTCAAGCCATTTAATTGAAAATGTACGGTACCGTAATAATTTATTTTATTTTTTTTGTCAAAATTTACTTTGAGAAAAAGAATTTTTTTCAATGATTCTAGTTAACAACTCATTTTGTTGATTGAATTTTTGTGATTTTTTGTCTGTGTATCTTTGCTGTTCTAAAAATTTTCTTAAAATTTTGGCAGAATTTTTTGAAGGAACAAAGGGAAAAATTAATTTTACAAATTCAAACTAAACGTTGCCACTCCTGTACAAAGTAAATACTTATTTGTATGTAGTAACAGTAAGTGTCTTTAAATTTGGTCAAAATAGCATCGCAGTCAATACAAATCATTAGACAAAAAGATGGCACAATTGGGCAATTTGGTACTAGTATGGTACCTCCTATAAAGAAAAAAATTTAAATTTTTTAAGTCCTCAGAATAGTATAACGGGCATTGTCAAAAATTTAAATCATAAGGTGAAAATGGCCGCAAATACACAAGTGAATCTGGTATTTAATATATAAAATATATATCGGTTCTTTTATATATTGAGAACTGCTGTATTCAAAGTCTTGAAATATAATAGAAATAACTTTGTTGGCAATAATATATCAATCAAAAAGTAGACAACACTGGAATTTTGAAATTGACTCTCTTCATATTTACTTACACTAATCTGTTTATATGATATGCTGGGACCCGAGTTCGAGCAACAGGAAGGGTGATCATTATTTTAACGAATTTTGTTTCGTTGATAATGCTTTAATTAGAACTGTTGCGGGAGTTCCGTCTGTTGATCTTGGTATCCAATAGATTGAGAACACAAGGTTTAGTCGTATAAGATTTTTTAGTAATATATTTATTTAATATTATCAATTCAATTTTAATTTAATTCAATATACCGACTAACTTTAGTGTTAAAATTCTTTTTTGTGTTGTAACCAAGATGTGTTGATGTGAAGAATTTTTCAGAAGAACTTCGCAATAAAAATGGAGTTTCAACTATTTATAGGGCTGTGCAAATAAAAATGTACAGCGCGCGTGGAAATTTAAACGATATTAAAATCACTCAATGGTTACAACACAAAACTAATTTGACATTTAGTATGTGAAGTTAACAATATAGATATAACAAATGGTGGTGGCGGTAACAAGAACAAAAGATTTAGATTTTTTTGCAATGAATATTTTGATAATCAAAGAAGAAAATTATGTTCGTGCAGTAATAGTACACTAGCCAAACTGAACATGTTTTCCTCAGCTACGGCAGTCTAATCAGAGTTCTTCGTGCTCTGTGTATGTTCATGACGAAACATCAACTATTAAACTCACAGTTTTTAAAAAATCACATACTGAAATTTCTATTTTCCATATGCACATTAGGGTGGCCGTTATTTTATTTTTTTCGTATTTTCAGATATAGCCCCAAAATATTTGTGAATAAGGTTTTTCTCTAAAATAAATATTACTAAAGTTTTGAACAATTAAAGCGAGCCATAGTGAGAAAAATAGCATTTTTAGCAAACTTTGTGGGCTGAAGGCACGCCCAATAATTATGCAAACGATCTAAAATTTTTTAAATATATTTTTTTTCTAAT
Organism: Metopia argyrocephala; assembly: GCA_963576795.1. NCBI lineage: Eukaryota > Metazoa > Arthropoda > Insecta > Diptera > Sarcophagidae > Metopia > Metopia argyrocephala. The sequence continues at coordinate 9,980,110 of OY756211.1, forward strand.
TTAGAATCTAATCTAAGGGGTTTGCCTAGTGAAAATACGAAAAAAATAAAATAATGGCCACCCTAATGCACATACACTTGTGTTTACTTTGATATAATTAAAACGTTTCAGACGAGACAAAATTAACCTGCCCAGTTGATAAAATCGGAGTGTACAAGTCTACCAGCTCGATGATCGGGGTTTCAAGTCCCGTAAGAACAGTGGTAACATTGAAACTTCCTCAAATAAAGTCTGCCATCGAAAGACATTTTTTTTTTGTAAATCTTGTCATTGAAAAATACTTAGTTCCCACGAACTTTTCTAAATTAATGATATTAATTTAAGATTTCATCTCAAGTTCTGGAGATATAAGAAATATATATATACATATATATGTATGTATGTTGTATGTAGTAATAAGTTTCTAATTTCAGATATCAAATGTTTTAGGTTGGCCGCTAATAATTGTTATGCTATTTTCTAATATGGTAGTCGCCGTGGTTTAGTGGTTAGTGTGTTGGCTTACGAAGACGATAGTGCTGGGTTCAAATCTCAGCTCCGACATCTTTAATAAAAAAAAGAAATATGAAACAATTATTTCTTTCGGCGACTACCTCTCAGCAGACTTCTGGCAAAAGCTCTGAGAGTAATTAATTGCCATGAAAAAGCTTCTCAAATCTGTCGTTCGGAGTCGACTTTAAACTGTAGGTCCCGGTACTCATGGGAAAAAATTAACACACACAACATGAGTGCTGCGAGAAGCTAGGCCGTAATCCTGACACAGGGTTGTAATGGCCAATTATGTATGTGTGTATGTATTTTCTAATATGGGCCTGTAATTACTACCAATTCAAGCAAGCATAGAATAAGTTTATTAATTATAAGTAATTATTAATAACGCATAATGACAATTTGAAAAATTACTTTTTTGTATTAAAAAAATGATTTACATACGTATGTATGTTTGTACAGAATTTTAATTAAAAATTGACAAAAAAAAATGAAAAATACAAAAACGTGTGATTTGACCATTCATGTTCATTTGCAATCTGAACAATGCAAATGAGATTTTTTTCAAATTTTTCTCTTTCTATTCTCTTTTTTTATTAGTTTTATGTGAATAAACGACTAATAATAAATTATAATTTATTATATTTAATAAATATTTGATTTATTTATATTTATTATGTTGATGGCTAAATGAAACTGTGATTAGCAGACCATGAAATAAAAAAAAAAATTCAACAATTTTTTTCATTGATGCTTATCAATGTGTACACCATGTAAATGACAGACGAATTACTTTGAGTGTATGAGGATTGCATGTAATTGAATTTTAGATTTATATTATGCTGGTGAATATTTTTGTTTTTTTACAAAACAACATCGGTAATAACTAACATTGTAAAGGTTACAGTCTTCTCTTCTTAAATTAACTCACAAAGTAAAATCCGATTAAATTCGATTAAATATTGAAATAGTGAACTTCCATAAAATGGAAGAAATTCTACTTCCTTGTGTAAATTATTACCTTATTTTGAAAATTCTTTTTTATTCCTTTGTTTACAACTATGAAATATTGGTTGGAATAATTTAAACGACGGCATTTTAGCTCCCAAGATGAGTGGTTAAAAAGGTTCAATATTCAATATCAATAAATTCGACTTTTTGCGTCGATTCGTAGCCAGAGATAAGATATGAGTCCACCACTTTACGCTTGGGAAAAAGAAACATTTAAGGCAGTGGAGTGAAATGGTTAAATCATGTACATAGGAGTTGAAAACAGAAGACATTTTTTATTTTCTTCATGATTGCTCAGGTCTGGCAGGCAGACGTTTAATGTTTTTTGGGGTGCCTTTTTTCGATAGCCTGGCGCAATGTGCGAACCTAGACCCCCTTTCTTTACTCCACTTTATAGGTTGGGTGTAGTTCTTTTCTTTTTTTGGGTGATTTCAGTTTGGTCCTGCAATGGCTTCAAAACGGCGCCTTGTGCTAATCTTACCATTTAAAAAGTAAACAAATTTGAAAAGATCAATCGACGACATTTTGAAAATGAACTTTCACTCGCATTTGTAAATACAAAAGCAAATTGCTAGAGAGATTCAGCTACTTCGAAAAATTTTTCGTTGATAATACTCGTACGTATACTACTCGTTCGATAGTATACCACTAGTGGCATGTCTAAAGGTAGCATAAGATATGAAAAGTGTCATTTTGTTATTGTTGTTATCTTGTTATCAAAATTCATAAATGTTTTTTTTTATTTTTGTTTGTTTTACTATTCTAATATATTTAAAATAGAATTTTTTAAAGCTATTCCCGGAACCCGCTTTTATTGAGTTTGTGAATAGTTTTAAAACGCCTGAGTGTTGACCGCAATAATGGCTGTTGACATTTCAACAACTTTTATATAAAAATTACGAAATGACGTGAATAAAACAAATTAAAAACAAAATTTATAAAAAATAAAAATAAATTAATTTAAGTAAAATTTATATAAAAAAATTGAAAAAGTGTAATAAAAAAAAAAACAAAATATACATATAACTTGTACAATAGTATGTATGTATGTATGATCTAATAATAAAAAACAGTTAATAAAATAAATATCTTTTTTTTAAATAATGCTTAGCTGACAATGACAATAATGTAAAATTTGTATTTTAATAATAATTATTATTGAAAAACAGATACAACCAACAGCAATGACAATAAGCCTTAGAAACAAAAAACATTGTCATCAAATTATGCACAATAAAACGGGAGCTAGAAACGACATTAAGTTGATGTGTATAGGAGTAGCGAAAAAAAAGAAAATAAATGCAGTAGAGTGACCATCAAAAGCACAACTCCCTTTAAATCAGTCTATTTAATATTTACAAAGTGTCTATACATACCTAACTGGCCATTACCACCCTGACATTTGAACAAAATTAAGGAGCCTCTACTGTACATTTGGAAAAATTGCCAAATTAAATTGACTTTGTAAGAGCGTGGCACCGCCTAGTTGGAATTTTTAAAATTTCAGTTCCTTACAGATATAAATAGAGATACATCCCAGCAGAAAATTTTTTCAAATTTGGAAGCAATAAATAAAATTGTAAGCAATAATGGAGCATTATATTGTTTATTCATACCTCAAAACTTCCAAAAATGCTATAGGAGAAGGAATTATTTTTGATTTTGTATAATATTTGCTTACTGGTTGCAATAAATTTGCGTTTCTATTGCATTTTAGCGGCTCATTTCATATATTGTTACAAAATAGCATATTGGAATTCAGACGAAAGATATTTTATATTAATATTTAAAAGAGAAAATCGGTTTGTTATACTTTTAAACAAATTCACTAAAGTCTACGGGAAAATCGTTGTCCCCTAGTTCTGTTGTCAAAGCTAATTTATTATATAAAACTAATGTTGTTTTTAAATATATGTATTGATTGGAGCGGACATTTAAAATTTTAGGATTTTATAATTATTAACGAAAATGACGTGGCAATAGATTTTTCTTCAGATTCTTTTAGCACACCATTTCTGCTATATCACTAACTCATATTGTCATACGATTATTTATAAAGTATTTTTTACACTAAGTTCGTCTTTTTGTTTCCACTATAGACACTAGTCACCGTGGTCTAGTGGTTAGTGTGTTGGATTACTAAGACGATAGCGCTGGGTTCAAATCTCATCTCTGACATCTTGAAAAAGAAATATGAAAAAATTATATCTTTCGGCGACCACCTCTCAGCAGTATTCTGGCAAAAGCTCCGATTGTAACTGATTGCAATGAACAAGCTTTTCAAGTCTGTCGTTCGGAGTCGACATTGAACTGTAGTTCCCAGTAATCATGGATACAAATTGACACACACAATATGAGTTATGCGAGAAGCTAGGCCGTAATCCTCAAACATTTACTAAAGGTCACTTTATTGCATATCTCCTAATCGCCTAACATTGTGTTTGCAATATGGGATTAGAAATACTCTGGTCTCCTTAAACGTACGATTTAACATTAAATTTAAAACCAAAGTAAACAAAAATTATAATAAAATATTAAAATTATTCCTTTTTTAACCATGCCTGTAGTAGGCTGGAGGATAATATATATTTATATAAAACTCCGTAAAAAAACCTATGTTTAGTTTTATACACATATGTATGTAGATACATATATGTACATAAATAGTTTTTTTAGGTTTTTGATTTTTTTTTTGTTATATGTAAATAAAACTGCGGTTTATATGACAGATCATTATATGTGTACATTTGACATGAATGAATTTGATTATCTACTCGTACATTCCAAGTGTATAACAAATTCATATGTACAGACAAACATGCATATGTATGTTTGCATATACATACGTTTATATATATGATTAAACCTACATAATAAGTTTTTACATACCAAACATACACATCAAGACATACATACATATACTAAATGCATTATAAATTTTTTATTGAGTTGTAAATTAAAAAAACGAAAAAAAAAACAAAAAATAAAAATTTTATTGTGCAGCTTAAAGCAAATTATTTACACTTAAACGCGTTTAATGGTGGTAACAAAACTGTTGACTGTTTAAGTTTTTTTTTTATGTCGGTCTTGAGAAGTTTTATGGTCGATAATTATGACGATTTAGCAAATATTTCAGTTATGTAAAGCATTTATTGATGCTGAATAAAACAAAATCTTTTGTGTGCTTTAACACACAGAAAGTCAGGTGTTTATCTTCACTCAAAATTAAATATAAGCTATCAGACAGTTACAATGGTCTAGTGGTTAGTGTTTTAGCTTATTAAGCAAGAGCTTCACATCCTTGCTCCGACATATTGAATAACAAAGAAATATTAAAAAAATTCTTTCGGTTACTACATCTAAGCAGTCTTCTGGCAAACGCTCTGAGAGCAAATGATTGCCACGAATATCAAATCTGTCATTTGGACTCGACGTTAAACTATACGTCCTGGTACTCATGGATTAAAATTGATAGACACCACATGGGTGCTGCGAGAAACTAGGCCGTAACCCTGAAACTTCGTTGTAATCGGCAATTATGTTTGTATGTATGTATGTATTAGATATGCTCAGCAATGTTCGAGGAAAGTGCAACAAAAATACTTTTAAATAAAAATATGGGGCGTATTTGTGGCTCAATAATTTCTAAAAAAGTTTGCTTTAGTGAACCACTTTAATAGAAATATTTTTAAATTGGTATACGTACATATATTGTGGGATTTAAATATATGGCGTTAAATAATTTTTTAAGTTAATTATTTAAAAAAAATTAATTTAAAGTAAAATAATGGGGACCCGAAATTGTTCAAAAATTACCCAAAAACTTTATGCTACGAAAATTTTTTTACACAGTTTTAGATAAAATCATCGAAGTTGGCGACGCTGAGTTCTAACGCCATTTGATGTGTTTTTTTTAATATTTTGAAGTAGAGACACGATAAAGTTAATAAATATATTCTCGCTTTTGCAGGAGTATTTTTGAATGTTCTTTGGTTTTTAAGTCTTCTACTTTTTGTTTCTACTAGAATGTTATTATAAATACTGCAAAATAAAAAAAATATATTATCTAAAAATGTATTTTGCGAATTGCAACCACATCAATGCAAAGAAAGATTTTTTATTTTTTTATTCTTTTTTTCTTTTTCGACAAAATTGTTATTTTATTCAAGAAGCGTTATTTATATTCCCTTCTTAAATATTCAAAATAATATGCTTTAAACGCTTATCACTTAATTTTGATGGTCATTTTATTATTATGTCCCACTATTAAATCAAAATAATTGTGATTGATTTATGCGCGCCCACCTTTATAAAATTCAATCATAACATTTACCAATGAAATCTTATCTTGGTCTGTAAACTTTTGATGAAGTGATTTCGCGCAGCCCGCAAAGTAATAAAAATAAAAAAAGACTCATAAATCCTGAAGTGAACACACAATTCGATAAATGGCCTAAAATATGAGTGTCCATAAATTTGCTTTGATTGATTGTGGTATATTCCTAATCGATTTATAACATCAATGTTAAGCTGATAATTATCAAAACAAATGAAAGAAAAAAAAAAAAAAAAATAAACCAGAACAAATTTTGATAAGCTTTGATTAAAAGTAGATTATAAATATTATAGATTATACCCTACGAAATTCAATGTACGAGTACGACGAGTACCTTCTTCGTTATTGAACATATTTTGTTTAAACATTAATTTTTTTTCAACTGCCGAGTCAATCAAATTCTCATCTACCTCTTGACAAATGATATAGAAATCACTATGTTTCTTATTCCATCTTGATGCCACAACAGTACTACAACCTACAAAATTGTTTCAACAACATCATCACTGTCACCACATAAGTACCAGTGGAAGAAACATAAACCAGCAAACATTAGTGAGAGAGATTATGTTAACATTTAATTTTACACCATAGGAATAGAGAAAGAATAACACAAGTTACTTAAACTTAATACCATTATCCATATACCCATTAGAGGTACCATCGTACAAGGAAAAAAGGTTCCCTTGATCGCCTCAACAAAGATCTGGTTAATACAAACTAGAACGGGATAAGAGAAAATATTGGTTTTCTCGAGATAAAAATCACACTTTAAGATCAGACTGTAAATGCCTAGGAAATAAAGAAAAAACTAAAAAATCGCCAGCTAAGTTCTGCAAAAAAAATGTTTTTTTCGGGATCTCCGTACGAAAACATATCGTCATGCGGGAGTTTATGCGCTCTATCCGCCATTTTATATATCTAGAGTTAATGATGCCACTTTAGGTTTTTGACACCAAATTTTTAAAATCTGCAATCCTCTTTCGGCTATTTATCTCCGAAACTGAAAGAGATATCCGAAAACGGATTGCAGACTTGGAAAATTTGGAGTCGAAAACCTAAAGTGGCAGCAATAACTCGAGATATATAAAAAATATGAAATGGCGCATAGAGCACATAAACTCCCGTACGACGAAATTATATTAAAGGCGGTCAAGGCAAACTTTTTTTGAGATACGGTCTAATATCCATATACCTACATTATGCTATAAATTTGTTTTTAAGTCTGTTTGTTTGTCTGTCAATCATGCCTAAACGGCTAAACCGATTTTATTGAAATTTGGAATATAGATAAACGCAACTACCGAAATTGTAATAGGGTACGATTTTTTTCAAAATTGAACTTGGGCGTGGTAGCTTAAATACAAACTAAATATTGATATTTGTAAATTTTGAGTAATGAGAGCAAGACGAAGTACATGTTGTCGACGAGTACGGACGTTGATCGTATCGGCTCCCAGGTTACAGCCGGCAACTATACATTCGATGTGGTCAAGGAGTTCATCTACCTTGGCACCGCCATTACCAGCAAGAATGATGTCAGTCTGGAGATCAAACGAAGAATCACACTGGCCAACAGGTGCTACTACGGTCTCGGTAGGCAGTTTTGTAACAGAGACCTCTCTCGTGCAACGAAGTTAACACTCTACAAGTCGCTTATTCTTCCGGTGCTTCTCTATGGTGCGGAAGCATGGACGCTGTCTTGTGCCGATGCAGCGGTCCTTGGAGTGTTTGAGTGAAAAATTCTTCGCAAGATCTTTGGTCCACTGAAGCAAGGCGATGAGTTTCGCATTAGGACCAACTATGAGCTGTATGAGCTCCTCGGCGACGTAGATGTTGTCCAGCGCATTAACATCCAGCGGCTGCGCTGGCTCGGCCATGTTGTTCGGATGGAAGAATCTGCTCCGCGAAAAAGGTGTTCGATGCGAAGGTCACTGGACGTCGGCGTAGAGGACGTCCATGTTTACGTTGGAAAGACCAGGTAGATGGAGCCCTGTCATCAATTGGTGTGACCAACTGGAGAAGGCGTGCGCTTAGCAGAGACGCCTGGAGACTAGTGTTGAGGCAGGCCGAAACCCGTTAACGGGTTGTTATGGCCAGCTAAGTAAGTAAGTAAGTAAATTTTGAGTACGGTCACAGTGAAAGTTTCTGATCTTGGTCTGAAGGACTTTATGGCCAAGGAAAATCATCTGTCAGAAAATGTGCGCTATTGGACAAGTAGGCTTGATATCTCTCATACAAATTAAATTTTGAAAAGTGTTGAACCTAAAGTTCCTAAATTTGGTGTGATTGGTTTTGAATTCCATAAAAATTATCAGTAGAAAAGAGAGCGGACAAGTAAGCGTGGTATCTTTCAAATAAACTAACTCTTGATTTCTATATATCTAGAGATCGTTTCAAGCTAATGCTTCTGGCGTTAGTCTGATTTACTTTATAGTCACTAAAGTTTACAACAAACACCATCAAATGCAGCGGTTCCAGTATCATGATTTTTTCCTGCTATGATGTTGGACGCATACACCGTATAAAAGCGACCATGCATGCGTCAGAATATGTAAAAATACTTGAGAATATAATGCTACCGTATGCATCCTACTCATTTGCGTCAAGCAAAAGGATTATGACCCCAAGCATACCAGTCAAAGAGCAAAAAACTGGCTTCAGGCAATGGAGTTACATTGATGAAATGGCTTGCGCAATCGCCCTGATCTGAACATAGAATAGGCATGGTACTCTCTATCATATGAAAGGTGCCACAAATTTGTGAACTCTATTGGCAAGCGAGGCTCAGCCGTTATTAATAACAAGGGCAATGCAACCATTATTTGGCAACAATTTGTAAGAATAATGCAACAAAATACTGCCTTAATAACAGTTAAATATTCCTTATTTTTTCTTTTTTTGTATTTGAATCCGAGTGATGCTACCTGTTTTGGCACGAACTCCTATTTTACAACTTTGAAATAAATTAATATTTTTCTATTGATTTGAATTAAATGGTATTTTTTTCAAGTTAATGACTATTTTAGATATTTGTTAATTAAAAAAAAAACAAAATTCATTTTGCACGATTTAAGTGGTGCTATTATTTTGAAAACAGCTGTATAAGTATGTATGTACGTTAAAAAATTTTTCTACTGAATGAGAAAAGAGAAAATATCTAAAAAAACAAAAAGCGATGTCTGAATGAAGAAAGCAACCAATTTTATTGTTGAATAAGTTTAAATTATATATTTTCTTTTCTACATAAATTTGACCAAATATTGACACACAAATGTATAGGAAAATTGAAAAATTAAACTTAACTATTAACAGTGGTTCAAATGGTATTTTTATGTCATTTTGTTTTATTTATTAGAATTATTATTATTATTATTTAATTCCATCATTAAAAAACAAAATTTTTGCATCAATTATTTTCATATACATAATTATGGTAAGGAATTTTTCACATTTAGCTAATGTAAGCGTACCTTTAGCCCTTTAGTCTGACTCCTAATAATAAGAGAGATATTTTTCATATTAAAATACTCACTTGGCTTCACCAGAAAATAATAATATGGGTTATGAAAATATTAAACATTTTATTACCTTGCACGTCTTCAGCTTCTGTACGTCCAAACTTTTTTTTATTTCTTCTTTGACTGTAAAATTTATTATAGTGAACAAAAGAAAGAATCGTAAATTTATGTTGTGGTTTCAAAATGTCTTTCTTACAGGAAACAGACACTTTAAATGTCAAGCCTTATTGTCAATCAAAATTCAATCGTTCTTCAATTTAGTTTTTCTTTTACTTTTTCTTACATTACCATTATCATGATTCATGAATCATTTGACGAAAATTTAAAAATGAAATAAAAAAAAATATGTTTTTGCGGGTGTTCACATGAATGATAGAGAACATCTCTCTTATTCATCGTTATTAACGCAGTTGGAGCTGAAAAAGCAATAAAAGTGCAAGGATGTTCCCATATTCGTATACTGTGCATTGTATATGGGTTACTTATTAAATATGGGGTAATAAAGCAAATTTTATTATTTCTTGTTTGGCTGTCCCATATCCATATTCAAAACAATATGTGCCTTGTCACTCATTATGATTTTTTCATGAAAATCGCGGTTGACATGGGCGAGCTTTAGAATCCTATTGGCATAAGTATGGCAGCATAAATTGTCTTTGCAAGAAGCTCATGTATCAATTGGAAAGAAATGCAAATCTTTGGTCAATATTGTGGCCAAAGTTGTTCTTTAAAGACCAAGTTCCTTACACGATCCAAAATTGAAGTTGATGGTTTGTTTTGAATACTTTCTTGAAGAGCAGTAATGTTTTCAGCCGATCTTGCAGTACGTTGTGATTCATGCTTGCGCCTATCAACTACAGTCCGTTTTTCTTCGAATTCAGTCATTGGTAAAATGTTTAACAATTAAAGCACCTTTGTTTACCAAATTTTTTTCCATAATAAATTTGCCACGTCTGTAGTTCACGACTGCCAAATATGTTCACCAAATGGTCGGCAAAACAAAGTAGTATACCTTCCCGGCGGGCACTCTCTATTTGGAACTCGTGAGACATTTTGGAACGATGAAGCTTAAACATAAATTAGCTTTTCTCTGTATTTCTAGAGCAGAATGTAAATAATTTTTAGGTAATTAACCAACTTAACAAAGAACACTCAATTAAATTTTGAAAGAAATTCATTATTTCTCCTTAAAGCTCGATACAAATTTTACAACGATATTCACTAGACTTAATAGACGCTTTGAAGTAGTTCCTAGTTGCTGACAAATCTTTAAATAATAAGTCACATTGTCGAAGCATTCAGAGACTGCATCATTCCAAAGAGATGTTGGAAAAGGGCACAGTAAACTATGGAAGTAGAGCATTGGTAAGAGAGTGGATGATCGTCTGAACACTACCACCTCATATGTCACCTCAAAAGTTTACATTTATTAGAACTAAATTACAGTTTATGGTCGCCGTGGTGGAAATAAAATACTACCTCTCTGCAGTCTTCTGGCCAAAGCTCTGACAATAACTGATTGCCATGAACAAGCTTCTCAAGTCTGTCGTTCGGAGTCGTTTTTAAACTGTATGTCCCTGTATTCATGGATAAAAATTAACACACACAATATGGGTATTGCTTGGCCGCAACACTTCCACAGGGTTGTAATGGTCAGTTATGTCTGTATTTTTGTAAATTACAGGTTAGGTTTGGTATCGTTCTCGTACCTATTTTCGGCAACGTAACGTTAGATTTTCTATGGGAAGCCCCTTATTCTTACATGTATATATGCTTTTTAAACTAAACTTTTATTACTGACATCTTGTATGATGGAGCATTTGCCTTTAGTCTTTGTTATCATGACATTAAAAATATTAATAAAAAAAAAACTAAAACTACAAGAAATTGAATGTCTGCTGTTACACTCATTGAGAAAGGAATTATTGGGATTCATGTGTGTTCAACATTCAAGTATAGCACAGACAACAAATTTGATTGATTTCTATTTTTATTTCAATTTTTTATTCTGTTCTCCTTCCTTTTTATATTTTATTTCATTTTGAATGTCATTTAGAGCAAGTAGTGCCATAGATGTGATGATAGTAATAGTGATGGAATTGTGGTTTCTTTGAGTGACATTGGAAGAAAAGAAAAATTTCAAAATATATAAAAAACTTCAACACTATCACTCAATGTCGTTAAGGATTTAATACAGATAAAAACAATTCTATGAGTACAAACAGATCACAAAAAGAGAAGAAAAAATTAAAAAGAATTATAAAATTTAGACTAAGGAGGTGACAAAAGGGAAAACTGAAGTGGTTAAATGTTAAATGTATAGTTTATGTACATATATAAACGTAGTTTTTGTTATTGTTGTTTTTATTGTCTAATATAAAAACCATAAATTTCACACAAAATCGGAAGTTACTTAAATCACTAATAACTTTACAAACTCTCACACCCTTAAACTAAAATTACTTGTTTTTTTTATTATTCGTTTAGAGAGTGAGAGCGTATGAATAGGCAAAACAAAAACGGAAACGGATGTACAATTCACAATATAAATAAAATGGTAGAAAAAAATTAATTTTTCAAATAGCTACTGTTGTGGTACATTTATTGGAAACTAATAAGACCTGACCCTGTTTTACACCAAAACAGAAAAAGAAAAAAAGTAGAAAATGTCACAGAAAAAAATAAAAATTATTTAAAATGTTTATATTTTAGATTTTATTCATTTATCATAAAAATACAAACGGATGTGATTTATTTAACAGGGTTCAAATTTATTATGAAATACAATTGAACAAAGGATTGTAGAAAAAAATCAACATTTTAATCAGACTTCTATGCAATATGTGTGTGTATACTCGTATGTTAAGCAACAATAAATTTAATTTTTATTATTTTGATTTAAATATAGGCAACGCAGTAAAAACAAAAAAGATTGAGAAAAAACGCGTATTTAAATTTATTGCATTCATTATTGATTTATGACAGGGGTGAGCAACCTTTTTAATCAACGGGCCACTTTAAATTTTAAAATTTTTTTGCAGGCCGCACATAAATACTAATAATTTACAAAACTCTATTTATAATAAAAATTAGAATAAAAAAATATAAAATTTAAGAAAAAGTAAAAATTTCATATATGGGCAATTTCAAAAATTTTCAACATTTGTTGAAACTGAGTTCAGATGCTTATTATTTCTCCAGTTTTTCGAATTGACCAAAACGGTCAAAAGGGAATGGTAGGCCACACTAGAAAACTGGGAAATTCAAAATTTCAGACCATCAGTTCTTTATCTCTAAAAGTTATGGGCACTCAAATATTGAAAAACTCAAAAACAGGCTTGAAATTTACAAGAGTTTTTTCATATTTCATCACTTTTCTACTTTTAGTTTTAAACTTCCGATGCCCACTGATGTAAAATAAAGTCACTAGACTTAGTAGATATTTACACTATAAAAGTTATGCCCATACTACTATTTGGGAAAAAGTTGTACAGCGGTTCATTTTTGAAACCAAAATTTTCCGATTTTTTTAATTTTCGCAGTTTTTTTTATAGCGTTTTTGCGCCGTTCAAGAAAATTGCATTTCGTCAACAGTATTTAAAAGATGGTATAATTTGCTAAAATTTGCGCCATATCACGTCGATGTCAGGCTGCTAGTTGCTGAGAACGATGACTTCAAACTTTTATAGAATTGGCGTAAATTTGTCAAAAATGACAGTTTTTCGCGCCTGACATTTGCAATCATATTTAAAACTGGTTTATGTATTGCGTGATCTAAACTTCTTAGTAAATGGCACCTCAACGTCAAGAAGGCGTTATAATATTTTAAAACGCAAAAATTTTATAAAGAAAATAAAAATTTTGCGAAATTTCATGATTTTTTTTCGCGTTTTTTTTAATTAATCCGTGGTTTAAAATCAATGTAAAGTATTGGAAATGAAGTGCGGCGGTGAACTAAAGATCATATATAAATACGGTTGAATTCGGTCCATATTTAGCGGGTACAGCGGCATTTTTCTTCAAACACATTTTGCTTTGTGACATCTGCAGTTACGTATAGATTCCGCCGCGATTAACAGCAAATGAAAGGTTTTTTTAAGCTTGATAATAAAACCGAATAGGCATTAAAAAATGTTCATGATTTTAAATTTTACAGATCAAAAAAAAAAAATCCTAACCTCAAAAATAATTCTTATATAATTTTTTTATTTTTTAAATTTGCAAGTTAAAACATTATTTTTCTGTAAATTTGTTATGCGTTATATAAACACGTATTATAACAATCGGTAAAACATTCACATTTTTGCAAAAATTCGCCTTTTTTAATGTTAAGAAATTTTAATTATAATTGATATTTTTTATGTATTTTATCAGTGCATTGATGAATTTTGACTGCACTGATGAATTTGAAATGAGTTTCATGCATTCATACAACATTTATTAAAATAAACCAATAAATTTAACTTTAAATTTTTTTTAAAGAGATTTTAACTTAAATCCTCCATAACTTTCGCGCCGTTTGCAATAAATGATTAACGCGAACTGTTTTGGTATGCTAAGATATCACCCTTCACGTGACCAAAACGTCATTCGTGTCATCCAAAAAAAAAATTTCGAAAAAAAAAATATCAAAATGTCGAAAATTTTTGAAATTGCCCATATACATTTTAATACCAAAAAAAAAAAAGTATTTGCTTGAAATTTTTAATGAGAAATTTGGCACTGTTTTTTCGATACAACCTGATCAATATCAGCCGGTATTGATGAGCTAGCTACACATAAACAAGTTTCTAATCGTGCATTACTCAGTCTTACTCAGATTGATTCTCGATGTTTACTGAGAGAAATACATTTTTTACATCAGTATTATTTTGCATATCCATCACTTCCCTTTGAAAGTCTTCGGGAACTGTATCCACATCGATAATTAATGGTTAGAAAACATTTTCATGGATACTGCTGTCTTCTCAGTTTCTTTGTAATTGAAATTCGTTTATTAATGTGTCTATATATTATGTGTATTTTTGAGAAGCAGCAACATTTGTTTGGCGGGCCGCATAAATATATTGAAAGAGACGCAAGGGGCCCGCGGGCCGCGTGTTGCTCAAACCTGATTTATGAGATTGTGTTGCTGTACAAATCATACAAAAAGAAATCAATAAAATGAGGGTTTAACCCATTCTGGCAAATAGCCAATTATTGCTAAAATTAGAATAGTGTAAATTATTAAATAGAGGGAATTTTTTATTTGAAAAAAAAATAAATTACCAATATTAAAAAAAAAATTTAGAACACTACCTACACCTAGCATGTCAAACACAAATCATAACAGGGGCCAAATAACGAAAATACATAATAGTTTATCAAAAAATCGTCACCAAAATACAAATAAGAAAACATCATATTTAAAAAAAACTTTTATTTAGAATTCACAGTATAAAGGTATATTAATATTATATAAAATGTTAAAATGTAAATAAAAAAACAACATCAATCATCATCATATTTTACTATTACACACTTTAGTCAGTTTGGGTACAATTTTGAAGTCAAAGGGTTCTCAATTCCTTTTTGTAAACGAAATGGCCTAAAAGATCGGTTTTTGTAAGTGGTTTTTAAGTTACGTTTTGGTTAGATTTTCTTGACTAAATATTCGTTTTCAGTTTTCCAAATTAGGTAGTGAAACTAATTTGTTTCGGATTAAATTTAGATAAAGTTAGGAAGAAAGACTAGAGTTTCTCATTTTCACTTCTTATATTTTTTTTTTATTAATTTAAAGTTATTTTAGGGAAAAATTTGATGTAAATTGAATATTTTTAAATGTTTTAATTCTTGCCTGTCACATTCTTCAATAAATTTGTTAAATTCTTTAATAAAACAAAATATTTTCTTCTGTTATTATGTATTAAGGACGTATTCGTTTTCAAAATCAAATCTTATTAATATTCTACCACACAATTCATATAAAAATAATAAAGGAAGTAATAAGAGTTTTTCTATTCTATTTCAACAATTCTTTAATTATCAAAAATATTTTTTTTTTCGAAGTCTAAAAAATTTGATTCAGCTTTACAATCTGCAAAATAAAAATGTTCAGTCTTTAGCACATTGATTTTTAAACAATTCTTCATTACCAATTTTAGTTAGTTTTTCATTTCTCTATATAAAAATTGTATTTTCATTGTTTTACGTTGAAACATATGTACTTAAGAAAACTTAAATATATTTTTAATCTTTGGAAAAATTCTAGAATACTGAATACAACTAATTCTAGCAACAACCACCGTATTTTATTTATTTCTAATAATATTTTATTTATTTCTTATAATAATATCTTTTGAGATTTAGAGCATTAAATTGATTGATATAACAGTTGATAATTTGGGATTTTACTATTTAAAAAAGGGATCAAAATCCTTCAGAAATAGAGTAATATTCTACATTTGAATTCCCAAAAGAAATAGTTTCACATAGTGTAGTCATACAGTCTAATTCATAAAAACTCCTTAATTTAGGTTTAATCCATACATTAGTTATGAGACGTTATCTGTCCTATAAACTCAAAATAAGATCCTAAGTTCCTAATACTAGTATTCTTATGAGAATTAACATCCGTTAAGGAATATGTACAAACACTAGCAGATTAAATTATTATTATCATTAATAAAATTAAAAATCAAAAGGAATTAACTACTTTTATTATGACGATTTTTTTCAAAAAATTTTTTTGTTTTTGACGATTTGACCTTTAGAAATTCTGGCAACACTGGTCGTACGTAAAATCGAAGAGAAACTACTATAAAATTCCATCCGTATTTTAAAAATGAATGTAAAAATCTTACGACAGATTTTTTTACGTTTACACATGTCTTACGCTCTCATTACATATCAAGTTGACTCGATACTATTCTAAACCCCTCATTAAAGGAAAGAGATGGCATATGTAATACAAAATAAAAACAATTTTTTAGCCATTTAGAAATTTAATTTTGTGCAGAGACTGCAATCATTTGCTATTATACGAAAATTTTAAAGTATGTGAATTTAAATATGTATGTACTCGTACATCCTATTCTTATACTTAATTATGAATTAATGAATTCATTGTAATACAATGAATGTCGTTTTATTGTACGGTTAAAGTAGATAGAAACCTACAATAAAAATTTCTCATTTAAAAATGGTTTATGAGAGCGTTATGACACTGTTTGTTGATTATGAATACAAAATTAAGAGATCTTGCTTATGAGTCTTTTATAAGCACGTTTTATGTCATTTTGAATTAGAATGTTAGTCTTCAATATTTTCTTTTAAGTTATTAGTTATGTTTGTTATGTCACATGATAGGAATGATAGATAGATTGATAGGCTGACATAAACAAAAACCCATAATTAACAATTATTTTTGATAAATAATTGTGTGCTACTCAATTTTGATTGCGTTGATTGCATAAAATTTATAACTCAGGCGAATAGTATAATAATACTCTAGTCTATCTATACTGACTTCATAAACAACTTAAAATAAATTTATGAAAAATTATAAATAAGAGTATTTTAATATTTAAGTAAACACTTTGAGTCAACAAATTTAGAAAAAAGAAAATTTATTATTTGTAGCGTCAGATAAGTCTAAATTTAATACTACTGTATAGCTTCACTTTTAAATATATTGTTAATCAGTAATAAATTAATCAATCACATAGTATGGTTTGGTTAAAATTGATTTAAAAATATAAATTTTTTTAATTAATTTTGTTTCGTCAGAAACGCTTTAAATAAATCAAGATTAAATTCTATAAAGAATTTAGATTTTTGCAATGAATTTTTTGATGATTCAAATGGAATGGAATGGAAAAACTTTTAAAGGAAGGGTTTCGTTGTCTTTATCTACTTATGAGAAAAGAAAAATCATAATAATTGCTTCTAATTCTGCCTTATCCTTGTCAAAAATAAGAGCTCAAGCTGGAGTGCAAGCGAGCAAGTCATCAGTACGCAGGGTTATTAAGAGCTGTGAGTATCTTTAATACCAGAAATTACAAAAAAAGCCGCCACTCTTCGTAAGGAAAAGCATCTTCAATTCGCAAAAGACTACATGGTATGGGATGTGCAGCAAAGAGGCCATGTAAATGACTGGAAAACCGTTGTATTTACGGATAAAAAGAAGTTTAATTTGGATGGGCCTGATGGCTACAACTATTATTTCCATGACCTGCGTAAAGAAAAGCGATTTTTGAACCAACATCACATCCGAGAGGGCGGCGTTATGGTGTGGGGTACTATTACGTACTATGGCACCATCGATCTTGTATTTTAAAGTGCAAAAATGACTGGTGCAACCTATAGAACGTTAATGGAGTCGGCTTTTCCGAAGTTCAATGAACTATTTGGTCCAATACCTTGGATATTGCAACAGGATAATGCCCCTATAAACAACGCCAGAGTAGTAAAGGTGTACATTGCAAGCCAAAATGTTAATATTCTTGACTGGCCACCCTATTCGCCAGATCTAAACATTATCGAAAATGTGTGGGGTTGGTTATCTCGTAAGGTCTATGAAGGAGGTAGACAATTTGATGACAAGCAGTCACTAATTCAGGCCATTAAGGATGCTTGGAACAAAATTTCGTTGGATTACATCAATTCTCTTTATCTGTCAATGAAAACCCGTATATTTGAAGTTATTAAAAACAAAGGGGGTTGTACCCATTACTAATAGTTCTAATAAAGCAAATAAAGTAATAATAACTTAAAAAACAACAAAAGTTGTTTTTCATTAAAGTTAGTTAAAGTGCCTTTATTCAAGTGAACCAAAAAAAAATACCACATTTTTAGATTTTTTTTATAAATTCCTCAAAAAAGGTTCCTATGTTAAGAAACCACCATTTTCATGATTTTTTTTATATCTCAAGATTTCTACCTTCCATTTCTATTTTAAAATTCTGGAATCGGTTAAAAATTGCAAAAGATACCGGCTCCTGAATATGGGATTGTTTGTGCTTTTAAATAAGTGAACCGGAGTGTATAACAGGGAACAAATTTACGATGAAATATTTTTTTTTTCCCGAAACAACGACCCACAAACAACACCAAGCAAGGCGTAGATTCTGTAAATGGACTTTTATAAGTGATGAAGCTCACTTTTGTTTTAAAGCATATCTCAATAAACAAAACAACTGTAAAGAAATTGGAAAAAATTCAATAGATTTTAAATAATTCTCTTATGATTTATGAATATGTGCCACTGAGGATACGAAGAAAAGATATCGAAAACTATGAATACAACTTGGCAGCACTGTTAAATTTTGTATTGGTTTTTGGTATTTTTTAAAGAATTATATTTTCATATAACTATTTAAATAAACAAAAAACAAAAAAGGTGATACCAAATTGTCGGGATGCGACCGATTAATAACAAGTGCCTTTAGGGCTTAACGAGTGCATAATGCTAGGAACACAATTGGGGCGAACGACGAATTTTTAGTCGCGAACATTCGTGTATATGAAAATGCACACAATCATTACAAACGGGGAAATTCGCCGTAAACGACCAACTCAAATTAGATTTAATTTTAATTTATTCGTCTACGAACGACGAACTTATCAGTTTAGGTTGGCCATGTTTTCTTTTATTTTTTATGTTTTGTAGTAAATAAAGTTATTTTTTAATGTCCTACTTGTTTTTGGCTAATTTTTTACCTTTTATTTATGTATTCAGTAGTATTTCCAATACTCTTTGAACATAATAAATCTATTTGAACATAATTTGAACATAATAAAAAAAATATAAAAATTAACTTTGAAGATTATTATATCTAATAAAATTGACAACATTTTTTCGAAATATATTTAAGTTCTCAATGCTTTTAATATTGTTTGGCATATTATTGTAGATAGCCGTTAGTGGTTAGTGTGTTGGCTTACTAAGACATGGACCCTAGGTTCGACTCCAGGCTCTGACATCTTCAAAAAAAGAAATATGAAAAAAATATTTCTTTCGGCGACTACCTCTCAGCAGCCTTCTGGCAAAAGCTCTGAGAGTAACTAATTGCCATGAACAAGCTTCTCAAGTCTGTCGTTCGGAGTCGACATTAAACTGTAGGTCCCGGTACTCATGGATAAAAATTGACACACACAACATGAGTGCTGCGAGAAGCTAGGCCGTAATCCTGACACAGGGTTCTAAAGGCCAGTTATGTATGTATGTATGTATGTATATTATTGTAAATACTTAGACCCTTATAGAATAAAGAGTTCTGTATTGTATCCGCTTGGTTTATTCTGAAATCTGCAGCATTCCTCCTGTTTATCGATAACGAAACCCAAATATTTAATTTCATTAACTTTCTCTATCATAACACTTTTTATTACAAAATATATATTCGTGTTCATATATATTTCCATTATTTTTGTTTTGCTCTCATTTAATTTTAGCTTGTTTTTTTTTTAACCATAAATTTACATTGTTAATGTCTTTTTTTAGTTTTGCATAACATTTTCTTGGGTTACATCTTTGGAAAAGATCAGAGTGTCATCAGCGTATAAATCAATTTTACCTTTTTTTAGCATGTTCTCCATATTGTTGGTATAAATTAAGAATAGAAGGGCTACTAATATTGAACCCTGTGGGACTCCGTACTCATTTAAGTAATTTAAATTAAATTAAATATAGAATATTTTACTATTTCTAAGTATGTTTTTATTAATAATTTATTTTTTAAATATTCTTTTCGTTTTATTGTCACCCTATCAGTTGTGATTAAAAAACAAATGAGAATTTCTGTGAGTAAAGTTTATTAAGAATTTCAAATAAACAAATAAAAAAAATGGACACAAGTGAATTTTAGCTGACGAATTCGTTGAGGTGGGCGAAATTCGTTGTTCGTCCCAATTGTGTTTCTAACATAACTCTTACACTAAGAGACGAAGACACTCTAGTATGTACAGGGATTTATTATTTTGACTATCCGTACATACATAGTGTGCAACATTGATTGTTTTTATATAAATATTTAAACTTAAGTGTTAGCCCGTGTCAAAATAAAGGAAAGATCACACGAATGCTGCAACTTATAAATTGCTGTTTGTTAAATGCCAATGGTGGTTACTTAAGTTGTTAGTTAAGACCGTTAATTTTATCAATATTGTGCTTCGAATGCAACCCTTGTACGCTTATCATTAGAATATTAGTTATTTTATTATTTAGTTATTTATTAGTGCATACCAATAAGCTATTTTGTAAGGGAGAAATTGTGAACTATCACTTACTCATGCGCATGAATAACGCATGATTTTTATATGAAATGATCTGCTAAAATGCAATAGAAATGCACATTAATAGCAACAAGTAAGCAAATAGTATAAAAAATCAAAAATAATACCTTCTCCTATAGCATCTTTGTAAGCTTTAAGGTATGCATAAACAATATAATGCTTCCATTATTGCTTACAATTTTATTTATTGCTTCCAAATTTGAAAAATTTTCTGCTGGGGTTATACAGTATTTCACGGATAATTGCCTCTAAAAAATGTCAACATTTTTAAGCAATAATGCGTGTAAGTAACGAATACGAAAAGGTTAATTGCAAGGTTGTATCAGAAACGAGGGAATTTTAAGTCAAATTTCTCTTTGAGGAAAATATATTTGAGGTAATTAAGCGAATAACGCAGTTAAGCGAAAGTTAATTAACCGTGGAATTTTAGTAGAAAAAGGTAAGAAAAAATATGGATATTTAAAAATTGTGGTATATAAGCGTGAAAAGCAATTAAGCGTGGGGCAATTAACGGGGGAATAGTGTATATCGTAAATCAAACTTTGCCGCTTAATAATTCCTATGCCATTCGATTTAGAATAATCGAATTATTCATGGATCGCAATTCGTGGAATGAAATAAAATTAAAGGATTATGATTATGAAAAGGCTTTTTGCTGTTTATACCGCCAATCCCTATGTCGGGCTTTGAACCTTTTATACAGCCCTCTGATATTTTGTTTTTGGAATCCCGAAATTTAAAAAAAAAAAAATTTTGTATGGCATATGTGTTTTGTAAATTCAATGATGTTTACAAGTATTATAACGTTCTAAATATAAAAAATATAAGTATAAGCAGTAAGTAATGCATGGCAAACAGTTGGTACAGCATTTAAATAAAATTTGTTTGTTCCAAACGTCTTTAGACTTAAGTATGTGTGTAATAAAAACAAAATTTTATAATATTTCATTATTTCAAATGAATGAATGTAAGAGAACCAATTTTTCTTAATTGAACAGTTTTGTACCATTTTGCCACATCTCCCCGAACTGTGACAACTCTTTCTAATTTTGGGATTAAAGAGCATTGTGGTTAAGGTTGTGTAGGTTTAGCAATTTCTTTTGAAACTTGTTTTTTTAAAACGAATTAAAACAAAAAATTTAAATTAATAATTTATCATATTAAATTGTCAAATCCATGAATAGCTTTGTGATAAAAAGTACCGTAAAAATTATTGGTTTTCATTAGAAAACTGCCAAAATATTAAGCAGATGCACTAAAATTCGTGTAAATCCTGCACTCTCTGTTTAAATTATAAAAATTTAAATTGAAATAATAAAATATAATCAGCGCATAATCTCATTGTTTTTGTTAGTTTTAATAATTATTTTCAATTTTATAATTTTTTCCTGTTTGTTTTTGACTATTTTTATGCATTTTGAAATTAATTATTCTAATAATTTTATTTTTCTAACCAGTATTTGTAAGTACTACGTATGTACATAAGGATGTACACACATAAACATACTTTTGTTTTGTTTTTTTTAATTTTAATTATAAATTTTATATAAAATTCAATTAGAATTAAAGTGACAACAACAAAAGGAGTGTGACAACAACTAAAAACTAAACTAAACAACAATAAATTTTAAAAATTATTATAACAATAACAATAAAAATAGAAATAATGATAATAAATAAATGGTTTTTAAATGCAAATGATTGTTAAATTCGCCTTTTTTTGAAAACCATTTTTTGTTGTCCTTTTTTAGGTTTTTTGTTGAGGTGGCCACAATAATTGTCATCAACAATAGAGAGTTCATCATACCAAATTGGGCAATAATAGTTGTTTAAACATTTTCAACATTTTTAATAATTTATTTATTTTTCTATTTTATGTGTATGAATTTTTTTCATGTTGTTGATGTTGTTGCTATTGTGGGTTTTTTTTTATTGTTGGTCACGACTACAAATTAATGATCGAATGTGACAACAAAATTTAGATTTCATTCAATAACAGTGGAATCAACGAGAGAAAAAAAAGGAAAATCGCCTAAAAGTTACATATGGACTCGTACAATCAAGAACTAAGAGGGCCATTTAATATTTTCATAAAAAAGTGCTCTGTTTCTCTAAATATTGTTCTTTTTACTAGTATCTTTTTTTTCTTATTTCTTATTATTAGAGCGACCAAAAATATGCTCTGAGAAATTAGTTTTAAGCGCCTAAAATATGCCTTCGAAAGAAACAGTTTTAAGCTTTAAAACTATGCTCTATAAAACTCATAATGCATACATATGTTGAAATAAAACTATGTGAATTGGATTGCAAAAATTTTTAAACATGAAAAGTAACAAATAAAATTAGCCACCGTCTGTTTGATTTGATCGTAAAACGCTCTTTTACCTCGAAAAAGTTCTTTCGACATTAACGAGAGTAATTAGTGAATATTTGAAAGCAAACGTCTCCGAAATTCCTTTTTTGCGTTGAGCTCAATATGTTTTTGACTTTCGAGATGTTGTTTTATGGTAAATATTTTCTTCGTTGACACTGGCTTATTGCAAACTTTATAAAACAGAATTTTCTTATCGGTATTAAAATTTGGAGCTTCATGAACCATTCTAGCAGTTTTCCCCAATATCACAAATGTTAGTTTTAAGCGTTTTTAAGAGGACCCTATATATTTAATAGATTATACTTAAGCTATGTGGCAATAGGTAGGTATTATTTTGAAAAATAAAAATTTGTAATACACGTAAATTATTGTAACATATGTTATGCCATACAAATATGGGAAAAAATTAAAAATGCAAAAGCATGAATTTATGGCGAAATATTCAAAAATATGCCGTAACAAATAGGAGTTAAAAGTCGTAGTTTTTCCTAAAATGAATTATGTAATAGGTATTTGGCTTGTCATTTCAGTAACATCCAGAAAAAATATCATAAATCATATATTTCATTTATTTAATTTTATATATGCCAAATTCACAAGCTTCTGTATCGTTGTATGCGTTATTGAAAACGGTTTTTCTTTACTTGCTTGTGGACACCTAGTGTATTATTATATTCATTCATTTACGTTGTATCGAAAACGTCGAAAATCACATAAGCAGGAAATCACTATTCAGAAATAAATAAATGTATCTTTAATTTATATTTTTATCACATTTCATTTTCTATTTTTATGTACTTCGTTATATTTTTCTTTAAAATAAATTCGTTGCAGAAAATAAATAAATTTCTTTGTACTTGTATTCTTATTTACAATTAGA
Source organism: Metopia argyrocephala (assembly GCA_963576795.1). Lineage (NCBI taxonomy): Eukaryota > Metazoa > Arthropoda > Insecta > Diptera > Sarcophagidae > Metopia > Metopia argyrocephala. The sequence goes on from OY756211.1 coordinate 10,003,995, forward strand.
TAACAGATAACTTACTTAGCGAAGACGGTCACCACTCACATTCAACTTCCACCAACAGATGGGGCAATTGCTTTTGATCATTCAAGGGTGAAGGTGTAACAATGGCCTTTGGTTAATCAAATTGATAGCAACTTGTCCCATTGACATAAGGCGATTAACTTCTTAACATATATTCAACATTCCAATACAAAGCACTGTATGAATAGGGGTTTGCCCCTGAGTATTGGTTCTAAAAAAATAATGAGCATTTACTTTACATTAACAGCATCAAAACTGATTCAACTTTTAAAGAACATATGAAAATTACTTCCTGGAGTGTATATAGTTCCGTGGTCTAGTGATTAGTGTGGTGACCTAGCTTCTCGCAGCACTCATGTTGTGTGTGTTAATTTTTATCCATGAATACCAGGACCTACAGTTTAAAGGTGACTCCAAACGACAGATTTGAGAAGCTTGTTCATGGCAATCAGTTACTCCCAGAGCTTTTGCCAGATGACTGTTGAGAGGTAGTCGCCGAAAGAAATAATTTTTTCATATTTCTTTTTTTTAAGATGAAGGTTTGAATACTTGCTTTAAATACCTTTAATTAATATTACAATCAGCTTAATTGATAGAATTAATTTGTTTACTGATGGAAAAATATATAATTTCTTAATTGATATTACAAATTTTTTAATTGAAACGCATTTTTATTATTTTCTATGTATGATGAGGCAATGATTAGCAGCAATTTAAAAAATTACCAATATTATTGATTTAGCCACACTACTTGCGACTTGTCAACATATTTTTTCTGAATGCAAAGAAAAAGATAGTAAAAGTGAATGAGAAGCTCTTTATTTCCATCTAAATAGTTTTAGTTTTTTGAAATTAATCAAATCACAAAATCAAAGAATTTCACAAACATACGGCTGTAAGTATTGCCAAAATATCTGTTAAGTAGATTTTTTTATTATTGGTTAAAATAAGCGTAGTTATCCCCTGTTACACTTATAGAGTGAATATTGGATTTTCTTCTTCTTTTATCTATGAACACTATTTTTGCGTAATAACATTAAACAAATCTCTCGTGGCACAAGAGAACTTTAAAAATTAATACAAACTCTGACAAACTCACTGCACAATTGTACTACCAATTAAATTGTGTACCAGTTTTGCTCCTACAAAAAGTATTAATAATATCAATTAAAAATTAATAGTGTCGAGTTTTTCCAAAAACAAAATGTTCAATTAAATATTTCATTGGGACGATTAATCTTTTAATTAAAAACTCAACGTTTTAATTAAATAAGTTAATTGGTATAATTAAAAAAATATTTTTAACTGATTAAATTTTAAACTGATTAAAAAAATAATTAATAGAATAAAAATTTTATTTGATCCTGCTATACATCACAAAAAAATTGCAAATTATATTAATTTTTTTATTAAAAATATACAACTAAGAACATAAATATGACAAATACAATACTACAAAAAAGAAATTAACCACTTATTATTATTCTTTATACAAGTGCATATTTGATTTGTCTATGTAAAATTAAATAATAATAGGAAACTGAGGAACTGAGGAAATGAGCAGCGTTTATGTATTTTTCTTGCCATTTGAAACTTTAATGTGAAATCCATGTCAATCTAAATTAAAAATGTATGCATGAGTTATAAAACAGAACAAAAAGCAAAAAATTAATTGAATTCTTACCAAGAGATAGCCAGAAGGACTTTTATATTCGGACAATAATTTGAACAAACTCGTCTTGCGAAATGTTGGCATATCGTAGATATTTAATATTTCTTTGCTTCGAGATGTCAGAGCCGGGGGATTGAACCTGGAGCTCTCGTCTTAGTAAGCCAACATAATTACCACTAGACCATATATACATATGTATGTATATTATATATATGTACATATATGTACACAAAAAATATATGTTCACAAAAAAAAAAAAAAAACAGACACATACACATACAACAAAAAAAAAAAAAAATTTTACGAATACATATTTTTTTTCTTTTTATGGTAGTGATATTAGATTTTTTTATCGAAAAAATGTTTATGGTTAATTACATATTTTTAATTACTTACAGTTTTAAATTATTATTTTTTTAATACAAGATGTTGTTTTTAAACTAAAATACGCGTATATATGTATGTATATAAAATATATCTTCTTTTTATTTTAATACTAAACATTCAATTAAATGACGTATAAAATAATACGTATTCGAATTTTAAATCAAAAAGTAATCATATATTAATTCTTTATATAAAATACTAGCTGAACCTGGTGTGCTTCGCTACCCCCTCGTTATATAATTAAATTAACGGCGGTGACGTGGTTCATAGTTATATGGCGACGTTAACAGTATTAAGAGCAATATCCTACCAAATAAAAAAAAAATCCGTTGCAAGGAACAAATTTATACAGAGAACCAAAAGTTTAAAACTTTCAAATAAAATTTTGCGTGAAAGGGGGCGTGGCGTAAGAAATATTTATTTATACCTCGCCTGGAGTATAATGTGTATACAATTTGAAGTAAATCTGTTAAAAACTATATGGAAGCAATTACATAATTTAAAAAAAAAAAAAGTTAAAAGTTAAAAGTTTGCGTGGTCGAAAAAAAGTACCCTGTTTATCATGCCAGAGTGTCAGTTAAATGCTGTGAAAATTTCAATAAGATCGGTCTAGAGGTTTAGTCTCCTATAAGGTACAAACAAACAAACACACATTCAATTTTATATATTTAGATAACACAACACTAAGTCAAAGAAAAAACCATACGCACAAACATTTCTATTTTTGTGCTGATATAAAAAAATTAATTATAATAATTAAAAATTTAATTGGAAAAATTGAATTATACTAATTAATTTGTTAGTATAATTGAAATTATTTAAAAAAAAATTTTTTCTGTGTGAGCTTCCGCTCATTTCACTATTTCATTGTCCTAAGACTATATAACTAATAAGTAAAATATGTTGTTATTTATTTGATAAATAAATAAAAATTGAAAACTTATGTGAGTTAAATTTCTTTGTCTACAAGTGAATACAAAATTTATGACATGGCGTCTGTTTTTTTTTTTTTTTTTTTTTTTTTTTTTATTACTATTACAATTACAATTACTTTAGCTCGTTAGAATTCGATTAATAAATTGACACGAAAATTCTTTCAACCACGTTATTTCTTTGAGTCTTTCATTTCGAAGCGAATGAATATATTCTTTTACAACTACCAAGGAATATATTTTATTCCTGTATTGGTTGACCATGTAATGGTACAACTGTATAAGAACAATTTAACCTATGCTGGAAAATATAATATTTTTTTTTTTCTTTTTGATATTTCAATAACTACTGTCATCATTTTTATTTAATCCTGACTACCTTTGTTGCGGTGGTATTAGTTAAAATGTATTAAAATCTATATAAAATTATTATAAATATTTAGACAAAGCATTACAATATACTACGAGTATACATACATACAACAAAAGTATATATAAAAACCAATATTAACATTTATTATAATAAAAAAATGCAACAACAAATAAAAAAAAAACAAGATCTAAACAAAAAATTAGATACAACAAATAGGATTTATTTAAATTCAAGTATTATAACAAAACAAAAAAAAAAAAATAAAAAAAACTCCACCATCAAATGCAATATGAATTGCTAAAACAAAGGCAAAAAAAAGAAAAATAATCAAATAAAATGAATTAAGTAAACGAAATTTGTATAATAAATAGACAACAAATATATTTGTTTAAATTTATTAATGCATTCATTGTATTTATGAAAGCGAATTAAAAGGCCTCTTAAATAAAAAAGATGTAAATCATTATACGAGTATATTATTAATCATTAAAAACTATTTTCTTCTTCAATTTAGTAAAAAAAAAAACAGAGTCTCTCAGACATAACTGTCGTCTTGGCACAATTGTTCATCAGACCTACTCCTTAAGACAAACGGTTCAAATAATCCGTTTTGTTCTGTAAATCGAAAATAAACGGCCCCTGGAAATTAACGAATTCCTTCATTTGAAAGACCGCAGTCCCCAAAATTGGTTGAGTCAACTTCTCTACTGACGATGATAAAGAATTGGATAGTATTATATAAAGAAGGCCGCGCGAGTTATAATTTGATGAATCAAATTGCTCTTTTTGTAAAAATCTGTATTTACTATTTATAGGTTGTTTTCCAACTGTATAGAAAAACTTGAGCAAGGCGAATTGATTTTTAGATGTGGACAGTTTTATATTAAACATAACAATAAAAAAAATTTTGACAGCTTCAATCAGTAACAAGCGACTATCTTCTATCTTCAATATTCCAATACAATGCACTGCATGAGTAGGGGTTTACTCCTGAGTATTGATATTAAAAAAAAAACGGCTGATTGACTAACCGCACTTTATATTGAATACGCCTAGAATTTTCAATACAAAACTCATTTTTATAAAACAACACTATGTGTGAACATACATATATATATATATTAAAAATAAGAAATCTAAAATATCTTATTTTATCCTTTTTTAGTTAAGGACATTCCTGGTCTTTTCTATGGAAATTTATAAAAACTACGTTATAAATAGATGAAAATTTAATAAAATTAAATAAACCATTTAGTTTAACTAGAATAAATGTCATATCGTTGTAAGAATTAAAGAACGCTGTAACCGAAAAAAAATCGAAAATACATTTTTTGCATCATTTTTATCAGAAAAATATTACGCGTCGATTGGTCCCGGTCGCAGATTTCTATGATAAAAAAATTCACTTACGCGGTCTGCGTTTTTAAAAATACCAGTGTCTTCTTTCTACTTTCATACAGGTTTTTTGGCTCTGGTGAACATTAAATTCTTTGTCAGTTACAGCGTTCTTTAATTCTTGCGTCGATATTTTCTAATATCAATCGCACCACCGTAATTTGCTCTCCTTTTTAAATCTGAAGTGTGAATATTTCTCAAATCATACATTTTAAATTTTGGTTGCTCTCTGTGCCTTAGGGCTTAGTATAGTTTTTTAAATTCACTTGAGTTTTTTGTTCAATATATTTTTTTCTCTACTTATTTTTTTTTTTTCAATACAGTGTTTTTTCTTTAAAATTATGCTTAAAGAACGTAATTTTCTTGTCATAGTATTCGGTTTTTAAAATGATTTTTCCCATATTGAAACAGGGCTAAACAGCAGTGGTGCCAACTTTTTGTAACCAAAACGCGCTGGTGTCCGTCCCCAAACGCGCTAAAACGCGCCAAATCCCAGCGTTTGCAAATATTTTTAAGAAAAACGCGCCGTTTCCTAACGCGCTAAATTAGATTTTAATAAAAGTCGACCCATATATTAGAACAAATACAGTATTTATTCAAGCAAAAAACATATTTGTTTTTGAATTTAATTCAGGCACAAAAATAGATTCTTACAAACTTACAAAAAACAAAAACTTAAAATATTTTTTTGGTATATCAATAAAATTTTAACTGATTTAAACATTACCTGAAATTGTACTTGGTTACTTTAAATAATCACTTAAATATTAAGATAGTAACTCAGTCTTTTTTTATTTGATATTAAACTTTTAATATCTTACTGACTAAAATCAATAATAAAGAACTTTTTAATATTATAAAAATAAGGGAGAAAAGTAAAGTTAAGCTTGGTCTTCACTAATTTCATTCAAACCGTCTAGCTCATCCTCTGGCCATAAAACCAGAATAATTCGAAGCGTGTAATACTTCGAATTATTATACGTGTTAATTAAATTAATTTTCGCATATACATCTAATGGAATATCATAATTTCCACAACAAGAGTTTTTTAATCTTAGGCCATATTTAATGTGTATTAAAGGCACCCTTAAATGATATTAAATTTCTATGCCTGTACAAAATTTGTCGGCAATGAATTGTTTGTAAAATAGTTTTTTTTATAAATTGTGTGCCTAAAAATTTATTATTTATTTACATATGTAATTGTACATATACGTTTTTGAGTGAAAATTATAAACCTTATGTAAATTGACTAATTTTGACAAACACAACAAAAAACTTATGTATTTTAAATTTAAAAAACACGTATAAAAAACATATCGTGTAAGGGTGCCTTAAGGAATTGACTGTGTTAAGAGAAATTTTATTTTTTATTTTTAATTTAAAATAATTCATTCTACTAAAAGCTTCTTTCTTATATAAAAAAGATTTATAATAAATTTATAACTATAGAAGACAGCTTGATAAAAGGATTGACATTAAGAGAATTCTTAAAATTGTGGATCTCAATCCAAAAAGATAATTAACATTGTTGTTTACCATTATACAAACTACACATACATATATGTATGTATATGTACTTATGTAGACAAAAATAATTTCACTAAAGTATTGTTATACAATATATAGCGAAATGAAAAAATTTTCAGCGAAACTTATACAAATTTGTTTTTATAAGTATAGTTGTAAAAAATAATACCCGAAAATTTATGAAAAAAATAAGAAAATGTTGGATTGAAGTGGTTTATTAAGTTTATTAAAAAGGCACCAATTTAGCGCGTTTTTTATTAAGCGCGCTAAGACGAAAAAAAAACGCGTTTTGTATGGTTAAATAGCGCTAAATTTAGCGCGTAACGCGCTAAATTGGCACCGCTGCTAAACAGGATAGATTATTGTTTGTCGTATTCATTTTTGTATAAAATATTCTGTAATATAATAAAATTGTTAAATAGACCATTTTTTTTTTTTTTTGCTGAAAACTACTCTTGAAATAGTTGGTGATATGACTCCTTTGAACCCCAATTGTTTATTAAAGCCTCTTTTGTTTACTCCCAAATCAGAGTTGATCCTGTAATTTATTTAGGATTAATCACTTCATAATGTATTCTGCATTATTGTAATACGCGAGAGTAAACAATTCTTCAAACTCCCGCAGGGACGAAGTTAAGAATAATCTCATAATGAAAAGATGCACGGCGTTTTAACACTGTTTATCGTTACAAATTTTAAACTCAATTTCTATCTTATTATTATTAACCCATATCGTCCCAGAGAATTTTTTGTTTCGAATAGACTTTTAAAACTTGGATTTTAGAAGGTTTTTGAGACCAGAAAATACAAATTTGAAGTCAAAATTTTTTTAAAAATTTTTGTTTTTCGGAAAAATGGTGTTCGTATAATCGAACACTGGGCACTATTTAGCATATTAGTTTTATTGTTCCTATAAATTGTAAATAATAAAAAAACTATTTTTTTTAAACTCAAACTAATTCATTTAAAATTATTTAAATCAAAAACTAACTAAAAATTAATTAATTTAATTCATTTAAATCAAAATGCAAGAACAGAGTTATTTATATTAAAAATATATATTATTTTTCTTGGTGGTATGCCCCAAAACATAGTGTATGAAAAGCAACCTTGCACTTTTTGCATAAAAATGAGCTTGGTTTATGACAATGCTTACATCTCCACTTCTTGTTTTCCTCTATTTTAACTGTAAGATGCTCAGTGTTTCTTACAGAAAGAATATTTATTGGAGAATCAAAAGCGCTGACATCACTAGCTGAGTCTATTTGTTCTTTAATTGTCATTAAAGAATACGAAAGTTTTACTCAAAATTCCTTTTGCGATCTAATTTTTTGGCAATGACAGAAACAGTCCAAGCATTTACCAACGAAGAATTTAAAGTAGCTATTTATAACTTTGCACAGCATTATCGTCTAAATCCAATTCTCCCATTTCTTTGTTGTAATTTTTCAATAGCTGTCGTTGGTTATAATTCACAAACCTACCGAGTTCTATAATGCTGCCAGTATTATTTTTCTTTTACTTTTTCCATCTTTTAGCTGGAACAGTTGGGTAGACTTAGTCAAAATTGGTGGCCACTGTGATTTCTTTATTGTCCTACCAACAGCAAATTAAAATTTTATTTTTGCTATCAAACTTGAAATCATGATAGCCTCTTTCCAAAGCTTTTCTGGATTTCAGCTCAGCTCCTCCGATTCTGTTTGCTCGCATAGTGCCTTTTGCACACAATCGTTATCAATAAGTAGGCACATGAGGTAGTAAGAAGTAAAAAAAGTTATCAAAATACACAGTAGCGAAGAACCACATCGGCTCCTAAACCAACTTCCTTGTTGTAGTTGCCTGCCGAATCGGCATATGGTACGCAGTTGTAAAGATGTTCAGCTGGAGAGCAAAAACACCATAAGTTGTATCCAAAACGGATTGGCTTACCGCGTGCAAACAGTTTGCAAGAGTGTCGTCCGAAATATGGCACCATTTGTTCATCAATCGACAAATCTGCCTCCCAGATTCTAAACTGCATACTAAGGTCGTATCTTATATGAAATAAATAATTTTGATTGATTTGAACAATATCTTTGCCATTTTTCGTTCCTGTCTAACTCAAAATTGTTGCTAAAGTGAATGAATTTTTTAATATCGAAAAACTTACTTTTTTACATCCATAATTTTACAGCAGGAACGCCTAATGTGGGTGATTTAACCAATAATCGCGTGCAGCAGGTAAAGTGTGATATCCAGATAATACTAAAATGCCAAGAAATCGTTGGAGCATGATGTTGTCTAGTACAAAAAAACAGATCTTCTGCTGAACGTAGCGATTTGTCTCCTCGACTATCATACCTAAAACCTCATCATCAAAAAATAGTCTGAATAATTCTAATTATGCTACCATATGTGTATTTTTCGTTTTTCCGTTAGTTACATTTTAAAAAAATGATTATAATATGTTAATTCAATATGTTTTAGAAAGCCATTCCTAGTAAAGACTAAAGTGCTAAATAGTGCCCAGCGTTCGACAAATCGAACACCGATTTTTAAAGGCAGATCATAAAAATACATATGAAAGCCAAAACGATTTATTTGTTATTTTTAAAAGTTTGACTGTTTTTCAATAAAACTACAATTTTAATTTTTTATTTTTTGGTATTTTGTGCATAATTTTAAAAATTTTAAATTTTGCTAAAATTAGTGTTTTTTCTTTCTACTTGTAATAAAATAGAGGAGTGAAGTAGGTAGGTCGTTTTATTTTTATATTTGTAGCTAATCTATCACAATATATAATTGTTCGTAGTCTTCCCTGAGAAGAAAAAAAATTTTTCAAAAACGCTTGAAATTTATTGTTCGAAAAATCGAACAGCGGGACGATATGGGTTAAATATTTATTTTTTATAAATCTCAGTTCTTTTAACGACTACACCAGTTATAATTTAATGGAAAAATATCTTTCTTTAGGAAATTATATGCATATATATTTACAATTATTATACATTTTTCGAATTAAATTCGAATATTTTAATGGATCTTTATTATACTTATTGTATGAATTTTAATAGCCTAAGATCGTAATACTGGTACTCTTATGAGAATTAACATCTGTTAAGGAATATGAACAAACACTAGCAGAACTGAACTATATATATTTACTATATATTATTCAAAAATTGTATTTTAAGTGAATTCTGATGTGATAATATAAAACATAGAAAAATCCAAGGCAGTAGTTGACCAATTTAAATGTTTTGTCTAGGTTATTAGGTAATTAGTTAATTTGACTATGACTGCATAGCAGGTGACTGGTTAGCATTCTTTGTGAGCAACGTGTTAAACTCAGTATATACATATTAAAAATAGTATATGTATATAAGTACAGTGCGATTTGGTCTAAATTTCAAGTTTTCTTTAAATATTTAGAAAACCAAATTACATACATTTACTATGAAAAACAAAATAGACGGTTAATGCTTCATGGTTTAAGAGAAAGATTTTGTTCTTATACCTCTGACATAACATTTAAATCAAGTGTCTTTTCTGAAAATTAAGTTTTGAATATGCTTTTAAAAAATTGGCTAAATTCGGCCATGTTAAAACAATCAAAAACGTTTTGAATAAAGAATTTGAGTTAATTTTTTATAATTTTTTGTAGACAGACTTCGGTGGCAAAATAGCAAAGATTTTGTTGCATGAACAGAAGAAAGAGGAGAAAAATGCTACTTTTTAAATTTTACTTGTTGGTAAAGTGGAATACAGCACAGTTTTAAATAAAGAATCAGCTTATGTGCCGAAGAATAAGTGAATTTTTTTGTAAATATATCTCAAAAAGATTTCAAATTTACCGATTTTCATATAAATCTAAAATAATTCTAAAATTTAAGCCACCATATTGGATTTGCCATTTTGAATTTAAAAAGTTTTACCTCAGATTCAACTCACCAACTTCAAAAATCTCCGTAAACCAATTTTCATCTTTATGCAGTGATTTTTTTGTAATTCTGGTGAGAAAATGTTATTTATAGTACTATGTAAAAATATTATCGAATTAAGGCCTTTAGAAGGCGTCAAAATTATCTTTCTATTCTCATTGTGTATGTATATATGCATTATGTCGGTATATCAATAGTAATTATAATAAAATGCCTAAAATAAAATTTGAATTAATAACTATTTATAAATACAAATACCATAATAAAAATAGACGTGTACTTACATATATATGTATAGGTTATACAGAAAGGTGGGTTTGTAAAGATAGCACAATTTAAAACAAAGAATTGAAGAGTCATATAAATATTCAAGTTCATGTAAGTGCTATGTACAGTCTATACCAGTGATGTCAAAAAATCTCTTTCCCTATAACGCGTGATAGGAAAGCAAATTCTGCTTACGTCGAAGTCAAACACGTACATAATAAATAGATATATTGTTGCTTTTGCTCTTTTTAGATTTTAGCTTCTCTCCAACATAGTGCGGGGATGGATAGTGCATATTTTTTGTGTCATATATCTAAGCTGGTATCACTAAAATTTTTTTTTTTTTTTTTTTTTTTTTTTTTTTTTTTTTGGAGAGAGGGGAAATGCATTTACGCACTTAGGTGGTTTTTGCCACCCGTCGTGCCGGACTCCACGCAGTTATTGCGTGCCTACCGGCTAAAACCCCTCTCTATATCACCCGGCTCCATCCTGGGACCGTCAATTTATGACATTACTTCAGGATGGAGCCTTATATTCCGGTCCAGTTGGACCCTACGGTGCCACCGACCTTGCAAGGTCTCTCTCTTTCCGACGAAGGATCCCCCTCGCAAAAAAGGCGATCCTTCTCCATGCAGCAAGGCTTCCTAACATGACTCCCGTGATGGTATTGGGAGTCAAGATGCCAAGATCCCTCTCCAGTGCACGCCTCTCCAACATCCACTTCTCACACTCAAAGAAAGTGTGGAAAGCGGAGTCGGATTGTGCTCCACAGTAGACGCATGTGGGACTTACGGCCTTTCCTATTTTAAACAGGAAAGACCGAAAGTGCCCATGGCCCGTCAGCAACTGCGTGAGGTAGTAATCTACCTCACCGTGCTGACGATTTAGCCAAGAGTCCACTTGAGGGACAAGGGAGTAAGTCCACCTTCCGCGTGTCTCAGTATCCCACCGTAACTGCCAGTCACGGAGGGACTGAGACCTTGCTACAGATTGTGCGCCTTCTTTTCCAATTTCGCCCTTGTGTTGGTGGACGAATTGTCGCTCCCTGGCGAGGAGGTCAATGGGTATGACCCCGGCGACCACCAAGACAGCCGGCTCCGATACCGTGCGGTAGGAGCACGCTATGCGGAGCGCTGCTCTCCGTTGCACTGCCGCCATGCGCTTTCGGTACTGGTATCACTAACATTACACATATTATTAGTAATACTATCGTTATTATTGTTAATATTATTAACAGTATTAATATAATTATATTAATATCATTAACCTTATTAGTACTGATTTCATAAATCCCAAATTTCAAGAAAAAAATTGCTTGAAGTTCATACATTTTAAGCAAACGATATCTTCCTTTAAGTTTTATGAAATAATAATTTGATAAACTCAAAACACAATTACATAGTATAACACATTGTGCATTACCATCATTATTTCTCATAGAAAAGAAATCGCTTTGATATTCCTCTTTAAACATTTTGTGAGGGTAGTGTTGTCTCAACAAGTGATAAGCAGAAAGTAATTCAAGCATTCCCAGATATGGGATATGGGAATGTTCGAATTACTTTCTGTTTATAACTTTATAAATATTTCTTCATAATTCTAAGTAAAGTGCGTAATCGATTGTCCGATAGACATGTGACCGATCTATTAAGAATAAAGGAGTACCGAGGTCACATAAATTTGGAAGATATAATGAATAATTATTTCAGGTTAATAAAAATGATACAAAAAATATGCACTATCCATCCCTGCACTATGTTGGAGAGAAGCTAAAATCTTAAAAGAGCAAGAGTTACAATATTTCTTTTTATTATGTACGTGTTTGACTTCGACGTAAGCAGAATTTGTTTTCCTATCATGCGTTATAGGGAAAGAGAATTTTGGACATCACTGGTCTATACTCACTAAATACAGATTAAAATATTTCACAACACAACCGAAAGAGTTTATTTTTTACCGTGGAATCCTTCTTTGCCAACAGTATTATTAACTCACTGCCTTCAACGTACGTGGTTGAAAGTAGCTTGTAGGTATTTCAGGTGACATTACTGGATATATGTGTTCACATCGGTTGAACAAGAAATACGATATATTACATGTTACCGTTTATAGAATGACGAAACTTCACCAAAAATTATTGCAAGAACACGACAATTTTGCCACCACTTGAAATGAAAGAGATAGCAATTTGGTGAAATTGATAACAGCTAATTGTTAACTTTTTAGCTGTTCAGCGTTTTCTCACTGCTCGGAGTTCCACAATCTGTTCGGCAACCTAACCATAAGTGCCCTGTATTCTTATATAAAAAAGAGTTGTATTTGATTTTAATTTAATTTATTACAAAAAGAATCATGTTTAGTTTCATGCTATTTATTTTCTCATAACTATTACTTTTATTGGAATACAAAAAGCGATTATAAAAATCCAATAAAAATAAATTGTCAAAAAATGGCAACAACTCATAAATCAACAAATAATATGCAAATAGAATTAGTTTTAATAATAATTATAATAATGGGGACAACAACAGCAGCAGAAGCAATAATAATTATATAATACCAATAACAACAGCAACAGCAACAGCAACAGCAACAATGTCAACATCAATGACACTAAAATTTATTTTATAAAAATAGTAAAATTATTTACAACATCCCTTGCAATTAATCCAAAATAGGCAGCCAACAAAACATAATCCTACAAACTTTCATATAAAGGTTAAAGAAAACATTAGAACGAAATTTATTAATTGAAAATCTCATTAGCGAAAAAAAAAAAACAACAACTATATAACAGAATAATATATAACAGAATAATAAAACAGAAAAAAAGCATTAAAGGCTAGAAAAAAGTAGTAAATTTCTAACAAATTTACACTCGATTCCAGAAGAGTTTGAAAAATTTTAAATTTTCATATTTTTTCAACTGCGGTTAACACTTACCACTCTTATTATATTCCAAATATTGTTGAATTTTAAGAAAGGAAAAATGCAAAAAAAAAGAAAACAATGTTTGAATTGTTTAGCTTATACCATTTGGAAAAATTCCAATTATAATTACAAGTAATTGAAAAAATTTAATTGGCTTCATGAAGTAATGGTGGAAAATAAAGTAATCATTAGTTTTTGAAGTAATCATTAAAAAAAATTTATATAATTACAATTACTTTTAATTATATTTACATTTTTATAACAATAAGTCAATATACATTTTACTTACATAATTTGTTTTACTTATATTTGAATTGCTCATCCACCTCAATAACATCAGTCTTATTTATGATAATAAATATAATGCGTAATATGAGTTTTTTATAAATGGCAAAACAATTCAAACAATCTCTTTAATACCATTTTCTAAAATTTATCATTCATTTGAGATACAAAATTACATTGATCTTATTTTTTAAAGTAAAATGAGGCGTAATATGTCGAAAAATTTCATTAAAAAAATAATATTTATAAAAAGAATCACAAACATTTACATTTTTCATTCAGTATTTTTATCAAAAAAAATATTTTTTTTTCCCATTACAAGTAATTATTTTGTGTAAATTACAATTATAATTACTTAGTAATGGTTATTGAATTTTTTCAATTACAATTATAATTACATGTAATTGTAATTCAAAAAATGTAATTGCACCAATTACAATCAAATGTAATTGTAATTGAAAATTTTTCAATCACAATTACTCGTAATTGTAATTGAACAAATCTCAATTACAAATTACATGTAATTGTAATTGTAATTTAATTGGCCGGAACAACTCTGGAACATAATATTCCAAAGTATTGGGCCAAGTACCGAACCTTTCGGAACCCCCGCTGTTACCGTATATGACTTTCTGCCATCAACCGTGTCTTATAAAAGTACCCTGTCCTTGAAGTAATCTGCAACCATTTCGATTAAATATTTCGTCACATTCTTATTACCCAGAGCTGCTAGTGTTGCGTCCCAGTCAGCAGAATTAAAGGCATTCTTAATATCCAATCCATCCCTCAAACCAGCGTTTGCCTTTAATTGCATCCTTTCCTATATATTTCCGGAATCCAAATTGGCGATCAGAAAAACCGTCTGTCCCCAAAGCCGTTTCCAGTCTTCTGCAGACTATCTTTTCTAGTAGTTTTCCGGCTGTGTCGATCATACAGAGAGGGCGATATCCTGTTCCATCTTGCGCGTTATTACCCTTCGGAACTAGCACCAGCTTTTGTCTCTTCCAAATCTTGGGAAATGTCCTTTCTCTGATACAGGCATCGTATACTTCTCTAAATGCGTCTGTATTACATTCGATAGCCGCCTTAAGGGCAATTTTCGGTATTCCATCGACCCCTGGGGACTTCCTCATTTTCATTTCTTTGCATACATCTTCGAGTTTCTGTTTGCTAACCTCAGGGATCCCTTCTTGGGGCTCTGTGTTTTGCACGGAATATGTTACCTCGGATCTCTTTGGAAAAAGACCTTGGACGATTGACCTCAATCTAGTTGCACATGTTGTGGCTGGTGAGCGGAAGCTGTATAGTTTCCTCATTACAACTTTATACCCCGTGCCCCACGGGTTGCTGTTGACTTCGGTACACGTCTCCTTGTAGCATCTTGTCTTCGCCTGAGCGATGGCCTTTTTTAGAGTTGATCTCAGTTCTCTAAATTCTTCGTGCAGGTGAGTGAAACTGTGGTGGCCCCTAGACCTCTGATATACGCCGCGCACGATTACACCTTCGCCTTAGTTCAGCTATTTCTACAGTCCACCAATAAACGTGTCTCCTCCCTCTATTATGGTGACTCTTCCTCGCCATAGATGTGTTACAAGCATCCGTAATGCAGCGCACTAGTCCGGTTGCCTTATCATTTGCGTCACCGGACAACTGGATATTGCCTAATGCGAAGATGAAACTCTCCTTATCAAAAATGGAATCTCTCTATAGGGGATGGGGAGGTGCCGCCGTAACAGTAGACCTGTTGGTGAGCTCGTGGATTTCAAAAATAATGGCATGATGGTCGCTGTGTGTGTAAATATCAGACACATTCCATTCAGTTTTGCCAGCGAGTGCATCGCTGATGAACGTCAGATCAATTTTCGAGCTTCTCCCGTTCCTTAAAAACGCATCCTTTCGCCCGCAATTCAGTAGTACGAAATTAAGTGCCGCTAGTGCATCCAGTAGACACTCTCCTCGTGGGTTTGTGTAGGCTGAACCCCATTCAATTACCCATGCATTGAAATCTCCGGCGATAACAATAGGCCTATGGATTTTTGCCTCATTTACAAGTTCGTCTGCGTTTATAGTCCTCAAGATAGCAGCTGAAGAAATAGATGCCATTAACACAGCTTTTGACAAAACAATCTTTTCTATCATCAATCGCTCCCAGTGGGATTTTACCAGATGTCCACATGGATGCCTTATTGCATTTGCTGGCAACAAAGCGATGTTCGTTAAATGCCCTGTGGTGCTCACTCAGTAGTGTTAGGTCTATCTTTAGATCGCGAACAGTCTGCCTTAAGAGATGCTGTGCCGCTTCACAGTGGTTGAGGTTAGGCTGTAAGACCCTCATCATTTCCCACTCAACAACCTCCGTCGGGCTGCGATATAATTGGGGCACTTACGTCCTCCCGTGACATGCTTCGCATCGATGTCCGCATTGCTCCTACAAAGCAGACAGTAAGGGGTGCATTGGCAGGTTTTAGCGCGATGGTCTTGCCCGCCACACTTATAGCAGTGCCCAGACCAATTTTTGTCACTCCGACAGTTCCTGGTCACATGACCAAAGTCCAAATATTTGTAGCATTCCCTTGGGTTCAGTTTTCTCAGTAGTCGGCAAACTGCCCATCCGAGACGAACTTTGCTCATCTCTTCAGCTTTACATGCCATTTTCATGGGAATTGCGATTACAGCAGTTCGGGAACCTCCAGGGGCGTTTCTGATTGCTTTAATCGCTGATGGCTGTATTTCGCCTATTTGTTCCTTCCACGCATTGATTATTTCCTCCTCTGTGGTTATCTCATCCAGGTATCTAAGCTCGAAAGTTGCTTCCTGTGTGAGAGTTTTAACCTCTACATCCTCTGCTAACATGCTCTTTATCTTAGCTCGGTGTAGCTCAGTAGTTGTTGCAGCTGATCTTTTAAATTCGAGGATAATTTCACCTTTTTACGTCCTTTTGTTGAGATGTACATCATCGCCAACAGATTTCAGCTCCGGGGCGCTTCTAACTTTCCTAAGAATATGCGCAAAGGAGAGCTTTGCAGTGGGTTTAATTACCACCGCCTCCGGCTTAGGCAGCTTTTTCTTTTTCCTTTTCTTAGTCTTGAGTATCCACTCATTCCGCTCTTGGCTATCCTCTCCTAGATTATAAGGTCCTCCTCTTGCGCGGCTTGTTTCGTTACTCAAGTGTTTTGCAGCCGATGTCTTCCTTTGCATCTCCGGACGATTTGACTTAACTCTTTTGGGCGGAGTTTTCCTCACACTTTCTGAGTCGTCTCTCAGCCTCTTGGATGTACCTGTAGTTTGTTCCACTGGAGTCGTCTGCGTGCACCTGTCATTTGTTCTGACATTCGCTGCTTGAGTTAATGGTCTATCCTAAGCGGCCTGCTGATACAATGATGATATCAAAGCCACCAAGTCACGCATTGGCTGATGAATAGATCTTCTTCCACCACCCATCATTTCCTTCAGTTCTATAATTTTGTCCCCGAGTTTGGCGAATGTATCAGTTTCCATTCCAGAAACTCTGCCCGTGTTTAGCACCGGTGGAGATGAGTGAGATCTCCCAATGTTCTGTTCCTGCGGTATAATAGTCGGCGACCTTAGTAATCTCGGGGCCTTCTGGAAAGGGTCCCGCATAGGGCTTTCCTGTAAAGTCTCCTTTGCACCATTTGTGCCGGCAGGAGAAGTAACGCCAGTATGAATTTGTGTTAGTGCAGGGATGCCATGCAAGGGTTGACACACGTCCTTATGGGCACATGTGTTCAGAGTCAGACCAGGAGCTAAACAGAAGATGTACTTAACTGCCCCTACACACCAACTTAACGGTGCTAATACAAGATCGTTCCCTAAGACTTGCTAGGTTTTAGCGGGACGGAGACAGATGGTGCATTAGCCTGAAAGCCTTCTGAACCAGATTTCACTCCAGCCCATATTGATAACAGAATACCCCATCCGCCAGCCCATGTCTTCAATTCCAATTCTTAGCAGCAATCCAGTATGCCATAATCAGAATCTTACTGGCATCGATTCTGATGCCTATTATTTTGGCTTCCATCATTGTCCATTCCGCAGGTGAGTCTTTGGAGCTGGTCGATGACAACCACGGCGTTACCAAGGTGTTCGGTAATTCAGTGCTCAAAGCGGAACTGGTCCGTCTTGAAACTTCGGTGTCACTGAGTATGTGTCAGACTTTTCATACGCACCCTCAACCTCAGTCTTCCCCTTTAGTCGCCTTTTGCGACAAGCAGAGAACCACTGAGGTAGTATTCTAACCCGCTACCCCACGGGGGTATGTATGTATGTATGTAGACTAATCAAAATCTATGCGTCAATTAAAACAGAAAGTTATTGCATATCTACTGATAGCAGATGACCAATAAGCTAACATGATTAAAGAGAAATCAAATTTAAGTTAAATCTCACATTTAAGCCACATGATTTTAAAGCGTCTGTAATAATTTAATTATTTTGTTGAGATATTACTAAAGATGTGGCCATAGTATTGAATCTAAGGAGCGTACTAAATGAGAACTCCGGATTCAAACTCCAGTTAAGACATCATTCGGCAACTATCTCTTAGCAGTCTCCTGGCAAAAGTTTTGAAAGTAAGTAATTGCCATGAACAACCTCCTCAAGCCTCTCGTTCGGAATTGACGCAAAACTGTAGTTCCTGGTACTTACGGACCCAAGTTGACTCACACAATATGGGATCTGTGAGAAGATAAGATTAGATAATCCTCTAAAAGGGTTGTAATGGCCAATTATGTATGTACTCGTATGTATGTATTACTAAAGTCTATGCTACAAAGAAATAAAAGTAGCGCATTCTGGTTGTAAAAATATTTTTTTTCTACGCATCTACGGCACATCAACCATAAAAAAAACACAATCACTCAGACACTAGTATCTGATATGGGAGGAGTAAACTTACCAATATAAGTTAAAATATGGTCAAAGACTGAAAAGAGTACTGAAGTGAGGGCGTGTATGGGCCAATGCAATATTATACTGTCTTTGTACAACAAAGTAAATTGTGAATTCTTTTTTCCATTAAAAAAATTAATGACATCAAATAACCGATTAATAACTTAGACTTTTGCCAGAAACACAAAGTGAATTAAAGCTTTAATTGTAACAACCAAATCGAGAAAACATACTTAAACTATTTTAGTTTATGTGTTACAATTCTTTTTTTTTTAAGACCAATACTCAGGAATAAATCCCTACTAAATGCAGTTTATTATATTAAAATATTGGACATATAGATATACTTAGATAGATAGATGTGATGATATTAACCCCTTTATGTCAATAGGACTAATGGCTCTCAATTTGATCACTCAAATGCCAATGTTATACCTTCACCTTTGAATGATCTACAGCAATTGCCCCATCCCAGCAGAAAATTTTTCAAATTTGGAAGCCATAAATAAAATTGTAAGCAATAATGGAAGCATTATATTGTTTATTCATACCTTAAAGCTTCCAAATATGCTATAGAATAAGGTATTATTTTTGATTTTTTATATTATTTGCTTGCTGGTTGCAATAAATTTGCATTTGTATTGCATTTTAGCGGCTCGTTTCATATAAAAATCATGCATTATTGATGGGCACGAGTAAGTGATAGTTCACAATTTCTCATTTACACAATAGGTTACTGGTAAGCGCTAATTTCTGCTGGCATCTGGATATTGAAAGTGAGTGATGAGTATCTTTTATGTAGGTTAGCTGTTATCTTCCCAGAAGGTGGCGCTGTACTCCTGATTATTCGTTTTTGGGTGAAATAGACTGGAAATATCAGGAAGCGATTTCGTGAAGATGGACTTTTATTATTTTTTTCTTAAATTCTAATTTTTGAAAACCCACAAATTTATTTTTTTTTCTCCTTCGCTAGGATTTGAACCTAGGTCATTTGAGTTTATATGCACGCGCTTTAACCACCGTACTAAGAATCCCTACTATACAATAGAAAGCAAAATATGTCAGCATATATTAAGTAGAAAGAAAATAAAAAGTTTTCCTAAACGGGTAAAAAATTTAAATTCATTTACATTGTATATACATGTCATGTACAGCTTAATTGTTGCATTTTCCTATAGACATATTTAAATTGTCTTAATAAAACAAGTTAATTTTTTTATAAAGAAAATACAAACAGTACTTTAAAAGCCCTTTAATTCCTTAATAGGTTAAATTCACTTTAACTTTTAAAATAACACATAAATTTCTGTAAGCCTTTATAAGTACATATTTGTATATTTCAGCATTTGTTGTAACCTTGTACATATGTGTGTATATGTATCTGGTTATATTTCTGTGTCTTGTCATTCATTCGCAAATATTTGCCTCATAAACTGACAGATTTATGTGACAGCCTATTGGACAGATGTTGGCTTCATTAGTGTTTCACTTCAATTTAATATCACACCTTCACACAGTCATTTAAACCTGCTGAATAACATATTTTTTGTTTTGTTTTAATATAAAATCCACATTCTTGCATTATAAAAAAACAATTACAGTTTTTTTTTCTTAGAATTTTTTCAATACCTGAAAAAAAGATTTATTTTCCTGGCATGGATTACAAATTTCAATTATTAATTTTAACAACAAAATATTAGTAATTAAACAAAAGTGTGCACCATTTGAGGAATTCAAAAATGACAGCTGTCATTTAAGTATATAAAAACGAATAAATAATTACACACTCTCTTGCACCTATTAAACTCAAAAAAAAAAAAAAAAAAAAAAAAAAAACAGAAAACAGAAAAGAAAATAAATTATGCTGAGTTAAGACTGATTGTTAATACCCTATTTGTGTCCCCATTAGTTAAACGTTGAACTATCGGGTGCGAAGTTGTGGCATACATTGTTATTTGTGCCTAAATTTCTAAAAGTGACCAACCTCTTTCCAACTGTGCGCGATCTACAAAGAGATTTACTTACTATACTTATGTAGCTTTTTTTTGTAATATTATGATAAAATTATTATTTAAATTCACAACCATTTATTTTTTTAATTCGAAATTGGAATCTCTTATTGAATCTTTATTATATCTTAAGATCCTAAAACTTTCATACCTGTGAATAAAAGTAACTCAACACAAAGAAACTGGTGAACATTTTCAATGGAAAGAGTAAAAACATTTATTCACAAATCTAATTTCAATAGAAGGTGAATTATTGTAAATAGATAATGCAGAACAACACAAAGAACTGTGATGAGAACTTCGTAGCGGGGGTTGAAAACTAGTTCAGTTCCGCTAGTGTTTGTACATATTCCTTATTGGATGTTAATTCTCATAAAGAATGCCAGTCTTAGAATCTCAAGACCTATATAATAATTATACAACACATTTTTATATTAATTCACAATAATCTTGCTATATTAATATATAAAAGTATAAGTAAAATGTTCTTAAACAAACAGATTTCGCACTGAAAAATTATAATATTTATAATTTTTATAGAATTATATAGTTCAGACAGAAAATAATTTAATTTTTTATGTTTAAACTTAAAGAGAAATCAATATATTCTGATAAATCATTATATTGGCCAAGAAGGACAGTAATTGTAGTGTAGTCCAGTGGTTAGTGCGTTGGCTTACTACGACAAGACCCATGTTTTGAAACTCCAGCTCTGACGTCTTCAGCGCTTACCTCTTACCAATCTTCTGTCAAAACCTCTGAGAGTAACTGATTTCCATAAACATGCTTCTCATTCGGAATCGACTATAAACTGTAGGTCCCAGTACTCATGAATTTTATCACCCGCTGTAGACTGCTATTATTAACTTTTCATAACTTATATTTGATAACTGGTCAGAGAATCCTAAAAATTAAAGAACTAGTACTTTTGAGTAAGAATTTCTACATAAAGGAATGACAAACTTCGCCACTACGCAGTGTTGTCAGATTAGGGGATTTATCCCCAAACTTCATTGGGGGATGGGGATTTTATTGGAGATAATCGACAAGTTTTCTGCGATTATTTAAATTTTTTAGCTTATATAATTACTTCTTACATTTGGAAGATACGATGGAAGAATTTCATATGAAAGTATGAGTTTTTAAGACAAACTTGCTTATAAACTTGTTGAAAACTCATATTTTTATATAAAATTTTTACAACGTGTGTTCTTGGTATTAGTTTGTTTCCGCTACCGAGTTTAATGTTTTTTATTGCGGAGGAATTCAGTATTAGAGAGTCTTCTTATAGTTAAACTACTTCTTTCCAAGATAAACAAAATAATTTTAATTTCTCCGACTACATATTACTTCTCTACTTAATGGTATGGGAATATTTTTCATGCTATGACAATGGACATCTATCTTGAATTGAAGGTACAATAGATGCCGAATACTACACAAATATTTTAATCAACATCATGCTGTATTATGCTGACTTTGAGATTGCACATCAGTGGGTGTTTCAACAATTTAACTACCCAAAACACACATCGAAGCCAGCAAAAGGTTGGTTTCAAAAGGTCAAGGTCTGTACAGTCTCCAGATTTTAATCCAATTGAAAATTTACGGCAAATTGTCAAAGCGGTTCTTTGAGGAAAAAACTCTTCTAATAAGGAACAGTTGTGCGAATTTGTTAAAAATTTATAGAAGAACATTGCCAATCGATATGTTTAAAGATTTGTGGACTCAATGCCAAAACGATTCTTGGACCAGATTTTTGGGGATATGAATTTCGAAATAGGAAATAAAAATTGAAAGCTATCTGACAACCCTGCCCCTACGTACAACAAGCTGCTAACTCTTTATAATAAATAAGGCTGAAGATTTTTTAATACTAATAACATGAATTTTACAATTTTCGGCTTTTATATTTCATTTAATATTATTGTCCTTTGATTTCCCACAACTCTTATTATAGCACACCTATAGCATAATTGAAATTATAAAAATTTTTGTAATACAGGCAAAGCCCGGTATAACGAGTCTCGTTTTAATGAAAATTAAATATAACAAATAAAATGAAGCCTAAGCAGGTTTTTTTTCTTTCCGACAATTTGTTTTGTAACAAACTGCTGCGATCCCTTTAATTACATTTAAAGCTGTGCACGTGTTAAAGTGAGTTTAAAATGGGAAACAGAAAAAGAATTTCATTAAAAGAGAAAGTAAAAATTTTTGAATATTGTAAAAAGCGTATGAGCCTACGTGAATTTTTTTTTTATTTGAGACCAATACTCCGGGGTAAACCCCTAATATATGTTGTGCATTGCATTGGAATTTTTGAAAAGGACATTACACATAAATTTTTTCTTATATTATTTTTAAGCGCCTTAGGAATGAAAAAAATTGCCGTGAGTTGATCATTCAAAGGCCAGTGTTATACCTACACCCTTGAATGATCAACGGCAATTGGTTTAGCTGTTATCTGCTACTTCCCAATAGAAGTCGGACACTAAAAAATTGTGATATACATATACATAAATAATATATCACACTTTAAAATCAAACTGTAAATGGCTAAGATATAACGTAAAAACTGATGAGAAGACCCCCATTTTCGGCTAAAAAAATTTTTTTTTTCGAAATCTCCTTGCAAAAATACTTTATATTAGAGGCTGTACGGCGAAACTCTTTTTTTGAGGTATGGTCTAATGCACATACATATTTATATATGCTCTTATATGTACATTTTATTTTTAGATAAAAGTTTATGTAATACTTATCCATAGTATTTTAGACAACTAAACTAAACATACCATACATACATAGATTAACATTAAGGAATTCATCATTTATCGGTCTTCTAATTCATGCTTGAGTCTAATCTCGGTTGTTTGGTATCGAATTTTTACAAACAACATTTGAAACGTAATATATTCTCTTAATTTTAAAGGGTAAAATGTTTAAAAAAAGTTGATAATTAATTTGTTATAAAATATAAAGTGTTTAAAAAATATATATATATACATAAACGTAAAAGGCTAAAATAAAGATTGTTTTGTTACATGTTATTGTCATTTACCCGTTTATTTAATAACAGAAAGAATTTTATATAAATTTTTTATATGTATTTAAATCCCTGTCATAAATAACATGTCATATCAATTTTAAAATTATTTGTCAAACTGTACTTTTGCGACATTAAAATTTATGACAATTGCAACAAAACTGACGATGAATGACAGTAATATGCCATCATCATCATCGTCGTCGTCGTCATTGTCGTTGTCGGTGTTATTATTATCATGCCAACAACCAACAAACCATTAAAACATTTATTTTAACCATCCTTCTACCAACATAATACATATTGAACAACTCACACTTTTTGCCAACAAAGTGGTTACCCATACATGCATACATATATACGTATACATAACTTAGGAAAGGGAAAGTGAAGTTTTAAGCTCAATGTGAGTGTTTTTATGGGAACTAGTACAGTTACATGCAACTGTGTTTCAAACAATACAAATTAAAGTTCTACAAACTTGACAAGTGTTTGATAATATTAGACTGGCATATTTTATAATTTCCTTGAATATTTGTAATACATACATACATATGTAGGTACATACTTATGAATGTGTGTGTACATGTGCATTTATAATGAATATAAATATGAATGATATGACTGACGGTTTTTATATAATAAATTGCAAAGGATAATACAAATACGCACCCTTTATTAAATATTTTTAAAGTTTTATTATAAAATGTGCGTATTTCACACATTTACAAACATTATGCAGCAGCATAATAAATGAAATTGCTAATGACCTCATGAACGCATTTTAAATGGCAGACATTTCCACAAACTGTAACAAGGTTGAATATGTAAAAAGAAATTATCCGATTAATCGAATAAACTGTTTATCTTTTTACTTATTTGTCTGAAGAAGTCAGCCCGAACATTTTTATAAGCTTCAAATTCTGAGCAGCAGTGTCGTAGCTACCTAGGGGTAGGCGGGGTAGTGCCCCGGGACACTCAAGCTCAGGGGGCCCTCGAATCCTTACCAGAAATCTCGATCGAACTGAACTTTTGGAAATTTCTTAAGAGAAATTCAAATCTGATGCCTAGGGAATTCCCCTAATTCTTTTCAGTGTTGTCAATTTGACGGATAGTGATATGTGCGTTTTATTACTCATCGATGTGAGTTTTATTGTGAATTTGAGCTGTATCAGGAGTAAGTAAGCTAATGTCAATAAACTTTATTGTACTGGTCAATAAAGTTTTTCAATTTTCATCATGTGAACGAGGATGATCTTTACATGACACACATAAGAGCGAAGTGTATGAAAGAACCACAAACCTCTACATTTTTTCAAAATGTGTACGATAAATATTCTTATGACTTGGAAAACTTTACGAACAAAATATTAAGTGATAACGAATTCCAAATATTCCAAAATACTAGACGCTGCCTATTGTCAACCCTGCTGGGTCTTTGCTTCACAAAGGAATAATGTTTGTGTACGGGAATTCGAGATTGGAAGCATTTATCAGAAAGAATTAAACAACACAGTTGTTCGAGGGGACATTCGGAAGTATGTGCTGTGTATGAATTTTGGAAAAAACGATACTAAGCATGAAAATTAAATTCGCAAAGAAGAATCATATTGGAAAATGGTTCTTGAAAGGTTATTCGATATCATACTTACCCTTAAGGCAAAGAGTTCTTTGGCTTTAAGAGGACTTAAGTCAGGAAGGATACCACGGAAATTTTCTGTCCGATATGTCGCCCGATATGATCTCATTTTGCGGCAAGTTTTGGATATGCCCAGAGGTAATAATATTTATTTTTTATCGTTTTATTTTTTTATAATTATAATTATTAACAGAAATTGTGTTTTTTATGTTTTTAAGATCTAGATCTAGCTTGGGGACGAAATTCGAAACCCATCTACTAGAACAAATTAAAGCGTCACCGTCTTTTGCCATCATAATGGATACGACACAGATCAGCTAAGCATTGTTGTGAGGTATTCAGTAATAAGCAGATTAGAAAATGGACAGCCAATGGATATAAAAGTAAAAGAAGTATTTCTTGGCTTTTATGCAATTGAAAAGAAAACCACATCATGCCTGGATTTAAACGAAGCCATTGATACTTTTGCGAAAACTAAAGCTAGAAAAAAATGTAAATATACTTATTATTTAGTCAGTTGGTAGGCCCGACCATTACATAATATACCAGAGGTGGGGAACCTTTTTACCATTAGAGGCCACATTTAAATTAGTCAGCAATACGAGAGGCCGCATAAGCTGATTGACCTAAGAAAGTGACTTTTTGTGAAATTATTATAGTTTTTCTATAGATTTAACAATTTATTGCATTACATAGAAAAATTATATATGTATAATACAAAAAATTTAAAATAAGTAATATAAAAGTATTATAAAAAATACAAAAAAACATATTTTTTTATTCACTAAGTTAGTGACTTTTTTGGCTTTGTTTTTTGTTTGACAGTAATTGTATGTTTGGATCAAACTTCGTAACACACAGCTTTAGTTGATCCTCTAAATGTGCATCTGTAATTTGCGTTCTTAAATTTGTTTTTATTTTTGACATGAGAGAAAATGTTGTCTCGCAACAGTAGGTACTTCCGAAGCAGGAAAGTAAACGGCGAGCATGTTCTCGAAGGCATGGATATTCAACAGCATTTTTCCAGATTTCTATGGGATCCTTTCTAGCGTTAAAAAGGGATTTGATGATACTATCTTCCCCTAAATCAATTAACTCCATTTGGAGTTCTGCAGGAGCCTCGGATATACAGTAAGGGACAAAATTGTTCACAAAATTACTAAAATTTATAATATATCCAAAAAAGTATATTTTATTCAAATATATTTTAATTTTTTTTACGTATATAGAATAATGTACATCTAAAAAACTTAAAAAAAACAAAATTTTAAAACAATTTGTGTTAAGAGTAAAAAAAATAAATATGATTTTAAAAATTCACATGTGAACAATTATGACCGTTGTTGAATATTGCATTGATTTTAGGTCCTAATATTTGGTATGTCCACCGTTTGCTTTTTTAACTGCATTAATTCTTTTTGGCATACTTTTCACTAAATTCGTCAAGACATTAGGGTCAATACTTTCCCAAGCTTCAACAGCACGCTCCCAGAGTTCGTCTACGGTCTTTGGAGGGTCTTTTTGAGCAAAAATTTTTTTCTTTAACATGGACCACAGGTGTTCTAATGGGTTTAGATCCGGCGACTCAGGAGGCCAATCTAAAAGCTTGATCCCATTTTCTTCAAACCAACGTTTTGTTATCTTCGCGGTATGCTTAGGATCGTTGTCCTGCATAAAGATGCTATTCTGTCCCGGATCTAAACCAAATATGTCGAGACTTGGAATGTATGAGTCTTCTAAAATGTCTATATAATCTTTAGCACACATTTTGCCTCTAATTCGGCGAAGTACTCCAAGTTGATTTCCGCGAAAACAGCCCCAAGCCATTAATGAGCCACATCCAAATTTAAGTGTTTGGCAAATATTTCTTTCTTTTACACCAACAGCCCATGTCCATTGTCGTCCGTCTGACCCGATTCTATTAATTTTTGTTTCATCGGACCATGTTACACTCATCCAGTCTTCAAAAGTGAATTTTTCATATTTTTTCGCGAACTCTAGGCGTCTTAAATTAAATTTGGAGGTGGCTCATTAATGGCTTGGGGCTGTTTTCGCGGAAATCAACTTGGAGTACTTCGCCGAATTAGAGGCAAAATGTGTGCTAAAGATTATATAGACATTTTAGAAGACTCATACATTCCAAGTCTCGACATATTTGGTTTAGATCCGGGACAGAATAGTATCTTTATGCAGGACAACGATCCTAAGCATACCGCGAAGATAACAAAACGTTGGTTTGAAGAAAATGGGATCAAGCTTTTGGATTGGCCTCCTCAGTCGCCGGATCTAAACCCATTAGAACACCTGTGGTCCATATTAAAGAGAAAAATTTTTGCTCAAAAATACCCTCCAAAGACCGTAGACGAACTCTGAGAGCGTGCTGTTGAAGCTTGGGAAAGTATTGACCCTAATGTCTTGACGAATTTAGCGAAAAGTATGCCAAAAAGAATTAAGACAGTTAAAAAAGCAAATGGTGGACATACCAAATATTAGGACCTAAAATCAATGCAATATTCAACAACGGTCATAATTGTTCACATGTGAATTTTTAAAATCATATTTATTTTTTTTACTCTTAACACAAATTGTTTTAAAATTTTGTTCTTTTTAAGTTTTTTAGATGTACATTATTCTATATAGGTAAAAAAAATTAAAATATATTTGAATAAAATATACTTTTTTGGATATATTATAAATTTTAGTAATTTTGTGAACAATTTTGTCCCTTACTGTATCTATTAAATGTGGCTCAAATGCCAGTTTCATAGCAGGAGTGTGCTCCTCAAAATCAGAAAATCTATTAGTATACTCATCTATTAAACAATCCAAGACACCTACATATTCATCGAATATTTTATTTTCAAAGATCTGCTCATTTAACATTTTAGCTAGCTCCGGGAAGTGTTGCGCGGATATTTCTGATCGACAAAGCAATGTTTTGAAAAATGATAATTTTTTTCTAAACGCTTGGATCTTTTGCCACATTTCATAAATATACCTCGTTTCACCTTGCAGGCAAATATTTAAATTCTTTTGTTTTGTCATCATGTCAGACAAAAATGCAAGGTTTCTGAGAAATGCTTCATCTGATAAATCACATTGTTTTCCTTGTTCTTGATAAAAGCTTAAAATTTGTCGTCGTAAAGACAAAACTTTTATCAAAACCTGACCTGTTGATAGCCAGCGAACCTTGCAGTAGTATGGTAGGTCAACACTATACGTTTCCTCATCTAAAGAGAGCATCTGCCGAAATTCACGATGACGCATTGCATTTACGCGAATATAGTTGACAATGGCAATGGTTCTATCCAGAGTGTCTTGCAAAATGGTAGATTTTGCGCAAAGATTTTGCTGATGCAATATGCAGTGAAATGATATCAACTTTTTCAAGTTTAAGTTTTCCTTTTTTAACAAAGCAACGAATCCTTCTTTTTTGCCTCTCATGGAAGATGCGCCATCGGTGCAGACACTGACTAAATAACTGATTTTCAATTGTAATTTATTACCCAGCGCAAGTAGTTCTTCGTAATATTGAAAATCTTTAGTTATAGCACGAATAAAATATAAAACTTGTGCCGAATCTGTTTTATCAGTGCTTTCATCTAAAGCAATTGAAAAATAAACATCTTCATTTTGAATAATTGTATGAAGCTGCTCTGTTACATTTTGCGCTAATTCGTGCTGTCGATCTGTTACAGTTCTTCTTGAAAGAGGTAATTGTTTGTATTTGACGACATTTCTTGGATCTAACATACTCACTGCTTCAACAATACATTCTTTAATTATTTCAATGTCACTAAATGGTTTGCCCCTTTTTCCAAGTATATGTGCTATTTTATACGTAACAGCAACTGCAGTGGAATTTTGGTTTACAAAAGCACTAAAAGATACTTGCTGATGATGTTTCTCATTTTTCAACTTTTGAAGTGCAGCTTTTCGTGATTCACCTTCTAAAGCGAAATATTTATGTTCTTTATGAGTCAAATAGTGTTTATTTGCATTCGCTTTTTTTTAAGTATTTAAAACTGTATTGCACAACAAACACATAATTTTATCTTTCTCAGCAGTAAAGAAAAAATCTAACTCCCATTCTACATTAAATGTTCTATTTTCATCACCCAAGTTTCTTCTCTTACTATTTGACATGATGGATAAAAAACCGAATATCAAATAATATCTTTAACAAAGTGTATACTTTCGAGAAATACAATAAAACCGTGTAATTGTTATAAGCACGCACTGTGAACTACAGTTTGCTGAAGACACTCAAAGCAAGGTGTGACACTCAAATAGGGGATCTGAAACCGAGTTTTGTTTACTTTTTCACATACTTATGCATCTAAAAAAATCTGTTATGTACTTACAAAAACAAAAAAGCAACTAAACATAAGAAAGACTATAGATATGTAAATACAGATTTCTTTTCTACTGCACATACTTATAAGGGGAATCCAGAATTTCTGAACAAATTTAATAAAATAAATGTGTGTGTGCAGAAATCTGTGTATTTTAACTGTTGCTAAATTTAAAATTTTCTTTTATTTAAAGTTGACGTTTTAGAGCTTTGTGGTTTGGTTGACGTTTTAGAGTAGACAATGTAAAAAATAAAGGGTTGAACTCTACCATTTTGTACTAGGGCAAAGGGCCGCACAAGAACCTCGCGGAGGCCGCAGGTTCCCCCAAACCTACACCAAATATAAATTGTATTTTATGTTGTTACTGTTCAATAATTTTATTACCTGCCCTGCAGTGCTAAAAAAAGAGCTTAAGTTGCATAGCATTTTTAAAGTATTTTTATATATTATATTTTTGTTTGATAAAACCTAATCAGTTTACATAGCAGTGGGGCCCAATTTTTTAATTTGCCCCAGGGACCTTGGTTACCTAGCTGCGCCACTGCATACCAAACTTTCAATATTAAGTTCTTTAGTGATGTTAGTAATCATTGTAACAAAAGGTCATAAGTTGAGATATAAACTGTAAGCATACTCTTCAGATTTTAATTCTGGTGGCTAGCTTCAATGCCGATATTTAAAGAAATTGCGTTCTGGTGAAATAATTGTGCAAAATGCCTATATTAAGTGCTATTATTTGAAGAGAAGTAAAAAATAAAACTATTAGAACTTGATACTTCATAAGGAAAATTAACAAATAAATAGTTTAGAATCTGTTTACTTTATCTGTTCGCCTACAATTTACTGGACTATTAACCACCCACGTAGATTCACAAAGACCCACATATTGTTAATATCCCGAAGAGAATCGATATAATTTAAAATAAACGAAATAAATATATTGCTGTTGGTTAATTCAGCTGTTTATGCATCATCTTTTTATTTCCGTTACTATTATGCATTATATTAATATTAGATTGTTTTCAAAGACTGAGTTCGAATACTTTTTAACACTAATTTTGTTTACCATCAACTGTCAGTCATTGCAGCAGGGTTACCAGCAAATACACTGTGTTCTTATATTGCACTCCTATCACCACTACTCACAGTAAAAGTATTATTCTATTATTGTATTATTACCATTTATTTAATATGTTATTTTATTGGTATAATGTAGACAATTATGTAAATTGGGCATTACTATGTAATTACTTCAACTGCTGTGTTATTTTACGATATGCGTGTTGAAACACTTTAAACTACAAATCACACATTTATTAGGGGCATTCCAAATATTGGTTTTATAATTGGAATTTGATCAGAATGACCACAAAGGCAGAAGATATTTAAATTAGAGTATCGATATGGGCGTTATTCCAATGAAAATACTACGCCCAGATCCAATTTTGAAGAAAAAAGACAGATTCCATTGCACTTTCTGTAGTTGAGATTATCTATGTTCCAAATTTCAACAAAATCGGTTTAGTCGTTTAGGTGTGATTGACCGACAAAAAAACAGGTTAACAAAGAAGTTTATAATATACCTGGTTATTCATTTCGTGGTATTAAAAGTATAGAACTGGAATTCGACATCTGTCAAACTAAGTTGTTAAACTAATTTTTTCTTTTAAGTTGAAATACTGACATTGACGAAAATGGATCGCTTAACTATAACACAACGCATAAAAATTATCAAAACTTACTACAAAACTGATGATTCTGCCACAGCCACATATCGTGTTTTAAGAGGAGTTTATGGTTTAATCGTTCCGCTTAAAATATCGCCGATGTAAGTGGAAGGGTGCTTGAACAACAGGCGGGGGACGGCAATTTTTCGAACAAAATTTTCTTCAGCGATGAAGCACATTTCTCACTCGGTGGGTATGTTAATAAACAAAATTGTCTTATTTGGGGTTGTGAGAATCCTCAAGTAATTGAAAAGAGGCTATTACATTCGGAAAAAGTCACTGTTTGGTGCGTTCTTTGGTACGAAGGTGTGATTGGACCTTACTTCTTCGAAAAGGATGATGGAGCGACTGTCAGAGTCAATTCGGAGCGTTATGATCATATAATAGCCCACTTTTTTTCCCTGCTATTGAAGAATACGGCTTGGAGAATATATGGTTTCAACAAGACGGTGCCACATGCCACAAAACTTGAGCGCATATGGCTTTATTGCAAGAGACATTTCCTGGCCGCGTAATTTCTCGTCATGCAGGTATCAACTGGCCCCCAAGATCATGTGATTTGACACCATTAGACTTCTTTTGTGGGGCTACTCGAAAGACCGTGTTTATGCAGATAAACCTTCAAATCTTGAGCACTTAAAAATCAACATTCGTTAAGTTATGGCTAAGGTACTACCCAATATGTATCAAAACGTGGTCGAAATTTACCTCAAAAAAGTGAATGCTTGCAAAACTTCGCGTGGAGGTCATTTAAATGATGTAGTGTTTCACACATAATGTCAACGTTCAAACTTTATAATTAAAAAGAAATATCATGAAAAAAATATTTTATATGTGTTTTATTTACGTTTACTTTTGAAACCTCAAAATGTATACATATGTATGTATATGGATTAATTATAAGGAGCAGAGTAACGAACACCATAAATTAGGTATAATGTCGCCTACCAGAGTTTTTGGTGGGAATCGAAAACACAACCCTCTTACCAGCAGTATAGCATACAATCTACTAGACAACTGGGGTACCCAGGTAATGATTATTTTGTACTTTAAAATTAACATATACAAATTGTAATAACTTAAACAAATTTTACTCGTATACATATATAAAATTTTTTTTAAAAATGCACGTCATTTTAAAGTGTCTTTACAATCTTTCCACACGTATTACAAAAAAAAAAAAAAAAAGTCAGAAAAAGACTGACGGATTTACAGATAAAAAAAGATCAGAAACTTCACTGAAAACAATTTTTACAGGGTATCTTTCGAATTTAAGAGTTTCTCTGAAAATTGGAATGTACTCAACAAGACCTATAATCCATACTAGGCCGTTAATAAAGTTTTCTTTTCTCTGAAGCACCCAGTTGTTATTATTAGGTATTATGATTTGTGTTTTTTGTATTACCTTATTGGTATTCCCCTAATATTTTATGTTACAGGTGCCAT
Organism: Metopia argyrocephala; assembly: GCA_963576795.1. Lineage (NCBI taxonomy): Eukaryota > Metazoa > Arthropoda > Insecta > Diptera > Sarcophagidae > Metopia > Metopia argyrocephala. Next base: position 10,036,835 of record OY756211.1, read on the forward strand.
CTAATGAATGTTTGCTGTTTATATACAGTGCGAACAATCTAATATTTTGCAGTTTTGTTTTTTATTAGTTGATACAATAAATTTAATAAATTTATTTCATTAAAGTATTTAAATTGAATGCAGTTATCAAATAGAAATACAAGTTTGTATGGGCTTTCTACTCGTATTGATATAAAGATTGTTTCAATCAAATCGAATATGAGTAAACAAGTGAAAATGTTACATGTGAACAATATAGACGTAGACGTACATGGCACACATTCAACATTATATATAGATACATTTTGTAATATGTCTGTATGTAATATTAGAAAAAAATATTTCAAAGAAGTTAAAAAAAATTCCTATTAATATGCATACAATGTAATTGCAAGTGAATGTACTTTAGTTGAATTATATTAGAATTGAAAATATATTTTTAAGAAATCAATAAAGCTATTATTTTAGACCCATGTATTCACATGTCTGTAACTAAAAAACTTTAATAATAGAAAAAAATTTCCATTAGAATTCTTTATATCATATCCAACAGAACGGTATGTAAGTACGTACGTATAATTTTATGCCTAAATTAGTGCTTGTTTACGTAAGCGTATCCTTTAGTTAAACCTTTCAGTTCGCCTTCCAGCATCAGATTTTTTAAGCAATATATATAGATATGTATGTATACAATATAGCAGATTATCCTGCGCCAAAATAATCTACCCACCACGCAAGAAATCACTCGACTTAGTAAGTTCAATAGTTAACTTGTTTTTCTCCGAGGAACAGTTTCTTCGATTGTTTACGAAAAGAATTTTGTCTTCATATTCTGGAACCCAAGAAAACAAAGTTCTGTTTTTCCAAATTTACACTTCCTGACATTTATTGTTAGTCCAAATGATCGTAGTCTTTCAAGTAATTGGCGAAGATGATTTTTGTGTTCTTCTATATTTCTTGAAGCAATTAACACGACACTTATATATACGTATCAGAAATCCAAACCTCTTATTACTTCACTCATAAGTCGCTGGAAAGCTTGTGCAGCATTTCACAAACCGAATGTCATTCTAGTGAATTCGAAAAGACCTATAGGTGTTATAATAGCCGTTTTATGTATATCACTTTCTTCCACTGGTATTTGAAAGTATCCTTTTACCATGTTTATTTTAGAAAATACTTTCTTACCATTGAGATTAGATGCAAAATCATGTATGTGAAGTACTGGATATCTATCTGGAACAGTTATCTTGTTTAATGATCGATAATCCTCGCACAGCCTCCTCCTCTTGTTAAGTTTTGGTACTAAATGAAGAGGGCTTGACCAAAAAATTTTAGAAGGGCGACAAATACTGAGCTGCATCATATAATCGTATTCCTTTTTTATAATTTTGAGTTTCTCTGGTGGCAATCTTCTAGGCTTGCAAGGAAGAGGCGGACCGTTAATTTTTATATGATGGGTCACAGAATGCTTTACTGCTGGAAATAAATTCGAAGTCTTTATAAAATCCTTAAATTCTTCTAAAAGCGAATAAAAAGGAGAATTCTGAGAAATTAAACTGACTTTAATTGAGTTCGTAGACCAACTGCGGATAGTTTTGTTTTCTTATCGATAAGACAACGCTTTTCACATCAACAAGCAAGTCGTAATGTACAAGAAAATCGTATCCTCATGATTGCCTGAGGAACATCTGCAATTATGAACTTCCACACAAAGTCTCTTTTCAAACAAAGATTTAAACGAAGTTAGCACAGTTTTTAAAGATGCTGGTAAACGTTGAAACCATAAAGATTGGAGCATTTCGTCCGCCATTTTACCAGATGACACTTGTCTCATTTCCTGTAAAATTATAGAAGGACTTTTCTCACGTAATTGTATATTTTCTAATAATTTATGTAAGCGTTTTTCTTCAGAATCTTGAAATTCGGTAAGCAGGACAGATTTTAGCGTATCATACATATATTCTGCAATGGAGGATTTTCTATTATGTCACTTGCCGCGTTAAGAACGTCGCTTTCAATGGTGCCAACCAATGCATGATATGGTGGTGTGGTGTCTTAATAAATACCAGTACCGCGATTCAGTAACTTTTAGCAATACGATATTAGCAAAAGAAGTCGACAATTTTTATTGTTTGTGATTCACATTCAGAAGTACAATTTATCGACTGTCGACAACTTTAGTTTTCTTTATGTGTAAATTACAATAATGGGGCAGCACCGTATAAAATCAGTCAGTTTTTTGAGTAGTTTAGTAGTAGTACAAACCTCTAGTTTCTTTGGGTATAAAGCACAAAGATCTCTTAAATATGGCTTGAAAAGATTAAACACAATTAAGCCCAGAATTATTAGAAAATGTAGTAGTATAGTATTTTGCAAGTAAAGAAACATGCTTTTTTTTGTTTTCATTGTTCTAGATATTTGAAATTTGTTCTGCGAAAAGCACAGTTAATCGATTAACGCAATTTTATTTAAGATCAGCAGACAAAATTGAATTTTTTGAGTACCAGTGTCTTTTAAAAGAAATAAAAATATTCAAATTTTTACCTGCATTTTTCTAGTTTGAAATTTAAACTTAAGTAGTATAGGAAATTTACATTAAAATACGTATTTTGTAAAATTAAAAACAAATGCTTTTTAAGGTATAGCTTTATACAACTAAAGCTTTAACCAATGCCCTTTGACCTTTAATAAACAAAAGTTTGTAATATCATTTTAAAGGTGCTCTCATTACTTATTATTTGAAACCTATTTGAGTAGCTTCTGCAATACTAGCATTTACATACATTAAAACAATGTTATTAAATTTAAATGATTTTTCCTTATTTACGAGATTCCATTTTGACTCTTGGCGTTACATAAGATTTGATTTTAGACCCACAGTTTCTTCGGAAAGCTTTCTTAGAATTTGTCGTAGATTACGCGTTTACTAGGCGCCTATTTGCAAACAAAACTTACCCAACCCAATACATACCTACATAAATATGCAAAGACAGGAACTTATCTGTATATTGTTGTTGTTGCTTTCTCAAGGATTCATAAAATTACAATGATGGCTACAGTAAAACAATTATACACTCAATAAAGTTTATGCGTTACAATATTGGCCATTATGTTTCTAGTGGTTACAATATACATACATACATAAGTGGCCCTTACAACCCTGTGTCAGGATTACGGCCTAGCTTCTCGCAGCACTCATGTTGTGTGTGTAAATTTTTATCCATGAGTACCGGGACCTACAGCTTAATGTCGACTCCGAACGAGAGACTTGGTCTGGTGGTTAGTGTGTTGGCTTACTAAGACATGAGCCCTGGGTTCGATACCCAGCTCCGACATCTGAAAAAAAAAGAAATATGAAAAAATATTTCTTTCGGCGACTACCTCTCAGCAGTCTTCTGGCAAAAGCTCTGTGAGTAATTAATTGCCATGAACAAGCTTCTCAAGTGGTTACAATATGCTGATATTTAATTTTATTTATTTTCTAATTTTTAAAAATGTTCTATTTAATATAGAATGTTCTATTTAATAGTCACTAGAAATATAAATACATTGTACATACATAGATATGTATGTCAGTAGAATACTTATCATCTGTACCGTTGATTTTAGTAATCAAAGTTTAAAAGCAACTAACTTATCCTACGAATGAAAAACATTGAAATTAGCGGCAGTATATAATAGACCAAGAGGTAAAAAATGGGTAAAAACTATATTTTGGCTCTGAGAGAGTATGTATGTAAACTCGGTAAATCTAGACAAAGATTTGATTTAAAGTATTTAAATATTTCATTTAAATATTATCTGTGCATCGAGCACAACTTGGATCAACATATAAATATATATTTTTAAAAATTTAGTTTTAATTTTTATTGAGTAAATATCCATTAATTTTTTTTTTGGTGTACGAAGGAGGCAAAATTTAAAACTTCAAGTCAACACCACTGATAGACGTCTCTTAACTGAAGAAGATAAAAAAGGGGAAAATGATTTTTTTTTTAATTTAAAATTGAAACTGAAACTATCAGTGGAAGTATGAGAAAGGCTGAAAAAAAAGTAAAATTATATAAGACAATGCAGAAGAGATTTTAAGTTGCAATTTACAGTTTTTGCGTTTGAATAACTAAAACAACAACAACTAAAACAACAAACTTAGCAACTTGGTTAGAAACATTAATAACAGAAGATATTTGTAAGGAAGATAAAGACACTCGAGGAAAAAATCAAAGAAAGGCTCATGCAATGTACAATTGAAATACAATTGAGTGTATGGGTAAGTGAGACGACATGAAGAAATAAATGCTTGGATATGCAAGTGTGTGGCAGTGTGTAGTTAAGAATACTGGTATGTATTTGTCGTCTTCTGGTCCTGTCAGTCATTATGTCGTATTCGTGTATTTTCATCTGTTTGTCACTTGCATGTATCTACGTGACATTATTACAATGCTGGTATAAGAAAATAAGGGCCCGCATTAATAAATTGTGTAAATCTGTAATAATTAGAAATTATATTTGTTGGGTTGTTTTAAAAATGTATGGAAAATTATTATACATTTGATTATGGAACACTGAAACAAAAAATTCAAAGCAAAAAGAAGGAGCTACAAATGTTTGTACAATCTCACTCACTTTAGTTTTCTGAATAATAACATGTAATAACATATTTAAAACTATTAATTCATTATTTTCAAAGCAGAAATACATATGTATGTAAACTACCACCACAGCACTCCTTAGCTAGGAGGATGTATGTAAATAGACTTTATACAAAGATTATATAGAACTGCACTAAGCATTCTTTGTTTTTGAAACTTTAGGTCCATTTTTATATATATAGGTGTGTATGCATGTATAACTTAAAATGGTTCTTTATAAGGAGATTAAAAATGTGGACGAACATGTTTACAAATAATTCCTTCATCGGCAAATGCATTAAAGCATTTAAATCTTTAATGAAATAATTTTTTTATATTAATTTTATATCTTAATAAACAACAACCTATTAATTTAAGGAAGCATAATAACATTGACACATTGTCTAATTTGTCTGCTCTCTGTCCATCAGTTTATCAACTGACAACACAAAAAAAAAAAAGAAGGAATTGACGGAAAGCAACAAAATTGAAGGAAGAAAAAGTAAAAGGACCAAGAGAAAATTGAAATAGAAAAATGGTATATATAAATATATACTTATATACAGAAAATAACAATAATTCCACTATTGTATACTATACACAGCGACGTTTACTCACACCTCACACTTATAGACATTTTTAATACAAAAAATTAAAAGAACATGAAACAATAAATAACGCACTCACCCGTACAGTAAACTTGCCATCCTTTTTTTTTATCATTTGCCCAATTCTCACTCTATAAAAATATTAAAAGTGAAAATACAAAAAAAGGAAAAGAAAGCTGATGCACAATGACTTCCCCCATTAACAGTACAAACAGATTTTATAATAAAATCATCATCGTCATCATTATTAACTTGCTGGAAAAAGGAATTAAAAATTATAAAGCGAAGTGTGGGAAGAAAGAAAGTGAATAAAAATTCGTCCTTAAATTTTTATTGTTTATTTTTATGAAATATTTTTGCATGTTGTTTTTCGTCGTTTTCAGCAATCATAATTACTTATGTATGTAGTACAGTGGTTTGAAAGAACAGTCGATAAACTTATATTTCTTTAAAAGCTAGGTAAAAATTTCCACTTTAATAGTGACGGGAGACGGTAACATTATTTTGAGAATTTTTTCAAAAAAGGTCAGTTGAGTTACATATATTGCAATGGAAAAATAAATTTGAATCTAACTGGTAAACTGTAAAAACACCCTAATACGAGTTATCATTTGGTGTTTGCATAAGTTGGTGCTCGGATGGCAGCCTGACTATCGGAAGATCTGTCTATCTCCTGTCCTTTGAATTCTTTGTCCAGCAAATCTTTCGGTGGCTTCCGCCTAAAAATACTGGAGAGCATATGTATATGTTGGTTTAATAGCTCAAGAGTGCTACAATTCGTCCCCATATTTATTTAAATTTAAATATGATAAATATAAAATATTCGATCAATAATAAATATAAATCCATATTTATATCTGCATTTTACGCCCTTCGACCCTGTATACTTTTGAAGCGCCACTGCTTAACACCTTCCTACCACCGTCTTAGCGCCAACACTTTTAAGTTGTGTCTTTCATAATTTTGTTGTATTTGCATATTTTTTTATAATTTTTTGTTTGTTTCTGAGTTTGATGAAACCTGAAACGACACAGAAAATTAAAAGGAGGAAGTGGTACATCTTTTTTATTTTGTTTTTAAAAATTATAATTTTAACGTTTTTTCCAAAAGATTTTTTTTTTTTTGATAGAGCTTTTTGATCTTCATGCTCTTAAGATGAAATGAGTAAAATAACATAGACATTTTATTAAATATAAGTAATTAAATTTAAGTTGTTGTTGTTGTTGTTGTTGTTGCTGTTGTCTAATGAATATAAAATTTGTATAAAATAGCGAGAGTTAATGGACTGAAGCCATTAAAATAAAAAATAAACAAACACACATACAAAGTGAGGACTTTATTTGATTGCAGAAAAATAAACAGTGCCTGTCAGCTGTCTTTGTAAATCCAGAAAGGTCAGTTGTTTGGCAGGTATTTTTATAATGGGTCACTAAATCTATCATTTAATAAATAAAACATAATATTATAATAGCTAAGATCCAAATTAGTAATTTTCGATTAAATTTGATGTTTTTTGATATAACCAAATATGCGTACATAGTTGAGGGTTATCTTTATTTCTAAAATGACATTTACCATAATAATGGCAAATGAAAAAAAAAACTAATTATTATTGTTTTCATTGGTATTTTTTACAAAAACCTTTTACATTTAGATATGTTGCGATTCCCGTTTTTTTATTGAAAGAATATTTCATTCTCACTGTAGCCATGCAGGGTAATAAAATTTATTATCACTATAACCCCAGCTCTGACATCTTGAAAAAGAAAGAAATATGAAAAAAATATTTCTTCCGGCGACTACATCTTACCAGTCTTCTGGCAAAAGCTCTGAGAGTAACTGATTGCCATGAACAAGCTTTTCATTTGGAGTCGACTTTAAACTGTAAGTCCCGGTACTCATAGATAAAAATTAATACACACAACGTGGGTGCTGCGAAGAGCTAGGCTGTTACCCTCAAACAGGCTTGTAATGGCCAAAGATATATGATTGTATGTATGTTATCACTATATAATCAAAATGGAAGAACATTACACATTTACATATTGAAGAAATGAACAACCAAATCAAAAAGCATTGTCAGCATACAACCTAAATTTATTCAATTTAAATGCATGCAATTTAAATGTATATAGGGGGTTGTAGTATAGTGGTTAGAGCGCGAACACAGCAACTCAAATGACCGAGGTTCAAATCCCAGCGAAGGAGAAAAAAATTAAAAAAAATAAATTTGCTGTTTTTTAAAAATTATAATTTAAAAATAAGAGGTCCCCCCACCAAAAAAAAAAAAAAAAGTCCATCTGCACGAAACCGCTCCCTGACATTTTCAGGCTGTTTTACATAGAAACGAATGCTCAGGAGTACAGCGCCACCTTCTGGGAAGGTAACAGCTAATCTACATAAACGATGCTCACCACTCACATTCAACATCCAGATGGGGCAATTGTTTTTATTTCATATTTTTATTTATTTATAAACTAGCTTAAACCCGGCGTACTTCGCTGCACCTACCACTATCATTTGTCCACATTTTTCGCTTGATAATTTTTAGTGACTACATAGTACTTTAGACCATATTCAAAAACTTTAACTGTTACTGATTTCAAGATATACTGAACTCAATAGTTAGTTTGTCTGGAAGCTACCACGTCTACTTGTCCTCCCTTTTTTCTACTGATAATTTTTACAGCCAGGCCCACGATATCGAATCTTGTAGTTTTAAGCGACAAACAGCTGATTTGCGGAACACTAATTTTTGTGTTGCCAAAAATAAATGCGATTGGTAACGTAAGCATTGTAGTACCAAATTGCGGCTCACTAAAATTATCATGCTTTGTTTGTACGAACACAAATGTCAAAATAACTCACCAGTTGATTCGTTGTCGTTTGCACAAACAAAGAACGACACTTTGCATAAACAAAGACACAAGCAAGTCTTTGTAAAAATTAATAAGAAAAAAAAAAGTAAAAAATACCTACTTACCACTAATTTTTATTTACTATTGCCGAATTCACAAAACCCTTGTATTCATTGTATTCGTTGTTTGATTGTACGGCACTACAATAGTTGTACGCTTGTTGTTGGTATTTTGCATATAAACATTTGATGCAACTCATACACTTTTTTTCATATGTTTTAAAAAAGTTGTATTGGTTTCTGTGTTATTGTGAATGAAAAATATTGACAAAAATATAAAACACAAAAAAATTCTTTTTATTGTCAGCAGCAAATTAAATAAAATAAAATAAGTAATATAAAAATGGAAGAAAAATGTATTTTATTTGTAAAAATCAACTTTTTAATGCAGTTTTTTTTCTTATTTGTTTTTTTACGTTTAATGCACAAAATGCTTTCATATACATACATACAATAGATGTTCACGAGCCAACATTGTATGCAATACATAAAACAACGATACAAAACTTTGTGAATTCGGTATATGTATTTTCTATACACTATTTTGTTCCACAACATCTATTCGTGTATTATATTTTTCACACAATTTTTGTTTTCACCTATTTTTTTTACACACATATACATAAATAAACAAAATCAGAATAAGTTTGTTTACTACATTTCTGTCAAGTTAAACTAGTACACGGTTGCATTTTTTACTGTACAATTTAAGCATTTCATTTTTTCGTGTATATTGGCGATTATTTTTTGATATGTTAATACGGTAGCTTTGTTGTTTATTTGCATTACGTTGGAAACGTAAAGCAAAACGAACGATAAATTGACAATTAGTGGGCCGCAGTTTAGATTCACAGTGAGTGAGTGAGTTTCTTTCGCTTAAGTTTTTTTTCGACATCGTGGGCCGGGCTGTTAATGACTACGAAATCAACCATACCAAATTCAAAAACTTTAGCCTTAACACTTTTAAAGAAACGTACGTATAAAGAAATCAATTTTTAACTTGTTTGGGAGATGTCACGCCTACTTGTCTAATTTCGCCCACTTTCTGACTGATGATTTGCCTTGCCCATGAAATCATTCAGACCCAATTCCGAAACTTTAGCTTTAATCGTTATAAATCAATACGAAAAACAGTATTTAGAGAAAAATACAAAAAGTAGGCGTGGCAAATTTTTCTCTCGATGAAAACTTAAAATGGATTAATAGAAACATTTGAAAAATTAGTCAAATCGATGTAGCTGATTTTTAATTTTAGGTAAATCGAAATTGGGTGTAAAAGTGGGCGGGGCAAAATTTTGTTTTCATAAAAACCTAAATGGAATCAGTATGATCATTACAAAGAAATCGTCAAAATAGGTCCAGCCGTTCTCAACTAATGCGATGACCAACAAACAATATTGAAAGAATATAATTTCAGTATGCGATTTCCAAAAAAGTGTGAGTTAAATAGTTGATGTTTGGTCTTGAATATGCACAGGACACAAAGAACTCTGATGAGACTACCGTAGCTGGAGTCGAAAACAATTGTTCAGTTTGGCTAGTGTACTATTCCTTCACGGACATCATTTCTTCTTTAATTACCAAAAATATTCATTGCCGTTAACTTTGATCTAATAAAAGCGTTTCTGACGAAACAAAAATATTGATTTTTATTTATATAGATATAATTTTTATTAATATTGTTTCGTCTTTAAAACGCCTTAATTAGATCAGAAACTTAATTCTGTTAAGACTTTAGAATGTTTTGCTGCAATGTTTTTTTTTTTTTTTTTTTTTTTTTTTTTTTTTTTTTTTTTTTTTTTTTTTTTTTTGATAATCAAGGGATAATATGGCATTCGTGAAGATATTGTACACAAGCCGAACTGAATATATTTTTAACTCCAGCTATGAAAATTTCATGAGAATTCTTTGTGTTCTGTACAAATTCATTCAAACTATCAACTACTTAACTCTTATTGGAATTATATTTTTTTCTATATACACTGTAATGAGATTGCTCAAGACTTACTAAACAAATCACAACAGTTTTATTATTGAACTCTTTGTTTTATCCACTATGGTGGATTAATGGACAATTATCGAACCTCGAATAGCTGATACGACATAAAAACCTTTGCATATTGAAATGAAATATGCAAAAATCTGGTTTTATTTCTACTCGTATCACTTAGGCATCACATATAATCTTGCTTTACTCAGTCTACAGCGACCTGTGGTCTGATAAGAGTTCTTGTTTCTGATTTGTAAGATACTCAAACTAGCACTCCTTTTTAACTATTACGCTTTTAAACTAAATTTTGGCAACTGATTCAATGTAAGTCTTTTCCAAATCGGAATAAAACGTAGTCAATTTTTAAACTGCTGTTTTAAGTTGAAACTTATATGAATTAACACTACGATCTTTTTTCCAGGTACTCGTAGAGATCTTGACAGGGTTGTCAGATAGTTTTCAATTTTTATCCCCAATTAAGAAATTCATATCCCCAAAAAATCCCTAAAACCTTGATTAGTTCATCCCCAAAAATCCCCACATAAACATAATCAATTATTTTGCATGTACATATGTACATAATAAGTATATAAATTTTAAATTTAGAGACTATGCAGATCAAAATAAAATCTTGAGGACATTCTTGCTCGCTTCGATGTGTGTTTCGCTATGCCATTTCATATTCAGTATGTAAAGTATTGTACCTCAATTCTAAATAGATGTCCTGTGCCATAGTATGAGAAACATTCCTATACTATAAAGTATAAGTGAAGAGGTAATTGTAGAAGGACGAAACTAAAATTAGTTTGTTTATCTCCGAAAGAAGTAATTTAGCTGTAAGAAGACCCTTTAATTCTGAATTCCTCCGCAATAAAAACCATTAAAAACGATGGCGAAACATAATGATATGGGGATGTTTTTATTTATATGAGAAAATAAATCAAACTAAAACCAAAAGCACACGTTGCCAAAATTTAATATGAAAGTATGAGTTTTAAACAAGTTTATAAGAAAGCCTTGAAAATTAAAATTCTATTGAAATGTAAGAATGTAAGAAGTCTATAATATATAATTAAATAAGCAAACAAATTGTAAAAATCGCCGAAAACTTGTCGATCATCCCCAATAAAATCCCCATCCCCAAATGAAACTTTTATCCCAATTTCAGAAAAAAAAAAATCCCCTAGTCTGACAACACTGGATTTTGACTCTAAAAAAAATGTATTTACTATTAAGGCGCATGGTACAATTGGCTTGAATCTATTTTAAAACGCTTGATGTATACACAACATTTTCGATAAATATTTATTTATTCTGATAACCTTCACATTTCCTTCAATCTACAGTTCGTGTGATGTGGCAGGCTCTCAAAATGGTAACACAGGAAAAACTAACTACGTATATATTTTAATAGAATTACTTTCTTCTTGAACATGAGTTTAACTGAGTGGTCTTTGAGAAAAATTTTTTTAATTTTTATATTTTAAAATTAAAACATATTTTTTTTATATTTTAAAATCACAAAATTTCCATTCACTGCTTTTGTTTAATTCTTTAGAATAAAATGCATCAACAAAAACTGATTCGAAAGTTCCATTTCTACTACTACTTCAACTCATTTTTATCTTATGCTCGTCCCCTTCATGTTTAACTATTGACGAGTTTGATAAACTTTCTATATTTTTCTTTTATTATCAAAAAGAATTGACGAAACTTAGTAGCCAGTGTTAGGAGAATGAAAAATATTATAAAAAATGAAAAATCATTCAAAAACTTTTCATTGAAAACACATGTGATGTTGCTACGCTTCGCTATCCATGATGGCTGTGATATGAATAGAACAGGACTAACGACCGATTTGAACTAAAAACATATTGAAGATTGCTGCCAGTATAAGCAACCATAGTCTAGGTCATATATCAAAAATTTGTAAAGAAAATATTATAAAAAATACAATAGTTAAGGATTAACAAAAGTTATCGGTATATAGTGACTCTTGATGGATGCTACACTACTACAAATTGCAAAAAGAAGTTATCTGGTAATTTTTTATTTAAAACAAAAATCTTTAGTAATTTCAATATCTCGTTTTATATGTACATGTTCATATATATATATTTTTTTCTATTTCTAAAACCATCATTGTATAGTATATTCTTATGGTCAAAGTATATTATAGATATTTTAAATATAATCTATTACCACCCCTCATGCATTGACTGCCATATTGTCGATTGATATGTCAACGTCAAACATTGAAGCTGTCCAAAAGAAAAATATGTATTATAAACTATAAAAGAAAATATAAAGATTTTTCGTTTAGTTTAGTTCTGTTTTTCCTGGTGTTTTCTTTTTTTTTTCTTTCATTTTCTTTTTATTTTTTTATTTTATCTAAAATATATGGGGCATACATACATACATACATATGTATTTTAAATACACTTGTACATATGCATTTTTATATTTATAAGAAGAAAGAAAGAAGAGTATGAATATGAATACATTTTCAAAACATACAGGACACACAAGATAGATTATCGTATCCGAACGCTAAGTGTACAGTATGAACTTTTATTTACCACATCACACACTTATGCAGCAAAAAAGTCATATATTTGACATACACATTCACTTGAAATAAAATGTGCAGAACAACGAAAGAATGAAACCATTAAATATGGACTAAAATTTAAAGTTTAATGAGCCATACTTACTATTGTATACCACAATAATAAAAAAACTAAAAAGGACTATTTTTCTTATTAAATGTCTTAAGGAAGTTGCATTAAAAATAGGTCGTTTATATTCCGAAATGTAACTTTGTCGCAATTCTTTTAATTTTTGCAAATGTACATATTTTACTGTTTTAAACCGACAAGGACATTTCTATTGTTTTACAACCTAGAACAAGATATTGAACAAATTTCCTAATTCCTGCTTGCCTGTACGAAAGATTTGGTAAAAAATTAGCTATTGTAAGATACTTTTGTCTAAAATTTGTTATTTTGTTTTGGCAGAAATAGCAGAAACGAATATTGAAAATAAATACTGATTTTTGTATATCCTAAGAACGTTTAAAGCTAAAGTTTCGGAATTGGGCCTAAACAACTTCACGGCCAAGGCAAATCATTCGCCAAAAAGTAGGTGGAAATATAGGGGCGTGGTATTTTTGTATATCATGAGAACGCTTCTGAATGGGATCTAAATGACTTCAAGCCAAAGCAAATCATCAGTCAGAAAGTGAGCGGAGTTGGACAAGTGGGCGTCATACCTTCCATAGAAGTTAGATATTGATTTCGTAATATCTTGAAAAGTGTTAAAACTAAAGTTACTGAATTTGGTGTGATTGATTTCGTATTCAATAAAAACTATCTGTAGAACAAAGGGCGGACAAGTAGGCGTGGTATCTATATGTTTCTTATTTACTGTTTGAAATAAACAAAAGCAATTTTTTATTTTATCTAAAAACGATTGGGTAAACACTCTTCATTGCAAATGCTCTCTCAAGCCTTGAAAACAAGCAATGGTAGCTTATATGCGTACACTTTGTTATTGTTTTACATGGTTTGCTGGGCTTGCAACATTTGCAAGGGTGTTTGCAACGAAGAGTGATTACCGCGAGTGATTACCCGATTTTTATCCAAAAAATTTTGTTTTAATTTGTTTTTGACAACTGCTATTTTTTTAAATTGCTTTATGTTGTCCGTTTTTTTTTTATTAAGACCAATACTCAGGGGTAAACCCCTACTTATGCATTGCAATTTGAAATTCTAGAGAGGTATGTGAGATGTTAAGCGCCTTTTGTCGATGAGACAAGTTGCTCTGAATTTGATCACTCAAAGGCTACTGGTCCCATCTGTCGATGGATGTTGACGGTGAGCGTCTTCGTTAAATAAATTAGCTGTTATCTTACCAGAAAGTGGCGCTGTACTCCTGATCATTCGTTTCTAGTGGAATAGACTGGAAATTTCAGGCACCAGCTTTTTGATCATGGTCTTCTTTTTTTGTAATTATAATTTTTCGAAAAACCGCAATTTTATTATTTTATTAAAATTTTTTCTCCTTCGATAGGATTTGAACGTTATCGTTTGAGTTTCTCTGTGCGAACTCTTATCGCTATACCACCATAACTGTTAAGGCAAAAAGGTTTCTGGCACGATATTTATTCTCACTTTTTAAATTTTATGAATTTCCATATTATTATTATGTTCTCGGACTTTTCATTCGTACATATGTACTTAAATTCGGGCAGTTTACACTCTCTTTAACTCTGGTTTTAATGAAATAATACTTTTGGAGCTCTTGCAACAGCCATCAGCTACTACATTCATTGCACAAATGCATCTTTAGTTTGATAGATCTTATTTACGGATTTGAAAGCTTTTAGTGTTGTTTTTGTTGCAATTTTATTTTCTTTGTATGTATTTCAAGAAAGAAAGAGGGGAGCAACAAATGGGAACAACTACAACTATTATAATGAAAATGGAGAAAAAAAAAATAAAATAAAACTAAACCAAAAGCAGATAGAAAGTCCACTAAGAAGATGATGCTGATGCAATGGAAAAGACATTTTACATCAATATTATAACAAACGTCACCCATGGCGTCGACTGAAAGAGTCCTTTTCCTTTTTCTTACTGTATGTGAAAGATGAAAGATACAACAGCAACAACAACAATTGTAAGAAGAATGAATGAATGAATGAATGAAGATGAACAAGAAGTCTTGGAAGAAGACAACAGCAACTGATGTTAGAAAAGAAATTGTTGTTGATGTAAAAGTTCAAAAATATTTTTCTTTTTATGATTCTCCGTATCTTTTGTTTAACAGTTGACGAATGAGCTGTCATTGAGTTTAGATTTTTCTTTTTTTTTTTTCTTTTGTTTTCTTCTTGGTTTTACTGTTGTTTCAAAATACATATTTTTTTTTTATTTTTAAAAATTTTCTTTGAAAATTTTTATTTCATACAGATTTTGCTAAAACATATTGAACAGCATACGCATACAAACATGTTGGTATTATAACTGTTTTTAAATTTAAACTCAATACATATGTATGTATATGTTTTTATGTATACACACATCTGTACATATGTATTTTGATATTCTTTTTTTTAACCTATAATTTATTGATTAAATTCATTTTTGTTTGTCAATTACAGATTTGAATTTAACCCCGTATGACATCAGCTGCCTGGATTCAATGCTTTATAATAATAATTGGTAAGAGGTCGTTAGACATTTCTGTTATTCCTAGTTTTGGCATTATTCTACAATTTTTTTCTAATTTTAATGTCAAAATCTTTCAATTAATTAAATTTTGACCTTTTATTTGATTTATTAAAATGTTTTTATTATTGATACGAGTATCGTATTCACATTCCTACAAACATTTACATACAGGCTCAGTTTTCTACACAAGTTGAGAGAGAGACATGCACTTTTATTTCAGTGTTTGTTTTTACGTTTCTGTTTTTATTTTACAATCAAAATCATTAGTTTTCCATAAAACTTAAACTGTCGAGACCATTAAATGAGCGACAAGCTTTATTTTTTGCTATTTGACGTTGTTATTAGTGTTGTTGTTGTCGTTTTGTCTGAAAATTATGGTGGCGTTAATATATCAATGTGTCTAACGTACCGAAAAGGTATGTTAGATTTTTGTTGTTGTTGTTTTTTTAATATAATTTCAAATGTTATAACATTACCACAATTTATTTATTTTTATGTTTTATATATTTTATTAGACCAATAGCGAGTGCACAGTGAAAAGATAAGTAAAAAAAATTAAGGGAAGGTTGATAGTAAAATAAAAATAAAAGTGTAAAGTTCTATAAAGTTCTATGAGGAGCAATAACTAAGAAATATCCCAGAGACAACAGCAACATAATTTTCAACTTCATTGACCTCTTTTATTCTTTCCCTAATTTAAACATTATTGTTCGGGCTTCTTGGGGTCGATTTTTGTTTAAATATTTAGTGATGAAGGTGTAACACGGGACATTGAATAATCAATCAACAGCTGCCGATTTCCTTGTAGTTCGAGTTTTCAAAGTAGGACCTTGGTTTTTTGTGACTGATATCAGATACGATACAAAGGTCCGTACACTTATTTCTACTTCCAGTCATATTGTCAATAATTTATTAGGCTCTCTGGCTGGTTTCCAGCTTAATTTTCGGCGGAAGTAGTGCTTCTTGTGTGGTGCCCCTGCCTATCAGGGCTCCCCACATCATGTAGTATCACAACGGGCCGCCATGCGTGCTCAAGTGTGCCTTGTCATTACGAGGCTGCCATTTCCTCCTATCTTATCCTAACGGTCAATAAAAAAAAGAAAGACATCATAGAACAGAAAAACTAGACAAGACAAGGCGATAATTATATCTAAGCATTATTTACATTTATATATAAATGGCCTTTACCACCTTGTTTCAGAGTTACGGCCTAGCTTTTCAAAGCGCTCATGTTTTATGTGTTAATCTTTATGCATTAGTACCGGACCTACAGTTTAAGGTCGCCTCCGAACGGCAAACTTGAGAAGCTTTTTCATGGCAATCAGTTACTCCCAGAGGTTTTGCCAGACGACTGCTAAGAGGTAGCCGCCGAAATAAATATTTTTTTCTATATTTCTTTTTCTCAAGATGTCAGAGATGAGAGTTGAACCCTAGAGCTATCATCTTAGTAAGCCAACACACTTACCACTAGATCGCGGCGACCTTTACCAGAGGGGTTAAATTTTATCTCGAGAGTCGTTTTTATACTTTTGGCAGAGGATGGCTAAGTTTGTCTCCCTTCCATCTAGAATTTGCAATCCTCTCCATAAAGGCTTTAATTATTTGTCGTACTTAACGAACTTGTGCGTACTAAAGTTGAGACAAAGCAGTCACCTCACAAGCCACAATCTCGGTTTCAAGACGATGATTATTCTTACTCCTTACTCAAAGAAACACATTCCGAAACCATTCCCAAATTAATTTATTAAGATTGCAAGCTTTGGAAATCGAATTTAAGACAAAAGCTAAAGGCAATTGAATATCAACATTTGTAGAGCTGTTGCAAAAAAAAACGGATGCATATGCCGCGAAGAATTTGTGAATTTTAGTGTTTCAGTCTTTGCGGCTACATGGCAGAAATTATATTTAAACATTAATGTCATAGAATATTCTATCCAATAATAGCACAGATGTTTCGTTGTTTTATTATAATTTAAATGTGAATAATTATAAGAAATGAATATATATTTTTTGAAGGTGGTCTGTACAGTTGTAATGTGAATCTTTAATTGTAAAAACATTTTTCCATTCAGTCCTCTTGTGGCCCACTGTGCCAAGTAGTATGAGTTACATTAAATTGAGTAAGTAGGTGTGGTAATGGTACATTTTGAATTATAATTGCAATACATTTTTTTTTGCTGACATTATGCCGTCGACTATGCTGTAAACAAAAGTGGTACAGGTTTTTGATGTTTACAAAATATTGGCAAAAATTAATTAAATATTTTCCAAATGAAGGAATAGACAGATGGTCATTTAAGTGAAACTACGAGTAAATGAAACAATATTTGCAAAAAAAAAGAATTAAAAAAATATTAGAAACAAAAGACAATCGAAAGGCAGGCAAATTTAACCGAATAAAAGCTGAGAAACAGGAGTTTGGGAGTAACTGTAGGTGCTGCCTTATTAGCGATAGCAATGAAAAATATTTAAGATTTTGACGTAACAAATACAATTGTGTTAAAATCAATTAAATATTTTTAACAAATTTTCTATTTAAATAAATGATTGCTTTCGAAATTTTGAAATGCTAGTGAATAAATCAAATTTAAAAAGAAATTTAATTTGAATATGAAATTTCCATCATTGAAAACATGCAGTACATTGTACATGTACATCTCCATACATATTCCCTTCATTTATTTTTTAATATTTTAAATTGTGTCTGACTAAATTGACCAAGAAGTGACATACTTACTTACATTCCTTCTTGCCTCTCCTTAAAAAAAATGACAACATACAAGTACTGGTCAAGTTACTAACACTCTTTTCAAGTATCAGTTTAGAATGTAAGTTCAAGTAAGTAGATTGTATAGGTACGTATGTATGTATGTATGTATGTGCAAATGCTTGTATAAATGTATTTTATATTTATTTGTTATACGCCATCTTAAAGTTTAACCATAAATCGTCTTTGTCAGTTCATTTAAAAGATGTCAGACAACTCTGACATTCTACAGACAATTGATTGACATTTTAAAAGTTTAGCAGGCGGGTTCAACTCCAACCGCACTACTAATACTACTGCTACTAATACTACTGAAGTTATTATCTTTAAACATCAGTAGTATCTTCTTGCACAAATGACGTGTATATGAACATGGTTACTATTGTTGTTGGTATTAAAATTTCACAAATGGATTTCTACATTTTCTTGTCCAGTAGCAAAATATATATTCCTTAAAACTGGTATTTTCAATGTCAAACAAGTTGCATGCGAACATGAAATGCATTAATATGTGAACTGAAAAACTACAAAGGAAATCTAAATTATAAAGAAATTTATTTCTGCAAAATATATAAAAATTGTTTTTCATATTTTTAAACTGCAACAAATATCCTACCTCTTTC
This sequence comes from Metopia argyrocephala, assembly GCA_963576795.1. Classification (NCBI taxonomy): domain Eukaryota; kingdom Metazoa; phylum Arthropoda; class Insecta; order Diptera; family Sarcophagidae; genus Metopia; species Metopia argyrocephala. The sequence goes on from OY756211.1 coordinate 10,055,584, forward strand.
TTCTTTTAATAGATAGTGTGTTTGCAATCCTGAGTTGAAGTTTATTATACATGTCTGAATTAATTGCATCTGTAGATACTTTTTTTAGTATTGGTTGCCATGAAAAGCTTCTCAAATCTGTCGTTCGGAGTCGACTTTAAACTGTAGGTCCTGGTACTTATGGATAAAACATGAGTGCTGCGAGAAGCTAGGCCGTAACCCTGACATAGGTTTGTAATGGCCAGTTTTATATGTATGTAAATACTTTTGCTACAACGAGCGTGGAATCGAAGGAAAAAGTTCAACAAATCTATAGTGACATGAACATAGTGCTCTAAATTGACGGTAATAATTAATCCAATATCACAAAAAAAGTTCGGTCCGTGACACCTACAGACTATCAAGATTGGCATTCGTTTTATTATCGCCAGGACGCAATTTTTGTAGTACTTTTTTGAAATAACCCAAACCCGTATTGATTTTTGAAGGTTAGTTTTGAAATTTGGCTGCTAAGAATTCAATAGCCTTTAATTTATAAAAAGCTTTTTGTCTCTTCTTTAAAAAAGCAAAATGTGTATGTAAATACCGTATGTATTTGAAATTTTAGGAGACGATATACATTTATAATATACTTTTAGTAATAAAAAAAACAGAATAAAAACAAAACGTACTCAACACTCGTCTCCCCTCTTTTATCAATAAAGAGAAATGTGTTGCAACAAATGTTTTATAGTATGGATGTGGTCCTTCCGTGTTGCCAGGTCCCACAATTTTGCTGCCGCTGATCTAATTAGAAGATTATGTATTACTTTTGAATCACTGTATAATTAAATTGTTGGCTTTTATTTATGTATGTATATAATTCGGCGATTATCTCTTAGCAGTCTGCTGGCAAAAGCTCTGAGGGTAACTGATTGCCGTAAACAAACTTCTCAAGTTTGTTTTTCGGATTCAACATTAAACTGTAAACTGTAGGTCGTGGTACTCATGGATAAAAATTAACACACACAACATGGGTGCATAGGCCAAGTATGTTTGTATGTATATTATAGTTCGATCGGATTGTGTCTACTTTTATTGTTGAATTATTTGTTGAATTATTTTATATGATTTTTATTTCTTTATTTTATAATTTTTCAATTTCCACTTTGCGGAGCTAACTCCTTCTCTATATCAAATACTTTAAGGCAACGCAGCGTTGAGATTTAGAGTCTTAATTTATTTCGCTTTGATTTCTTTTTGTTCCAAATTTAAGAAATTATTAAAATTTTTGTTTTGGGGAGTTTCTCCATTCAATTCTTATTTAATGCCGCCAGTTTGGAGTATACTATAGATTTGTGGTATATTTTGTAATTAGTTTGTAATTGTAGTAGATTAAAATAGTAAAAGTCTGGCAACGCCCTCAGTATTATAAACTACTAGTTTTAAGTGAGTATGAATGGTTCTTCTTGTTTAAATTACATTTAAATTTACTGATATCACAAGTAATCAATAAATAAACTGATGACTACGAAATGTTTTAAGAGTATAATTTTACTTTTCTTATTTCGTTATGCACAAACGAAATTAATGCAACATACTTTATTAAACACTTGTAGTGTAATATTCGTGACGTTTTTCAGAAACCGTTTAACGAACGATTGAAATAAGTCATTAAATATTGTAAATGCTGAATTCTATAATGAGTGAGAATATCTTACTCACATCCGCTATGATGTAAGGTAGGTTAGACCAGTGGTTCTTAACCTTTTTGTACTCGCACGCCACCAAATATTTTAGATTTTGTTTGCGAACTATTTATTATTATAAATATTTAAAACTTACCACACAAAAAGAAAGAAATCGACTATGTACTATTTCCTACAACTTGCCGTAAGAATTTGAACTTTGAAATAACGATTTTGTGTTATAGCGTCATGACAATTATTTTTTCACAAAAAATTAGCAATGCTTTTAGAAATTAAATAAATGAAAAGAGCGAACATGAACGGGGAATACCTAATTTACAAATAATAAATCTTCTTTTTTTACCTTTCGTAAAAGTGCACACAAATATAAGATTATCCGGTATAAAAAGACGTATACACATAATATATACAAATTCTTGAAAATAGTTTCTACACGCAATATGTAAATATAAATACATCCATCAGAACAAACGACAATAAGAAAATTGATGCAATTTTCAATACAGTGTCTGAATATGTATCACAAATTCTATAAAAAATTTGCATAACTAGGCGGACCCCCGGCAAGCTACTCACGGACCCCCAGGGTCCCGGGGCCCACCGGTTAAGAATGACTGGGTTAGGCTATATCGGCCGCCCATTCAAGGATCGGAAACCCTCGCCGTCAAGGCAGTACTTCGTACCTTTAAATTCCAAGAAAGCTTCGATAATGAAGGGATACACACGAATGTTCAGTAGCGGTTAAGTTTCAGGATCCTCCATCTACCCTAAAAGGCGCCCACACTGGTTCAAGAGCGGCATTAATTCATTTTTTTCATGCCTTCTGATCTACTTGATTTTTTTTACAGTTTATAATAAACAATCTCATTATCATTTACCAAAAATATTAGGCTTATATCTTTATTACTTTTTTGTCCAGAGACATTCAAAGTTGACCTAAGTGAATGCGTTTAAAACGACCGTATTATATACGCTACCTTCTATCGATTGATGCTTTTAAAATTCTCTTGTAATGACACTATAATAAATTTTTTTCATACAATTGGACGTTATTTATAATATATATGCAAGTAAAAAAATTTTTCAAATTTAAAGAAAAATAATTTTTTTTACTACAAAAAATCGTCCAAAAATATATATTTTCTCCAACTGTGTAAAAATTTTTTTCAGTTTTCGTTTTACAATATTTAAGTGACTTCAGTAAACTTTTTCTAAGACAAAATATTCATTTTTTATCAAATAAATTATGAATTTCCTCCAGTGAAACACTCTTCTTTGGAACGGAATTATTTGATTTGTAAAAATAGTTTTAAAATAATCGAATTTTTGTCACCAAAATACCGCCTACACAGAGTGCAAGACGGTGCGATGGGCGTGGCATATTTTAATGAAACTTGGTATGCGTCTTTTGACTCTTCTAAGAAGTATATGTACTAAATTTTAAGACTTTTGCTTTTATACGAAAGGTTTTATGTGAAAATATCCAGCTTGATTGTATGGGCGGTGGGCGAAGGGTGTGGCTGATTTTCACGAAACTATTTTATTTTCTTAATTTAGTCAATATAATAGTCCGTGCCAACTTTGAAGTTCCTAGGTCCGCTCCTTATATTTGTTGCACAAAAATGTATGAAGCCGTACCAGTGTGCGCCGTACACTTCAGAAACAAGTGCCTCATAGTCATAAAGTTGAGCTACCATATTATAGACGAGCAAACGTCTGCTTACAAAAAATGAATATAAGTTCTGTCTCCATCTTCTTAGCGGCTCTGCTAGTCGAATGCAAATGACTAGTAGTAATCGGCATAATAATCTTTTACCGAAAGTATATGTGCCGCCTGGCCAGCTCATTTGCACTATAATTACTTTTATATCACAATTTTCTATCACACCCTTCAAATCGTGGTTGTGTTGATGAGGAATATTTTGGGTCCTGCCTCGCAAAATTTATTGGTAGTATAAACATTAAATTTCATCAAACTCAGTTAGTATTTCTTTACACGTTTTAATTAATCCGTTTATGTATTTATTAAATATTATAAAGTAAACTTTTAAAACACCTTTAGTTGAATAATTGCAGTTACGCTTTACTGTACATTAAACCCTTTCATTGTGACAAATTTTTCCACTTTTCAACTACAAGTATGATTTGTGTTGAACTCAAACCTCTATTGGATTCACCAATTCGAAAATTTATTTATTTTTTCTAATTTAAGATTTTTTCCTTAAATGCTATTCAGATGTTTTGTTTGGTTTGTCTGATTTGTATGTTTTTGCATCTTAAGAGGTGTGTGTATGTGTGTGTATGTACATATGAATGTTTCTTTTGATTTTTTTTTACTAATCTGAACATGTTCCTTTACTTCAAAAAAACACAATTTCTGACAGAATTTGTTTTATTTGCTTAAGAAATAAAAAAATAAAATAATATTTTTGTTCATTATTGTATTAGTATACGAATACACAGTAATACGTACATACAAACATATTCTTAGATTTTGATTTAAATATTAAAAATAATATAATAATAATAATAATACTGCATAGAGTTTGATAAAGGCATTGAATATGTTAAAAGAGTGTACGTACAAAATTGAAACATAATTGGAGGCACTAATTTATCAGAGTGAAGACATTTATGTTGAATGATCAGAGGCACTCCCGGCTATAAACATCTTCGAGTTTTAAACACATTTGGAAGGAATATCTACAAAATTCATAACAATGTGGGTTTAAATTGTATCACTTAAAAAACACAAAAAACCCTATATATTCATATTTTTACACAGATATATACGTGTTTTGTTGCCACCGTAGACTAGTGGTTAGTGTGTTGGCTTCTTATCCATCTAATAAAAATTTTTTCAAGTTTGTTTTCTTAATTTTACAACACAAAAAACTTTTGTTAGTTCAAGTCATTAATAATGAATGTTTACTTCTAATAAAATTACAAAACAAAAATGAATTAGTTACCTTTGGGGATAAGTATGTATATCTCTACAGCTATTTCGTTTATGCTCAACAAGTCCATCAAGAGAATATTCGAAACAAATTTTTATGAACTAAGAAAATGTTTTATTACGATTACTTGCTATGGTTCAGTTATGTCTGGAATAAAATATCGGCCAAATGACTGCCACGACCTGAACGGAACAACTCTATCCTCTGGTTAAAATTTTTGATGACCCTGGGGTATAATTAAGGTTCTATGCCAGTTATATGCCGCAACACTTTTGTGTGCCGCAAAATTCTAAAAATGTTAACATCGGAGCGAAATGTAAATGTTTTTTGAACAAGATAAAAATTATGATTTCGTTCATTTGCTGAAAGATAAATTGTTCTTATTTTTAACAACATAAATAAAAGTATACAAGGGCCTAATGAAAATATCTTAAACTCAAGTTTTTGGGATTCCAAAAACAAATAACATTATGGACGAATAAAGCTCAGAAAGGCAATTTCGAAAAGTTTGAGTCAGTACAAAAGGACTGTTATAAAACTTTTAAATTACTGTTATTGACCATTTAACAGAGTTAGAGGAGAGAATTAATCATTATTTCCCAAAATTAGATTTAATGAAATTTGATTAGGCTCGTAATCCATTTCTCTTAACGGATACTTCTGTATTTGACTTCACTATTAATGAAGAGAGTGAACTGATTTGCTCTCCATTAATCGAGATTTATTTTTAAAACATTCAGAAGAATCAATTGATTCATTTTGGATTAACATAAGATGTGATTATCCGATGATAGCCAAAAAATCTTTAAACATATTATTGCAATTTTCCCCGTCTTTTTATTTGTTCGAATTCGAATTTTCAGCGTTAACCAGCATTAAAACTAAGAGAAGGTTAAATGTAGAAGACGATATGAGATTAGTATTACCATTTTTAAGAACAAAAAGAAAATTGAAATTATCAAAAAAACATCAAGCTCAAATTGTGCACTGTTGTGCAAATTATGTGTATGTATATGTGTATTATTTAAAGCCATTTACTCAGTGTATTATATTAAGTACATAAATAATTTTTAAACTTACGAGTATCTTCTTTATGTACCGCCAAATTTTTAAATTGTAAATAGTGTGCTGCAACAAAAAAAAAAAGGTTGAGAATCACTGTTCTATGCCGTTAATGTGACAAATTATCTCAGCTTTTAGCTGAGCTGTTGCTGGCTTATCGACGTACATCTTTTCTTTCAAATAACCCTTTGAGGAACCGTTTCAAATCACATAATCTTGACGGTCAATTGACATCGCTATCACGTGGGATAACACCGTCACTTAATTTGTCGTGCCAAAGAGCTGTGTGGCAACTGGCACAGTCCTGTTGAAACCACATATCGTCTCTATCCATGTCTTCCAATTCGGGCTCTTCAGCCACACTATCGCGGACAGAAGCAATATTGTTTGCATTACGAGCATACACTGGTGCTTTCATATCTACCGGGTTTGCTCGAATTTTTGCACGATCATTCCGATTTTTCGCATATTTGGACGATTAAATGGTCCGAATAAATCACGAAGTTCACCATATGCATTTTGATTTGAACGCCCATTTACATAATAAGCCTGAATAATTTTAACGCGTTGCTCAATTGTGTATCTTTCCACTCTTCAAACTGAGTTAGTCTGACATTGAAAAATGTCAAAAGAAATGCAGAAAAAAATGTGATATTTAGGTGTTGTTCACATTCAATAACGGCCCCTATAATTTAACCACCCGATACTATATACATATAGAAAAGAACGAATAATTCGAGCATTTAAACATTCAGTCTTGATGTTTCCATATCAAAAAACAACCGGTTCGATTTTTAGAATCCTTTTCTGAAATATAATATTGAAGAAATTAGAGTTAAAACCTTTTGATTATTTTTTTAATCCAAAGTAATCCCGTTTTTTTATTATTTGTAGGGGTAGTCAATGTGTAATCATTTGAAACTGACAATAATCGTAATTTAATCATTACTCTATCTCATATCGTGGCGAAATTAGGCGTCCTGATTATGCGATATGCCACGGTTGTCATTTTTTTTTTTTTTTGAGTAAATTTGAAACAAAATGTGTTCGTCTGTTAGTCAGGAAAAATTCAAAAGCTAGAGCATAAGATTGTTCGGCAAATGAGCAATATTGAACCTCAATTATGTCGAAGAAATATAAGCCATCGGACAAGCAAAAAATGCAAGCATTTGACCGATGTTTTGTTTAACACATAATTGCCATAGATCCTTCTGTCGTAACAAAAAGTATAAGATAATTCTCTGAAAACTTTTTTCTTATTTACTATTAATATCGTGGTTTTTATGCAGTCTTGTTTATAATAAATATGTACTAGTATTATAAGCTAGGGATTTTTAACATTTTTACTAAATGGCTATTACAACAGCAGGTGTAAAAAATTTATTAGAATTTGATCGAGAAATCGTGAACCAATTCTCTATTTGAAAAATACAATTCATTTGCAGACATACATATACATACATACATACAGACTACATATATAATTGGTCATTACCACCCCGTTTCAGAGTTACGGCCGAGCTTCCCGCAGCACTCATGTTTGATTTGAAAAGCTTTTTCATGGCAATCAGATACTTTCACAGCTTTTGCCAGAAGACTGCTAAGAGGCAGCCGCCGAAAGAAGTATTTTTTCATATTTATTTTTTTTTTTTGCAAGATATTAGAGCTGAGATTGGAACCCTGAGCTATAGTACTATAAGTAGACACACTTTCTAAAAAATAATATACAATAAAATTTTTGGTTAAAATATGAATTGAATTCTTGCTACCAAATTTTTGTAGACAGAAAGCAATGATTTAAAGTCCAAATGCTGAACATATTTTCTTAATTGTGTGAAGCCATCATAGTTTTGGATTTTATATCAAAAACTCACTATTTTTTACCTCTAATGTTACGTTACGTTTTTTAATTTTATTAGATATTTATTTTGTCGAAAATATTACTAGTTTTGTGTTACAATATATTGTAATTAGGCGGTCATTTAATTTTTATTTTCAAATCTCGCACAGTGTTACGACAATTGTACATAAATATGTTTGCTGCATAAGAAATTAAAGGAAATATATTTTTAAGGGAACAAATGAAAGAAGAAAAAAAGTAGTAGAGCCCAAACAAAAAGTGTAGATTTAATTTAAAAAATTGACTTCCTTTGTTGGATGATGGTTGTTGGTCATGATGTCGAAAGATTACTCTGACTATTACATAGCCATGCACACTTGGGCACATCATATATACCCATATGCAGATGATTTCTGTTTTTTTTATTCTCTGTCTTAAGAGAAGAAATTGCATGCGTCAGTGATTTTTCTTATGCAAAATAAATACACAAAAAATATTTATTATTTCCAGTAGTGTTTTTTTTTAATTCTTCATCATTTTACATACATATATAAATTTAATTTATATTGTACTATATGGTAAAGTTGTATTATGAACTACACATATAGTTGTAAAGTGAACAAAAAGAAAAAAATATTTTAAGAAATTTTCGACATATGGTTATCAAAAAATATTTTTCAGTTTTCATTCCTGTCTTGATGATTCGATTTTATTTTATTTCTTTTTTTTTTTCTGATACTCCTCAGCAGAATTTGTGCAAATTACTCGTACAAGTACAAGTTTATCTGTTTATGATGTTTTATTAAATTGATTTTAAATCTTTGCTGTCATTTAAAATTTATCTTTTGATTTTTTTTCAGCCGAATTCATATTTGGTCAATTTAAAATATTTTTATGAAATTTTATTTTTTTTTTTTTTTTGGGTTCATGTCTTTCAAATTTTTAAAAATTAATTGCAACTGGCCAAATGCAAAAATGGTATGAAATATAAATACATACATATATTTATACATACATGAGTATAGTATGTATACTTGTATTATATGCATTCATTTAAATTTGTTAATTTGCTTTAAATCACTGTCTATTACCCTGTCGAATTGATATCATGAAAACTGATTTTAGAAAAATTAGTTCAACGTTGTCATGCTTTATTTTTTTATTTTTATAAAAAATGTTACAATTAAAAAGAAAAATGAATAGGCAGTAAAAACGAAAAAAAAAAATGTAAGTAATAACAAAAATAAATAATATTTTAAATGCTTTTGATTATTGTTCGTAAAAATAAATTTCAGATATTCAATTAAAAACAACCTTGTGGATGTAATTGTTAAGAAGAAGAAGAAAAAACGTTTTGCGCGTTAAACAAAAACACAAAAAAGTGCTGCTGCGTTGAATATTTTTGTATTTTGTATTTAAACAACAAATTCGAAAAGGGTAAATCCCTTAGAGTTGTGACCTTTTCGAAATTTTTTCTGTATCTATAATGCCGTCTAAAGTAAAATTAATAAAATCGACGCTAGTTTTTCAAGAGTAGTAATTGCAGGGAAGGTGTAGATCCATAAGGCAAAGTCAATAGACGATCCTTATGGACAACTGCACAAAAAGACTTACTGCCTCCACGCGGCGACCGCTGGTAACATGGTCGGTGCGGGTCCGGGCTGGTCTCGCGTGTCCTACTATTGAGTGGGAATATCGTTTCCACTCGGGCCAACTCTCGACCATGGCTAAAGTAAGCAACGTCTGCGGTTTGCTATATGAGATTTCGGGGAACTCTACTAAGGGTTGACTTAGGTTTTCACTTAGTACAGTCCTGATATCTGGAAACTCATATAGAAGTATGATCTTTACCACCGAAAGGTGGTAACCGCAACTAGCAGTCAGTTAGGTCATGTCTCTGGTGACCGCTAGTGAAAACTTGATCATGCGGGAAGTGGACGCTCCTTATAACCGTTCCCCCCAATCCACGGTGGAACAGCATACACTAAGGGATGTGAGGTCAAGGGGTACTTGACTCCATGTATGCGGACTCTGGATACCGGGCGCCCTCCAGTTTCAATTAGCCTTCCTGCGGCAGGCCGGCAATACCGCAGGTGACCTCTTAATACGGACATATAATTACATATCTCTATGGAGAAAATTCAAAAAGAAAAGAGCGATGCCTCTAGTGCATCAAATGAAAAGAGGACAATAGTGTCCTCTGAAAACGAAAAAGAGATAGTCGATAAAAGTATCACTATCTCGTCAATTGTACCAGCAATCAAGGACAAAGTTCCTAGATTGGGTAACATTGGTGTCTGTGGTACGCTATATGGTGACGATGAGTCGTCACTCTTATTAAGCAGCGATGAGTCTGCGAATAGCAATAGGTGCTTGACGGAGATCCCTGTCAGTCAAAAATCTGGCTGTACAGAAATTAATGCTGCGGTAAGCAACTTGTCCTTGTCACTAGACACTGGCAAGTTTGTGAAGCTTACGTCCTTCGAGAGGCGTCGAAAGGGCCCGGAAAGACGGAAAGACAAGGGAAGAGGCACTGGAAATAGCCAGAGAAGCCCTCCTTGCTAGAAGGAGAGAGAAACCGTCAGAGACCAAGGAAATTTGCAAGCGCCAACGGTCAGAGGACAGTCCACAGGGGGCTGTGACAAAGAAGGCCAAGCCCGCGCAAAATGCGGAGCAGAAGATGGCGTACAATATGATAGCTGGAAGCGTAAGCATTGGCCTGCTACCCCGGGATATCAATAATTCCCCCCTAGAGTCTGGACAAATGGCCCAGATACAGGAGGCGATTATTGATATATCCATAGAACAGAAGAACAGTGGAACGAGGCCACAGTTCCTGAATTGCCAGTTTAAGACTGGATGGCTGCTGTTCACCTGTTTTAACGAAGCGACTGCTGAGTTGCTGAGGATGAATTGCAGTAAAATCGAGGGGAAATGTAAAATTGGGTTGAAGGTGGTGAAAGAGGAAGAGTTCCCAAGACCGCACATCATCCATGGTTACTTCCCTCAGAGCGTCGATGTGGGCACGGAAAAGATTCTAGAGACTATTGAGACTCAGAACGCAGATTTGCCCACGTCAATTTGGCGAGTACTGCAAAGGACGACGGAGAATAACCTCGTCCATCTCGTCATGGAAATAGGGGACTCTGCCCTTAATCGGCTTCGAGACATTGAGAATAAAGTCTTCTATAGATTTGGAGTCGTCCATCTGTTATTTTCACGAGGTGAAAAGTCTGTGAAGACGACAAAACCGAGAGCGTCAGATGTGACCCAGAAAACACAAGCTGAAGATACTCAGTTGAGTGCTGAAAGACCGTGCTGTTCAAAAGACGCGGTCGTTCAGCCAAGGAAGAGCCCACGGAAAACTGAAGCAGGAAAGAGTAGATCTGTGGGAGGTACGAAGAAGTCCCCAGGCTACTCACGTAAGGCTGAGGCAACCAAGCTTACCGGTAATTTGCGGCAAGCGAGGAAGAAAGTTTCATCGGCGGCGCTTTCCAAAAAGCGAAAATAATGAGGGATGCCCTTAAAATAATCCAGGCAAATCTGCACAGGGCTAAATGTGCGTCGGCCATTCTTAGCCGCAGATTTGCCACTGAGGATAATAGCCTGGGGCTCGTACAAGAGCCCTGGGCTTTTAATGGGGGAGTCAGAGGACTTCAAAATAAGGCGTGTAAGTTGGTGTACGCGGCTGGGGAAAGGCCCCGGGCCGTTATTTTGATAAATTCTAAAATCACCTTCTTTCCCATTACAGAGTTCATCACTAGGGACCTGGTGGCTGTTAACGTCAAACTAAGCACTGATGTTGGTATAAGGGAGGTGATATGAGCCTCTGCTTATTTCCCAGGAGATTTGGAATGTATACCACCCTTGGAGGTTCAAAACTTCATCAGGTTCTGCCGAGAGAAGGGTCACCATTTTATTATTGGCTGTGATGCGAATTCACACCATGAGGTGTGGGGCAGCACGGATAACAACGATAGGGGTGAGTACCTTCTCAACTTTCTTATTAGTAATAATGTGGCTGTTGCCAATAGAGGCAACAGACCCACTTTCATTAATGCCATAAGGTCGGAAGTATTGGATATTACTTTGTGTGATACATTTACGTCTGGTCTTGTGAGGGACTGGCATGTATCGGACGAGGTATCCTTGTCCGACCATATGCATATTAGGTTTGACCTGGCTAGTTCTGCTAGGCTCAATGATAGGCCAACAATTTCTAGGAGGGTAAATTGGACCCTATTCAGGGAAAGACTGGCAAGAGAGGTTGACTTGCTGCCAGATTCTGTATGGTCAGTGGACGAACTGGATCTGGCGGCAGACCAATTACAGTCGACAATAAGGTCCTCACTGGACAGCAGTGTGCGTCATAGTGACCATACGGCTGCGCGTAAAGTGCCATGGTGGAACGACACTCTGGCAAAGATGAGGAAGACAGTGAGGGAAACTTGAATAGGGCCAAGCGCACGTTCGAGTGGCATGTCTATAGGGGCAGTCTCACAGAGTAAAATAGGGAGATTAGGAGATCCAAGAGGGAGACGTGGAGGGCATTTTGCCAGTCCATTGAGGAGCTGCCGGCTTTGGCCCGGCTTCAAAAGTCTCTCACTGTGGATCACTCTAACGGCATAGGGTCCCTGAGTACGGGTACCGGAGGGTACACTCAGTCTAGGAGGCAGACCTTGGATCTCTTGATCGGAACGCACTTCCCCGGTTCCCAAGAGGTGACTCCTGTACGGAGGTGTTGGGATAGTCCCATACCTGGTCGTATTACCAGGAGAATCAGAGGTCTTGCGGGTAGGATATTCACTCCAGACAGGGTCTTGTGGGCTATTGGCTCATTTAAACCCTATAAGGCTCCAGGTAGGGATGGGATTTTTCCAGCTCTCCTGCAGAGGAGCTCTGACATAATAGTGTCGAAACTTATTGTAATTTTCAAGGCCAGCTTCGGTTTTGGTTACATACCACGAGCTTGGCGGGAGGTTACGGTTATCTTTATACCAAAGGCAGGTAGGCCTAGTGACCTTCCAAAATCATATAGACCTATTAGCCTCTCATCCTTTCTTCTAAAGACTATGGAGAGGCTGATAGATGTTTATATAAGGGAGACGTATCTTGTGGAACGTCCCCTGCATCCAAATCAATTCGCTTATGTGAAGGGCGGATCGACTGAGGGTGCAATATTATCTCTCCTTAAAAGTATTGAGAAAGCTTATTCGGACAGAGAAGTTGCTCTTTGTGCCTTCTTGGATATCCAGGGTGCTTTTGGCAATACGGGCTTCGACTCCATTACCGATTCGCTGAGGCGGAAAGGCGTGGAGGAGCCAATTATAGCCTAGATTGGGTCCATGCTTAGGGGCAGAGTTATCAGCGCGTCCCTTGATGGAGAGGAATTGACCGTGTTGGCGTCGAAGGGATGCCCTCAGGGTGGAGTCCTTTCTCCATTGCTATGGACGATTGTAGTTGATGACTTACTCGCCACATTGTCTCAAAGGGGAATCGGTGTGATTGGTTACGCTGATGACCTTGTTTTGACAGTTAGTGGAAAATTTGAGGCCACATTATGTGAACTTATGGCTGATGCTCTAAGGAAAGTGTCAGACTGGTGTTCTCAGGAAGGACTCTCAGTGAATCCTTCGAAAACTGTAGTTGTACCTTTTACGAAGAGATATAAGCTGACGTGCGACTGTATCTCTTTTAGGGGTACTGCTATTATGTTCTCTAAGGAGGTTAAATATCTAGGTGTCATTCTGGATAGAAGGCTTACTTGGAATTCGCACGTTCGTGCTGTCCAGACTAAGGCGACAAAGGCACTTTGGGCATGTCGCTCTTCTTTCGGCAAGATTTGGGGTCTATCGCCAAGGATGACACTGTGGATTTATACCGCCATCGTTCGGCCCATAATTACTTATGCGGCAATAGTTTGGTGGAAAAAGACTGAAGAGTCTACCACCATGAGGAAATTGGGCAAGATACAGCATCTTGCTTGCCTTGGAGTAACAGGGGCAATGAGAACTTCATATTTATGTGATGAGGGTGGCCACGTGTTCGGCGGCAAAAATGCTCGTAAGAGCACCTCGAAATGAGTCGAGGAACCTGGCCATTCTTCACAAGGTAGTCAGGAATCCAATTTCGGTCTTGGATGCCATGCCTTCGGAACTATGCTTTGGCAAGAGATTCAAGGTTGAGGTACCAGACCGGGAACGTTGGTCTACTGGGCATTTGACTCGAAGTGAGTTCGACCTAAACTGGTACACCGATGGTTCCAAAATGGACAGTGGAGTAGGAGCTGGGGTCTATGGACCCAATCGAAACCTGTCAATTCCACTAGGGAAGTCACTGAGTGTTTTCCAGGCTGAAATCCTAGCCATAACCGTATGCGCTGAGATTAACCTGGATATTGGGCTCAGGGGCAAGACAATTAATATATTCTCGGACAGTCAGGCTGCCTTAAAGGCGCTTGACTCTCATCGTGTGACATCTAGGCTTGTCAAATATTGCTACGACACGTTGCAAAGACTATCGCTAAGAAACAGGGTGCAGCTGTTCTGGGTACCTGGACACTGTGGCATAAGCGGGAACGAGGAAGCGGATGCATTGGCTAGGGAGGGGTCTGCGACGTCTTATATTGGTCCGGAGCCCTGCTGTGCGGCACCGCTTTCTACTATTCTCAAATTAATTGGTGAATGGGAAGTTGGCAAGTGTTTGGAACACTGGAACGCCCAGTCGGGTCTGAGGCATGCCAAGGCTGCGATCCGTCCACGATTTGGGGGTAAGTCGGATGTTCTAAGGCATAGGAGACCGGACCTGAAGATCCTTACGGACTTCCTTACGGGTCACTGTAGTGTGAGAGCGCATCTTATGAGGATGGCGATGACAGACGTAGATACTTGTAGACTTTGTATATTTTGAATTAATATGTAGGAACGATTTGAGGGCACAGTCATCTCACGTAGAATTGATTTGAATTGGCCAACGAGATCGTGCGATTAACCCCATTGTACTCTTCTTTGTTGAGTTTTCTTAAATCGCAAGTGTATGCGAATAAGCAAAAAAGTAAAGTGATTCTGAAAGCCTATAGTGGTTCTTATTGGTAAATTATAGCCCAATTAATGCGCAGGAGTTATAGTCAAATGCGCTCTAACTATACAAGCCGTGTCGGACATTTGAATGATGTTCTATTCTACACATAAGGACATCAATCTTGGTAATGAAAAATTGTAATGTTTATTGTTTAGAAGTCGAATAAAAAAAAAATATATATATATAAAATTTTATGATACGAGTACATAATCAAATGAATACATTTTTGATATTCAACATCTCCCCTCAGAGTCTACTTTGATTTAATATTTGAACAGGACTGAAACATTCTTACAACATTCTAAGGGCCTATAAAGTGTCCGATAGTTAAATGTAACTTTCGTTAACGGGAGAAATAAAGTGACCTTTAAATGCTTTTCGTTGTTACAACTTACCTTTAAAATAAAAGTTATATTTTTTTTTAAAATACGGCAATACCAGAACGGATTACTTTTAGCACTAAATTTGTTTAAAAGACATCAAGTGGCAAGAACACGCATGTTTACATGAAAAAATAAACAAAAATATTTTATGAATTGTGCACTGTTAAGAACATACATATATACATTTGTTATTTTATTACATATATTTATTCAGAAAAACAAGAAAACATATATTCATACATACATTTATATAAAGTTAGTTTATTTGACACAATTAATAACAAATCGCTTACACAATATTTTCTTTATATAGTTGCTTATTGCACATTTCGTTTAGTTTATTTTTTTTTTTTGTATTAATTTGTTAATTGCATACATTTAAGTTCATTAACCACTGCTAATAATAAAAAACTGTTTGTAAACTTATTGTTTTAAAAGGTTCATTAACACCATTTGAAATTAGGTCATAATTTGTGTAAAGTTAAGCATTTGTATTTTCATTTAATTATTGTATGCTAAGCATTTTATCATATATTAATTTTATATAAAAAAAGGTAAAAAATAAAGAATCTTATAGTCGTTTTTTAGTAATCAATTTTGTTTTACTATCTGACGGCCTCCTTCAAGATACAAGTGCTTGTAAGGAATATCATTGGATTTTAGTGCCAGTTCAAATTTATATGTTTGAATTGATCACCACTAAATCCTTCCAATTAACATGCACTAAAAACACTTAACAACAAAAAAATGTGTTTTACATTCCATTTTTATTGAATTTACTTCTTTGTTGACAAAATAAACAAAATATTTTTGTTAATATAACAACGAACAAGAAATATGGCAGCCTCAATAAAATATCGTAAGTTCAAAAATTTAAACCTCACGTTAATAGTTAAAGGTAAGGCAATCCCAATAACTTTGTAGTTCACTTTTAGGTTAAAGTTTAGTTGTAATAACCAAAAGTAATTTAACTGTCCGATAACATCCTACTTTTAACAAAAGGCAAGTTTGTTGAGAGCAGCCATTTCTCCTGTTGGTAAGTATTCAATACTTCTTTCGTCTCTTTCGATAGTTTCTCGCACGAAATGATGCAGAATGTCTACGTGATTGGTTCTGTTGTGGAATATAGGGCTTTTGTATAATTTTGATACTCCTCGATCATCATTATATATTACTACTTGTCCCTGCAAAGGCAAAATTTTGAAAAGTAAACATTTTAAATTAATTGCTTCTTTAGTCGACTCTGATATAGACATAAATTATGCTTCTGTAGTTGACAGGGCAGCTATTTTTTGCTTTCTTGCTTCCTATAACCTGTATACAAACAACGACCGCCTACTGATGCACCCCAATCTGTGTGTGCAAATCCATCTGATTGTCTGTCTGTTTTTTATAAATCTTAATGTTCAACTCGGAGTTAATTTTAAGTAGTTGGGAACCCTTTTTTCGACAATCAAATGCTGCATTTCCAAATTTGAGTTAAATTGACTTAATAAAATTACTGCGTGTGATGTTCATTCATTCACGATTAACGATCCAATCAGGCTTTGATACACAGAGGGAAAAAAGGCGTTCTAAAATTATTAACCAAGGGTATCAAATTAAGAACAAATTGTGAACAATATTTCGTTAATTTTCGGTACCAAATCAAGCATAATGCGTTATTAATATGAGAAAAAATGGCACAAAATACCATAAGTTAACAAATCAAGAACAACCGGTAGTAAAATCGTGAACAATTGTATAAAAATATCATAAGTTAATAAAAAAAAATAAAAAAATCGATACCAACCGTTAACGAAGTAAGCACAAACGGACTTAACTCAATTTTAATACCAAATATTATCAATTTAGGTAGTTTTCTACCACTTTTTTTTCTAAGTGTATGGCAAATCTTTAGCCTCTATGATTTCTTTAATTGATTTAGGACACATTTTTCTTGAAAGATTGATTCTATATGCCGCCTTCTTTAGTAATATGGTAGTGAATTTAAAAAAAAAAAATTATATTTTAGTAAATAAATTATTGTGTTTGCATAAATACATAATTAACCAGTACAACCCTTTTTCAGAGTTACGGCCATATTGTATGCGTTTATTTTTTTCCATGAGTAATGGGACCTATAGTCTAACTAGGGTATTCAATTATTCGACTTTTTTCTTTGGTCGATTAATCGAGTGAGTAATTATTCGGGTTTTTTTCTTTTCGATTAATCAAATAAAATTTCAAAATTGTTCGATTAATCGTATTTTGTTTTATATAAAATAACATACCAATTTTGCGTATTATTAAAACATTTTGTTCAAAAAAACAAATAATAATAACCAAAAACATAGTAATGTGTAGTGTAGAAAATGTAATGAGATCGTATATTTTACTTTCGAACATATTATTGAAAAACTAAACCATAAATAATTCATTAAATAATTTTAATATTTGAGATCATATATATAACGATTTAATATATAAAAGTAATAATTTACTACTTCGTGTGCAATAAAAATATTAAATAAGTAAATAAAAATAATTCATATTATGAGTTAAAAATTAGTTAAAAAAAGTGTGCCCTTCTATTAAAGTAGTCTTTTAAAAAAAGGATATAATTTATATATTTAGCTCTCAACCGATTGTTTTCTTTAGTTTTAATAAAACTCGATTTTGAGAACACTCTCTCGCTGATTGTAGATGTTGGAGAAATTGAGAGAAGTGCATGGAAAAGAATATACATATAATTTTTCGGTTCTGTTTTTAGTTTTTTCTAAATATAAGAAATCACCCATTAAATCGTTGCAGCCTCTTTTAGGTTTTTTAAAATTTCGTACACTTTTAATTGCTTAATTGAATTGTGATAATAGATTATTTTCGTTTATTTCAATTAAATCTTCTGCAATCATATCATCGTCTGGCACATTTTGTTCCATATTTTCTAAAAACATTCTCAAAAACAATTTGTTTGCAAAATCTTTTATTTCAGATTTTGTGCAATATTTTAAAAAAGTGAAAATGTACCAGAATCTAGATATAAAATAATGTACTAAGTAGTTTTACACGTCTTTCATTTATTCGAATCTTAAGCCTTTCTAATAAATAATTTGAAAAAGGATTGTTTGCATTTTCCATTGTATTAATAACAAATTGTATAATGCCTTCTAAATCTATCAATGTAGCAGTATTTTACAACACTTAGGAAGTTTATTAATACCATTTATTATTTCTATAAATAAAGTATTTTTTTATATGGATTAATCGATTAATCGTAGGGAATTATTCGAGTTATTCGTTATTCGAAATTTGACTATTTTTAATTGTTCGAACAATTATTTGAACAAAATTCTTCGATTAACGATTAATCGTTTGAATACCCTAAGTCTAACTTCGAGTCCGCACGATAGACTTGAGTTATCAGTTACTCTCAGAGCTTTTAAAAATTTGTTGTGATCTTTTATTTATCTATAATTGAACTGACTGAAATTTTCCGCTTTTTCTGCCTCCTTTGGCTGTCTTAAAATTCATAGAATTGTTAAATTTGCATAACAAATGATAAAACGATGTATAAAACGTTCTAAAATTTTCATTTCAAACAATGACTGAATTGCTGTTTCTAGATGCTGTCCTTGTTGTTGCAGTCCAATAGCTTCAGAACGTGGAGTCGGTTGCTCGTCTTTATTTTCTGCAATAAAGTCTAATGCATCAGTTATTGCAAATCACTCTCTTTCTAAAGCATAATGCATTAAGTCGTTTAAGAGAAATTTTTGAGTATAAAATTTATCCGCTACACCAAGATTTTCCAGCGATGTCTATATAAATAATATATGAAATATTAGATTTTCTTCGGGTATAGATTTAGCTACAGAAGTAACTACTTAATTTAAAGAATAGGCAGCTCAAGACAATTAATTTTTTCAAATAATTGATTTTCGTAAGATTGACCACGGGAGTTCATTACGTCCACCCACCATTTTTCTAAAGTGTTTAAAGCGGCCATTTTAAAGCCTTTAGATTTGTGACCAGTATTTGGTATAAATTTCAAAAATATTTCAACGGTTTCAATATTATAGCAAATTAATTGACATGAACAATATCAGGGGCCGAATTACCACATACGTGAACGAGTAAGCTGTCGTATCGAATGAAATTTCGTCACGTATCAAATGGATGGATTATCGCATTCGATAGCAGACGTATCGAAATTTTTACACAATGTGTATCATTCTCAGGTGAATGACACTTAAAAGAGCAAAAAGTGTGTATATGTTTAATACAAAATAAAAATAAAAAAACAAAACCAATTTTTTGAAGTTATCTAAATAAATAAGTGAATTTTAATATATTAAAAACCAAAAATTATAAAAGAAATGACTACACTCTTATCGCTGTGCTCATCGTCTTCGGATTCTGAAGATGATTATAACACAGTACGTATCAGAAAAGAAACGAGGTGTAAAAGCGATCCAATGTCCTTGCCGTCCAATGCGTAAGTAAATTAAATCTTCCATAAGAATTCAGCTTAAGAGCAAGTTCATCTCATAAGCTTTTAGCCGTTGCTTTTTCTTGGCTACAATTTGGCAACATATTTTTGGCCAAATTAGGATGATCAACCATGTACTGCGCCATAACATCTTTTTGTTTTTTATTTATTTTGTTGATGTTAGTATTATAAACAATTATAATTTTCTTTGATTGTTTTAAAATTTAAATATTAAATAATAATATTATTATTAAATATAAATCTAATAATAATATTATTAAATAATACTTTAAATATTATAATAAACTTACATTTTATTTTTTTTTTGCACACAAAATGTTTTCGATCAGTCTTGAGCAAACGAGTAAAATGTAAACAGCTGGCATTATACCCTCGTTAACGTATGCTATCATCTCAAATTTCGATAGTACTTGTTCGATAGCGAGTGGTGTAATCTCAAAAAGAAAAATTACAAACGATGTAACGACACGTTTTCGCTGGTTGCTGGGGTAGTTCAGCGGCGTCCAGTGGTTACATAAAAAAAAAACTTCGTGGAAGTTTGTTTAAATATTTATTCACAAAAATAGTTCTACTCACTAAACTATTATAGAATTTAAATATTTAATAAAATAATAAAAAAAAAATTAATTATATGCCCTAAGCCGGCTAAATTAATATTCGTCAAGTACTACTGTCCAATGAAGTAAACGGGTGTCAGAACAACAATCAAAAGGCCTACGCACTGAATGACCGTTGCTCCAACAGCCTGTTAGTCTACGTCAGTCCAATTTGTCCAGTTAAACCAGTGGAGGTGCCAGAACAACAATCAAAAGGCCTACGCACAGAATGACTACTGTTCCTTAGCCTCCACGTTTTATGTAAGTCAGTACTAGGAAAGATTTTCCCGAACAACAATTGTAAGGCCTACGCACAGAACAATTGCCGTACAGGCTCTCCCAGTCAGCTGCCGATGTGCTGCTGATAAATAAATTTTATACTAGTGTGGTCTACCACGCCACTAGTATATTCATTTATTTTTCTCTAAGCGAAAGTCAATGTTATTAAAAAATAAAACCGACCTCACTTAGCAGCAGCTCATCACCAACTAACTCTCTACTCAGTTGCGCTTGCTTATTAATGCAAAAATATTAATAGACAAATGCAAACAAATGTGTTCGCACATTTGCCCATATCAAACATGTTGTATCATACTCTACACAATATCATTTAGAGAGTAAGCAATCACCACTGAGCAGAGAGGCTTTGTATGTAAATTGTATGTAATACCACAACCGTTAATAAAAATAACTAAAAGTAGATAATAACTCTTCATAACAATTTTATATGAAATTCCTTTTGCACAGTGGGACTTATAAATTCAATAAACAAAACATTTTTATATCATTAATATATAAAAAAAAATACTTGCAATAAGAAATAATAAAATAACTCTATATAACTCAATACTATTGTATTGTATAATATAATAATATATAATATATATCCGTATCATTCAATACTATTGGTAAAAGTAAAAAAAATAAAAATAATCAGATTGGTGTCTTGGACGAGTCGGTGATATGGATACGGTGTGGACAAAAACAAGGTCGCCGCCTTTTGTCGTCACAACGATTTTGCTCGTTCACGTATGCGGTAATTCGGCCCCAGATTTGAAATCTACAAAATTCTTAGCCAATTCCAACTCAATAGTACTGGGTTGTACTACTAATTAAAACTAATGGCAAATTTGAATTACTTTATACAGTCAGAGAAATTTCGTATTTGATTAAAACAAAACTTAGTAAAATAAATTTTTAATTTATATTGATCTTTCTTGCACTCTTTTTCCTTAAGATTTTAGAGCCTTTGAATTGTGCCGCCCTAGGCCAGGACCTAACGAGAGTAAGGCGTAAATCCACCACTGTATACGCAAAATGTATATGAAGGAAATACAGTGCAATACATATGTATATCCAATTTAGGTCGACAGTAAGTGACTAACAGTCTCTCGTATATAGTTTCTATCGACGTAAAAAGGTCATAAGTCTTTAATGGAAATATCCATTTGATTTAATTTTCTAAAAAAATTTATTTTCTGTTTTACATTTCTGGCAAACAATGTGTAATAATTGCCTTCGCTAAGAGAGTGTAGGGTGTATTATAAATCTGATAGTAAAGACGTTGATATCATGTTAATTATTTTTTTTTTTTTTTGTAGTTTTTGTTTTGATGAAAAATATTTCCAGTTTTAATGTTTCGATTGAAAGAATCTGAATCGAATATTGAACGCTTACTTGATGCTGTGGCATATTCTTGTCTGTAATATGGTAGTTGTTGTTTGTGTCGTTGTTGTTTGTATTATGTTTTAGCCGCTTGTTTTAATTTCGTATCAATTTTTGATATTGAGACAAACATACATATACAGTCATATGTGTATATGCATTGGTATACTTATAGTGTTGCATGCATCTCACTCCGTCTGTTTATTTTAAATTGCCTTTCACAAATAATGGCATGAATATGCATGTGCAACACCCTGATTGATTAATTGATATCACACAAGTTAATTGCATTTCTTTTGATGTATAAATAATTTATTAATTTTGTTGTTTATTTTTGAAATTGTTTGGAATGGATTTAAAAATGTAAAAATAAAATAAAAACTAAGATGTACTGGTTTCTTACGCCTAACGATTAACTTTTGATTTTATTTTTTCTCTCCTTAATGGTTTTGGCTTTTACACTTTTTGTTTCTGTCATATCTACAGGCACAAGAAATTTATGGACATTTAGGCCAGAAATCAATGAAATAAAATGTTTGCAATATGTTTCCCAGTACTGGCCATTTGTTTTTATTTTAAAGTTATAATACTCGCATATGCATATATTTTAACTGGAAATTTAAATAATGATTGGGTGTGTATTAATTTGATTGCTTGGAGTTCCCCAGTGGTCTAGTTGGTTGTGTGCTAAACTGCTAGTGTGAGGGTTGTGGTTGATTCCCACCAAAGACCCTGGTCTATGACACTAGAACGATCAAAGGTCTTAGGCACTCGTCTCTTAATAATTAAATATAATATTAAGTCTGTATTATAGTTTAAATAATTAAAAAAATTGCGTTACTTTTGTAGGTACAGTTTAACTGGATATTCGTTAGAACACGAAAGAGTGATTTTTTTTTCTTTTTTATTAAATTGGTTTTGCAAGTTTTGTTGTAAAAATTCTTAATTTTTCTGTTTACAATTTCTGAAGCCTTCAGAGAAAGCAATGGTTATTGTTGAAATTTTTTTTAGATGTGGGAACGTTTTTAACCTTTCACTTAATAAAATCCTAAAAAAAAAATATTTAATAATAATAAATCTCTTTTTTCAAGCTTAAAGCTTTTTTATATTAATATTAAGTATTGTATGAAATTTAATAGCCTAAGATCCTAAATACTGGTATTCTTATGAGAATTAACATCCGTTAAGGAATATGTACAAACACTAGCAGATCTGAGCTAGTTTTCGACCCAGCTACGAAAGGTATCATCAGAGTTTTTTGTGTTATACATATTCATAGTTTTATATTTCTATTTAAAGCACAATCTATTGGAAATAATTTATGTGAATTATATTTGAATGTTATTCTCACCAGTATTTTTTCCTTTTGAACTAAAAATTTTTGAAATTCAACTATTTGTTGAAATTTATTCAAATTCAACATATTTTTCAACGTAATTGTTACCATATTCTAAGTAACTGAATTACCCATTTATTTTTAATTTACCCTTTATTACCAATTTTTAATCAGTAATGGGTTATGTGTTGTGGCCAGCAAATTTATAATTAGTAGCCCTGGGTTCGACACCCAGCTCCGACATCTTAAAAAAAAGAAATAATGAAAAAATATTTCCTTCGGCGACAACCTCTCAGCAGTCTTCTGGCAAAAGCTCTGAGAGTAACTAATTGCCATGAACAAGCTTCTCAAGGCCCGGTACTCATGGATAAAAATTGACACACAACATGAGTGCTGCGAGAAGCTAGGCCGTAATCCTGACACAGGGTTGTAAAGGTCACTTATGTATGTCTTTATTTGTCGCATAGTGTAATTATAACATGTTAGTCGACATATTCAATATCATGTGTCGAATCTACAATTACACCAAAACTCCATAATCTGAATATTTAATTAAAGTAAAAATTAGCCGCATAAATTTTTTACTCTAAATTGCTCTTGCACTCTTTTACATTTAAATTTTAGATCCATTTAAATTATGCCGTTTTAGGCCAGGGCCTACTGGTTCTAGGCGTAAATCCACCACTGAGTGAATACTTGGTTGTTGATTGAAATTAAAGGGGATTTATCATTTTGTAACGTGGCGTTACAAAAGTATAATATATATAGACATATAAAATAAACCAGGTGTCTGTACACCAACCACATACACTGCTGCTATCGGGTAAATGTAATAAACAACAACAACTCTAGTTATTACAAGCATAAACAGCAGAATGACCATCAAACCTACGGACACCGCACAAAGAGGAATTGGAAGATTAATAATAATACTAATGATAATAACAATATGTATATTTCATGTAATGGGATTGTAATGACATGATGGAGCATATAATTCTCATTGAGGTAAAGTATATTTTTGTATAAGTAAACAGAGTTTGATGGATGAAATCGAGAGTGGGTACACGACGGCCAATAGCCCGATACTTACTCCCCGGCGTCTTCGACACGTTGCGTAGATTTAAGATCGTAGATTTAGGATCATAGCTGTAATTTTAATAATAGTTATTTTTTAATTTAGCTGAATACAAAAGCTTCCGAATTCCTTTTGCATTCGTATATTAAGTATTTTGCCGAGTATAAAAATTACTTTTATACTCGTACTAACCGTAGCTGATGACAAGAGCTCCCGAATTCCTCTTACACTCGTATTAGACGTAGCCGAAGTATTTTGCCGAGTATAAAAGCCCCCGAATTCCTTTTATACTCGTACTAACCGTAGTCGACTACAAGAGCCCCCGAATACCTCTTGCCATCGTGGTACCTTATATTTCCAAATCTTGGAGTAACAATTATTATAAATCCGACCTCTGTTTTCTCATATTTCTCGTTATCTAGACCAGGTGATTGTGCGCACATCCCGAGGCCAACATCGTAGTCATAGTGATAGAACGAGACAATAGTATTCCTGAAAGCAGAGACAACATAACTGATAACACCATCATGCAGGTCGTGAATCTGTTCTATAGAATAAGTAGTATATAAGTTAGTTTAAGGTTTCGGTAATAAAGCTTTGTTCATATTATATTACACGAAAGGAGTTTTGTTTAAAGGAAGCAGACCTTTAAGTTCGAACCTGGACAGACTGAGTCATACCCCAGCTGGAAACATAAACTGTATTACAATTTGGTTAAACATATTATTTAAAAGACCACTTTTAGACTTACTTCAATGTCTTGTTATTATATTTTGATTTTTTTATATGAAACCCCTAACTAATAATTTTAATTTCTTTAAATAAATTGTCATCTCTTAGCGTGTATGAAAAATGGTATACAGACGTTTTTAAGAACAACTATTGTCTTTCCTATTTGTAACCCTGACATAATCTCATATCTATTATGTTCGATGTTTATTAAAATAAAATAAATTTTATATTTTCAGCAACTATTGTCTTGTTTAACAGATTCATACTCTATCTTTCCTGATCCGATTTTTGCTATTTTTAAAATCCTTTAAGAAACTAAAAAAACAAATATATGTAACTACATACATATGTATGCATGTATATAAACATTTTTTAGTAAATAATTTTCTCTCTATGTCTTGCTTGTTTCCATTTCTTCATTTATTTATTGCTAACAAACGAAATATTTGTCTTTTATCTATTCATTCATTCAGTTGTCCATGTTGATGTCCAGACATCCATCCATCTTAGCTTCTAATTGCTTTATAGCTTTAGACATAAGAAGATACATGAATTGGCAAATAGACCATTGGAAAATGTGAAGACTATGAATATTGGTAGCAAATAAAATGTATGGCTGACTGATAGACTGGCTAACTGAACTTAAGTGTGAGAGGGTTAGTAACTGAATAAGTAATTTTCCATTACAAAAGCACTGTTGTTGGCCATCCTCTATGATGTTTTTTTTTTTCTTTTTTGTGTTATGAATGCAAGTAAAAGTTTTCTTGTCACAGTTGATGTTGTTGTTGCTCATCAGGAGAAAGACATCTTTTACACAAAATGCAATATATTAACTGTGACGTGTTTGCAAAGCTATTTAAAGGAATGAGATAATTTTTTGAATTAAAGTGACCTTCATAGGATGTAAATAGACTGCATTCATGTTTTAACTTCTTTAAATTAGTTTTTCTCCTTCCTAAATCCTATAAATTAATGTGTTTGTCTTACCAAATCGTCGTTCGACACTACAACCATTTTATTGGATTCATAAAAAAGGAATAAACACACGAAGCAGTTTAACAGAAGGATATCTAGAGTCCAAGGTTTTTTATATTAACTTGAATTAAGCATTTTTTCATACTAGATATAAAATTAAGCATATTTTTCACCATTACTTCAGAAGTGTTTAGGATTTTCTAGCATATTGCAGTTACTCTTAATGCATTTCAATCTATATATATAATTTC
Organism: Metopia argyrocephala; assembly: GCA_963576795.1. Classification (NCBI taxonomy): domain Eukaryota; kingdom Metazoa; phylum Arthropoda; class Insecta; order Diptera; family Sarcophagidae; genus Metopia; species Metopia argyrocephala. The sequence continues at coordinate 10,081,695 of OY756211.1, forward strand.
GTTGTTTGTCCGGATGTATGTCCAATTCACTTTCCGCTGTTTTTTAAAGCCGTCTGACGTCGCAGAAAGCTGAAATTTTCCATACTTGAAGCACATTTGCTCCACATTTGCAATACGGAGCCAGATTTTTGATTTTTCGACTGTGGTCGGTGGGTGTGGCTATTGTCCCTGGTAGGGAAAAGCTTTATTCTTATTCTTATAATAGTGGTAATCACTCCTCGCTGCAAACGCGGAGTATCAAAACTCGCATCTCTCCCTAGATTTAGTTGTTGGTTCCTCATTCGCGAAGATCCATCCGAAAAAAAACGCAAAAGTTCTAGTCGCTCGTCATTTTAATTTAAATTTTTTGAATTTACGCCGAATATACTGTGTGAGAAATGAAAATGAAAATATTGTCGTTCCACAATATCCTTAATAAAAACTTGATTTTTCATCCGATTTTTTCAAAATACGTTTTAGGTTAATTAAATAAAACATTCCAGATCTTCAATATAACGTAGAAAAAAAAAAATAAAAATAATTGCAAGTTTTGAATTTTTATAAAAATTGAATGCTATCGAACAACGTGCAGTTGCCGTTATTAAGCAGTTTCTTGGCAAAAAACGAGTAGCCAATTATAAATATATTGTCCCAGAAATGATTTCGGCATATGGCGAAATGGGCATATTAATGTCGCTAAAGATCCATTTCTTCCACAATCATTTAGATTTTTTCCCTGACGATTTAGGAGTTTGTAGAGATGAGCATGGCGAAAGGTTCCATCAGGATATTGCGGCTATTAAAAAGCGATTTAAAGACAAGCCATTACGCATATGCTTGGCAAATACTGCTGGTCTATTTGTCGCGATCCTGACGCAAATGCTTACAAACGCAAAAATAAAAGGCCTGAATTTCTTTAATAGCATTGAACTTTTTAATTTTGATATAACAAAATTAATAAAAAATTCGGTATTTTAACGAACTGAAACTGTTACAGAAAAAATTCAGGAAAACTTGAGAATTTATAAAGATATATTCTTAAAAAAATTTGACGTAATACAGACATATCCACGAGCCTTATACTTTATACATAAAAAAATTCTGAAGTGTACATGAAAATCGCCGATATACGTGTATTTTTATTTTTTCTCCCCTTTCCGAAAAAGCATATTTGGTTTATAGGACAGAACAAAAGCTCGTTTTTGTAACGCGGTGTATTAGATATAATATTGTTATTTCTCAATGATGATGAGAAAACTAATTTCCTATATAGATAGTCGGGCTTTTTACTTAGTTATTATGATTTTATGTAGAAAAATAAGATTCTTCACCTTCATATAGTCATCAAAGTTTCAAAGTCGCATTACATCCAGCAAAGATCTCAAAGGCGTATAGGAGAATGGGCACTAAATAAGTCTTAGGACGTATCATCCTAATCCTCACAGGAGTAAAATACTGCCTCTGCCATAAGGTCCTCATCTTACCATAAATCTGGCCACATACTTGACTTATGTGATCTGACCACGTTACCGAAAGAAAACTTTTCCATGCATTTTGTACTACAAATGTTATTTGTTTTATGAAAAGTTTGTCTTTCAACACATTAACCACTAGATCACGGCGACTACATAAAATTTATTTAGTGAATCTGATTATTTATTTTTGTTTAATTTTGGCGTTTAGTGGTAATCCTCCGAGCCATAATGACACTTTACCATCGAAAAGAAGCTTATCTCCACAAATGGGTATAAGCAGACCGTCATTGCAGTCAATTATGCACAATAATTTGGACTTATTCCCATAAAAAATACAAATGGCCAATAAACTGAATGCTGTAGATTTGTCGATTGACTTGGAATTTTTCCAGATGATGTTTCATATGTTTGATGAGAAAATCCATATTCCGTTGGCCCGCCAGGTCTCCTGATCTTACTTCATCTGACTTTTTCTTGTTGGCTTTGTAGCAAACAGGAAGCCTACAAACCAAAACTAAAAAATGTTAATGAACTAAAGCAATCCATTCGAGAAACAATTGCGGTTATTCCTGTCTAAACTCTCCAAATAGTACTGAACAACTTCTTTGTACGAGGCAGCACATGCATCATCTCGCAGTGGGATATTTAAATTCCATTATTTCTAAAACCAATCAAGCTACATTTAATAAAATTCAATAAGCTTTAACATGAATAAAAGAAAAATGAATTCCATACACTGAAAAAAAAGAGTTATTTGAGTTTTTTAATGTAGCAATATTCATCAGACACCCTGTATTTTACCAGTACTTATGGTTGTTAAGAAACTTAAAAAGCAATTTTTTTTTTGTAAATAAGATTTAATTCTTTTGCATGCCTCTAAATTTTGTAGGATTGTGTGTGTTAAAGTGCATTTCAGATTATCTCGGTATGTGTTACTAAGTTTTTACATTTTCTTTAATTTTCTTTCGTTTTTTATTTGTATTTAGTAGGAGTTCATTACTTGTATTTTTCAATATTATTTGTAGCTTTTCTTTCAATTCTTTTTTCATTTTATTTTATTTTAGTTGAGTTTACATCCATAGTGCTTCAATTATTTTACTTCTTGTAGAAGTAATTCTGGTTGTTGTTGTCGTTTCTTATATTACAACAGCATATTATTTTAAAATTTTTGCAATATTTAAACTGTACTTCGTCCTTAAACTATTTGACAGTCATCGGTTTAGACATCCATCCTTCTTGTTCTTATACGAATACAACTGTATTGCATAAAACTGTTGACATGTCTTGCATTTGATATTTCCAATTACAAATACTTGCACAAATTGGTATGTACATACAAACAAATACTCACGAGAGGCGGTACAAAAACCTGGACTTATTCAATTTTCTGCCAATTAACTGAAAGTGTAATACTGTTTCCCTGTTGTTGGCTCTTGACGCAAGGTTCAGAAAACTTGGGTTATTAACTTTATGCTAACCATCTATTGAGATACATCTGCTAAGGCTAAGAAGATAAGAAATAATAAGATCGTTGGCACTGTACAAGCACCGAAAATGGCAAATGTTCTGGAAGCCTAGTATAGATGCATGTAGACAGCGACCAAATCGATATGGTATTGAGCGATCTACGATGAAAAGCTACACATCTGGCTCAGTGCTTTTAACTTTCATAATATCTTGGGTATGAAAAGACTTTCCTTAAAATGTGTGCCACATTAGTTTACAATAGACCATAAAGAAGTTTTTAGCGTTATTTAATCGCAGTATGAACGAAGCTTTTGCACTGTTTCGTCACTGTAACCAAAACGTTGAAGCATCAAAATTAAATTTTGGGCAAAGTTGTTTTTCAATGTTGGAAGGATATTTAAGTATATCGATTCATTGGAACATCGCCGCAATGTGGCGTATATTTCAATAATTTGTCGGTAGTAGAGCGGTGCTCCCATTAAATAAAAAAAAATTGGATTCCAATAACAACACACTCTTTCAGAGTAACCATAGTTGTTATAAAACTATATTAGTACAAGGCACTGCCTTCTTGAGTACTGGTCTCACAAAAAATAGCAATAAACACAGGAAGTTTTGTAAAGCAAATGGGCACACGAAGGCCCAGTCAATTAAGCCATGGCAACCATTTTTGGTATGTTCGCGGTATAAACCAACTTAAGTAAACTTATTGGATAGAATTAACGAGGAAGTGAAATTGAAAGTGTTAACATTTGCAGGTGTTCTTAGATACGATCTGTGTTTTAATTGAAAATGTATGGGCTTATTGACCGACTCTCGTACATGCAAACAATAACATTTTACACTTAAATTAAGTTTATTCTAGTAAAACGTCATTTATTTGGCATCATTTACTGTTACTTTTACAACTTCTGCTACAGTATTCAACAAAAATATTTGTTACGATTTTGTTGGTAGTGTATTAGTATTGTTTTTGCTGTTTTTGTTCTAACAAATACTCATTCATTGTCGGTTCTTTATTAAAATCGGAGGAGGGAATAGAAAGAGACTACTTGTACTACTTCTTACATCACATTTAAGAGTGTCTTTCAATTTTTTTTTTTTTTTTAAGTTCAACTTGTTTTTGTTCTTTGAACAAATTTTTCTTGATTTTAAAAATTTGAACATTTCAAATGTCACATGTCTATGTCTCTCTCTCTCTTTCTCTGAGTTTGTTCATGTTCTTATTTATGTAACTGTCCATCATTAGTCTGTCTTTTCTGTCTCTATAAGTTGAGACTAAAACTAAATTCAAGTAGAAAATTTATTGCAAATTTATAATATTTTTCTATATCGACTACATAGAAAGCATACTCGTAGACAATAAAAAAAATATATAAAAAGGGAAAACAGACAAAGAATTTCTGTAACAAAGATTTGTTTTTTGTAAAAGGATATAAATAAGTGCACCACTTTGAAACAACCATTACTTCTTAACTTAAAAAAGTCGAAATAATTTAACAAATTAAATTAAACTATTAAACTAATATCCTTAAACTGTTGCCATCGTATTCGAAACAAATGAAATAAACTTAAAGTGATAAGTTTTTAGTCAATTTTCTAAACAATTATTTTTTAATTCCATTTCAAAAGTAATTTCTATGGAAATGGGGGTTAGAATTCAAAATTGGACTATAAATCATATAAGATTTAAATTAAATTTTAATTTAAAAACTAGTTTATGTTACTACTCCATGGAGTACATATACACATAGGGCTAGCTTGGTGACTATTTCGTTTTAGTTAGTACCCCAATGAATACACTCGGTTTCTAGTTTTAAAACTACTTAGTTTATGTTCATACTCTATGTAATACATTAAAGTGTAAATAAACGAACGATTTTCGGCAAAGCAACTACTACTTGTTTGAAAAGGACATGCTCTTTTTATTGCATTAAAAAGAACTATTTCGTAACTACTGCCTATAAACTTCAATGTATTACGTACTCCAATATTTTCTACAAGAATGTACAAATCTTAAGCCAAAAAATTACGCCGATTCCAGTATAAAAAATTTACATGCATACACACTTTTTTATAATAGGAAAGCACTCTCACACACACAAATACAACTACAACTCTCAACTGACCCAATCACAATGCGATTTGCTTAGAAGATCGATTAAAATATGTCAAACTTTGGATGAAAGCTGGAAGACTATTCGTAACGGAAGACTATTTGCACTTTGAAACAGGATTGTATTTGTTCACAAGCAAAATAGAAGTTTATTTTCTATTTTTAAAGAAATTCATCGAACATTTTCATCTGGCATCACTTTATTTTTACGATACGTAAAAAAAGAAAAATTGTGGCTCGTAAGAACGGGTGAAAGGCTCAGTGACTGTTTGTTTCCACATTGTGAAACAGGTTGAAGAATTAAAAAAAAAGCATATATATGTGTGGCGTTTTTATACGTTGTAATTGACGAAATTTTATATCTTTATAAAATTTTAAAATGGATGGAGTTACCTTGAGCAAGCAGAAGCATTTAGACTTCCCACAAACAACTATCTCTTTTGAAATTATACATAAAATTTGCCGAATTCTAGTGGATTTTAACAGTTTGTAGTTGCCGTAGTCTAGTGGTTAATGTGCTGGCTTACCAGACAAATCCCAGCTCTGATATCTTAAAAGTAAAAAAATAAAAAAAAACAAATTCTTTTCGCGACTACCTCTTAGCAGTCTTCTGGCAAAACTAATTACAATAAACAAGCTAATGGATAAAAATTGACACACTCAATATGGGTGCTGCTAGAGGATAGGCCGTAATCCTGAAATAGGGTTGTAATGGCCAATTATGTACGTATGTATGTGGGAAAACTATAAATAATTGGTATTGTTTCATAATTTTAATTTCATATTTATTTATAATTTTCAATTGAGATTGTATATTTATGCAGAAAAATTCATTTATTTAGATTTGTTAATAAAATTCAATAAATTTGTTAAAATGTCTGTCCGAATATCTACTGTCCTTCGATTTTTTGCAACTTTATTTTTAACTTTTAACACATTAATTTTCAACAAATAAACTTCTCAACTTTTAACATATTTTCACAACGTTTTACAACTTTCAACTGTATAATGTCTGGCTTTCGTCCGTATACTTTCATTTCGTCATAGTTGCATTATTTTCTACTACTGTTGTTGCCTTCTTTAGCACTTCAGTGTTGCCCTAGTATGTTCGTCCGTTAAATACTGCCTTATCCCACATGCATGTATGTCAATTCATAAAATTGAGTTAAATATTCGGAATCAATGTATTATTTTATATTAATAAATAAATACTTATTATTTTCACTGGTTCAGACCCAGCACTAATGCAAGACACTGCGACCTATAAGATCTATTTGTCCCCTGGGTCTATTCTAGACTCTATTGTCTATTCAACACACCTACTGCCTTTCTTATGAATACCAGCAGGTCCGATATGTCCACAAATGAGACCATATGTATCACATCCTTCTAAATCTACCAATAGCCACACATTCACACAATATGTACTCTGCCCTTTTCGATGCTTGTGAGCAAATTCTACAAATATCTACGTGTCTGATCGCCATTGTCATCAGATGCGCTCTCACACTATAGTGACCGCTCATGAAATCTGTTAGGATTTTCAGGTCTAGTCTTCTATATTTCAGAACATCAGACTTACCCCCAAATCGAAGACGAAACACAGCCTTGGAGTGCCTCAGACCCGACTGGGCGTTCCAGTGTTCCAAATTCTTGCCAATTTAAAATTCACCAATTAGATTGAGAATAGTAGAAAGCGGTGCTGCACAGCAGCGCTCCGGGTCAATATAAGGCGTTGCAGAACCTCTCCTAGCCAATGCATCTGCTTCCTCGTTCCCGCTTATGCCACAGTGTCTAGGTACTCAGAACAGCTGCACCCTGTTTCTAAGCGATAATCTTTGCTACGTGTCGTAACAATACTTGATAAGCCTAGATGTCATACAATGCGAGTCAAACGCCTTTATGGCAGCCTAACTATCCGAGAATATATTAATCATCCTGCCGTTAAACCCAATATCCCGGTTAAACTCAGCGCATACGGTTATGGCCGGGATAATAATTATTTAATCTGAATTTTACATTTAATTAAAATTATGTACAAAAGTAATAAGTGTTTAAGGTTTATTTTTTTATTTTTATCATGCCAAAAATTGTCTTTAAATTATAAAGTTGTATTTAATTATTAACGAGTAATAAGTAGTAGAATAATTTTCTTTAATATTATTTTATAGATATTTTTTGTATTTTTTATTAAAAAAAAACTTGACTTTATTATTATTTTTAAACACAAAACAATTAGAATGATCTTTTAAATATTAATTTGAAAATAATGAATTATTTTATATGATTTAGAAATCCGACTGTGAATCACAGAAACTGTGATCATTTTTTCAATTAATTTTGTTTCGTTAGAAAACGTTTAGAAATTACATTCTATTTGTGCAATGATTTTTGATCATCAAAAGGGAAAATGATGTCCGAACTGATCATTTGGTCTCTAATCTTGAATGTATTTATTGCGTTGGCAACTTTCAAAAGGAATCGGTGAATTCAAATGTTTCTCCAAAGAAATTTTGAAAACGAAGGATAGTTTAATCTTTTATTATTTTAATTGATACCAATACCCTACTAATGCTGTGCATTGTAATGGAATTTATGGAAAGGACAGTAAATATTATTTCTTATATTATAATATTATTATTAAGCGCTTTAAGAATGAGACAAATTGCTGTAAATTGATCATTCAAACGCCGGTGTTATACCTTTACCTTTGAATGATAACAGCATCTGTCTCATCGTTGCATATTGATTGTGTGGTGAGTGTCTTCGCTAAGTAAGTTTAGCTGTCAACTGCTAATTCCCAATAGATGGCGATTGTCCCCTGATCATTCGTTTTCCGTTGTCAAAGGTTAAGTTGAATTAGAGTGGAAGGTCAAGAAGCGGTTTCATTGTTGATGGACTTCTTGGAGGGGGGAATTTCTTATTTTTTTTTTTCTAATTATAATTTTGAAAAAACCATATACTAAATTTTTAATTTTTCACCTTTCCTTGAACCTGGGCCGTTTGAGTTTCTGTGTGAGTGCTTTAGCCACTATACCGCGCACACCCATTATTAGTATGAAGTAAAGTTTGGCAAAGCTCCTTTTGAAGTGTTGGCAGGATGTTTCGTGATATAAGCTTTGCAGGTTAAATTACTAATATGCGATTTAACATTAACAATATGTATAGTTTCAAACAGTTTCTTTTAGAGCACTTAATATTGCAAAAAATCCAATCGTCTTCAATCTTTAAAACTCCATTATAAGATTGCACCTTTTTAAAAAAAGAAATTCTATTATTATTTTCTTATGGCACCTTATTTTATTTGTTTACCTTACTTTCAACGGCCTATAACACTTTCAATCTAAAATTTAAATCAGTATTCATTTTGAATTTGGTGTTGAAAATAAAGTATTAACGCTCATTCAATGTTCTCAAAAACCCAAAACAAAAAAAGGCACCTTTTTCACCTTTTTCAAAATTGTCACCTTGGTCCTCTCTAGTCTTCACACTATAAATGTAACAAAATTTATTTAAACTTAGTCGAATGAATAGAATGGATTTTGTTAACGACGGTAATTTTAAACACAGATATCATATCTTATTTGCCAAGTATTGCATAAAAATATGACAAATAAGTTTGTAGTAAACAAAACTTATTTTTTTAATGACAGTAAGAGTTTGTGAACTACTAGTAGGAATTTAAAACTACAAAACGATTTGTCTCCATTAAACTACATCTGAAATAACTTGTTTTTAAATAGAGCCCTAATGGTGTATTTGACTGCAACACAGGGTATTTCGCATTCTACTTTAACGCATAATTTTAATTTAATTTTCAATACACTGTCCCTAATAATGTTGTATGTATGTTTGTGCTCATGCGAACATATATGCACGTATGTAGTGTTACTTTAAAATAATATTGCATTTCTTATTATACCCTCATCATCTTGAATGAAGAGTAAATATATCCCGTGCAAAGGACACTTACGAAAACTTTTAAATTTACAACAGCATCATCGCTCGTCTCAGCTGTTATTTTTTTGATATTTTATGTTTGTTGTTTTGCATTCTTTTTTTTTTCTATTTCTGTGTACAAGTTAGTCCTGAAAATTACTGAATTTTTGTTGCAAAAGTGCAGTGTCACATAATGTTTGCCTTGTTTCTCTTTTTTTTTTGTTCTTATGGATAGTTTTCATATTGTTGATGGTTCCTCAGTGTCCACATAAGTTTTTATATGTTTGTTAGACATTTCATAGAAAAGGAAAAAAAAACTTCTATTTTTATGCATTCTTTGTTTTTTTTTTATATTTTTATTTAAAACTGACACACCACCAAGTAAATAATTTGTGACGTTGATGGCTATGGGGATAACGTGAAACATATATTTATAAAAAACAGAGTTGGAAGAAACAAAAAAAATTAAGGAAAACTCTTGAAACTTTTAGTTTTTTTTATTCTTTAACCTCTACAAATAGCAAATAATTGAAAAAATGTTTTTTTTGAGCTCATATCCTTTGGCAATTTTTTGCTTTTTAGGATTTTGTTTGACTGTCTTTTATGTTAATTTTAGTGAACCTATGAAATTCCATCACGCAACTTCTGGGAATCATTTTCAACACTCCAGTACTTAACTTTCCATTTTTTAATGGTATTTTAGATATTCTTTTTTACTATTCATCTTTATATACCTACTTATATAAGTAAGTATTATTATTTTGTTGCTTTTGGTTGCGGTTTAATAAAGTGGCGCACAAACAATTGCAGTCTTTATTAAAGAAAAACAGGAAAACACATGATTTGTCTACCCTCTACTATATGTGGATAATTTTTTTAAAATGCAAAACACAATACATACATAATTGGCCATTACAACCCTGTCAAAGGGTTACGGCCTAACTTCTCGCAGCACCCATGTTATGTTTGTTAATTTTTTAAACCGTGAGTACCCGTACCTACAGTTTAAAGTCGACTCCTGCCCAGCAGAAAAATTTTCAAATTTGGAAGCAATAAATGAAATTGTAAGCAATAATGGAAGCATTATATTGTTTATTCATACCTTAAAGCTTCCAAAATGCTATAGGATAGGGTATTATTTTTGATTTTTTATACTATTTGCTTACTGCTTACAATAAATTTGCATTTGTATTGCATTTTGGCGGCTCATTTCATATAAAAATCATGCATTATTGATGCGCACGAGTAAGTAATTGTTTACAATTTCTCCCTTATAAAATAGCTTATTGGTAAGCACTAATTTGTGTTGGGTAACGACAGACTTGAAAAGCTTGTTCATGGCAATCAGTTACTCTCCGAGCTTTTGCCAGTAGACTCCTACGAGGTAGTTTCCGAAAGAAATTTGTGCTTTTTCAAGATGTCAGAGCTGGGGTTTGAACCGTGGGCTCATGCGTTAGTAAGCGAACACACAAACCACTAGACCACGGTTACTACAAAACACAATATTTTTAAGTAAAAGGTAATATATTCCCAATAGTACTTAATAAAAACATATGGGATACACTCGTAGTATATCTCTTTCGTTTGGCATCGGACAATATTTAATCAGCTTACATTATATATATGCATTTGACAAACGATTTAAAATAAAACGGGAATAAAAAAAGAAAAATTAATTGTCTTTTGAAGAGCCACCTAAAATACTGACCCAAACTTTTAGTAACAATTTGAAATATCAATTTCTCTGCATTTTATTTCAAAATTATAGAAGAATTGTTAAATATTCGTTTAAGTTATTGCAAAAAAAATTAATACTTTTTAGTTTAGAATTGAAAAAGTTAAGTTTAGTTGAGCCAAAATGTTTTTAGAATATCTGATGGCTAAATTTTAGGGACCGACGTTGATTGTCAACCCCACCTAAACATCAAATTTTTTTTTTATATTTCATTTGATACTTCTCAATTTCAGGCTCTTTCAATTTGAACCATGGAAAGATACACAATCAAGCAACGTGTTACAGTTATTTAGGCTTATTATGAAAATGGGCGTTCAAATCAAAATGCATATCATGCATTTCGTGATTTTTTTAGTCAATTTAATAGTCCAAATGAGCGCAGAATTAGAAAAATCGTGCAAAAATATGACCAAACCGGGTCTGTAGGCGAGGTGGAAACACCAATACATGCTTGTACAGCTCGTTCAGCAGAAAGTATTGCTGCTGCTCGCTATAGTGTGGCGGAAGAGCCATCCACCTCAATTCGTCGTTGTACCCAAGAATTGTACCCCTCACGCTAGTCGTTGATGGACATTATGATATGGACGATATGTGGTTTCAATAAGACGATGCCACTTGCCACAAAGATAACGAAACAATGGCTCTTTTCAATTGGGGTGTTATCTCACATGGTGGAAAAGTCAATTGGCCTCCAAGATTTCTGTGGGGTTATTTGAAAGAAAAGGTTTTCGTCGATGAGCCAGCAATAATTCAAAAGCGGAAAGATGAGATAATTCGTCACATTAACGGCATAGAAACTCAATTATGCCTCAGCGTCATAAAAAATTTGAACCATTGGTTGGTGGTTTTTCGCCGGGGTCGCGGCTGCCATTTGGCCGATATTTTGTTACTTTATATATATGTTATAATTGAATCATATCATATCATAATAAGAAGAAATGACAATAAATTTCTAAATAATTTGTGTTTTATTCAAAATCAACATCGGCCCTTCAAATTTAAACACCCTTTACATGTAAAAATATTTGTAATATAATAAATTTATAAACAGTTACGAGTAGACGAAAGATGTACTGTCCCCATAATATTAGCGTCCCTTGTGCATCTATAACAAGATTTCAATATTCGTCTCTTCAACAGGTAGCTCCGGGCTTAAAACTAGTAGTAAAGCACATTATCTTTTTGTAAAATTATCGTGCCCCATTCTTACCACTTCACAACTCCTTTTTTATCACGCTCAAAACCAACAACTCTTTCTCCATTGGTGCGTAGTGAGAAAAAGAAGTAAGACCACTGTCTGCCAATATTTTCGATAGAGGTTGGAAGCATTTGAAATCATCGATCGGAAAACGACATACATATCTCTTGTGATTGCAGCTTTCTGATGTCCAGCTTTCTTCGAACATGTTTATCTTGGTTGTGGGCAGATCGATCATGAAAGGGCCAGATGGTCTTATATATCGAGGTTCTGCTGACATGTTTCACGCCGCGGCGAAATTGATTAGTCTCAAGATGTTCAGAGAATTGGCGTAATGGAGACTGACCTGTCCGACCGTGGGGTCAACGAAACATTAACGTTCAACTGTCGCATTAAAGTCTCCGAGGGCTATAATCGATAGCTTTAATAGCCCGTATATAGAAGAACTTGGTCCTTAAAATAGCCATCATTTGTATACTACATATCTTCATTGTTGACAAATCTTCTACCATTTGCATTTTGCGTTAAATTTGGAAATAGGGAATAGTCCGAGGGTACGAAATCTCTTTAATAAGATGCGCAATGAAGCAAATTAAGCTTTAATTCGTTGATTTTTGACACCGTAAGTTTGAACTAATAAACTGTCCGGATGAAACCGCACTATTTTCTATACAAAATACAGTCTTATTGTTTTCGTAATTTATGATTAGTTGAGAGCTAATTCAATATTTTCAAAGCAAAAGCAATACTGCTGTTCACACCGCATCTGTTGATGTTTAAGAAAGAGAATTACTAAGAGATGTTTACTCTATGTCTCTCTATGTCACTAAAGTTATTAAGGATACAAATCATGTGCAAAAGCTTACACAGTAAATAATGGATATGGTGATTTGAGCCACCATTCAAAATTTAATCAACACCACTTAAAGAGCGGATACAACACACGGAAAACACTTATCACGCATCATTTAAGAAAGCAGATATAACTGTACTAGTATTATTGTAGGGATGATCATATGGTACATCATTTGTGAATAGAGTACCTCTCTGATACCACTGATGTTTTACAGCCTGTAGTCTTTAAGATATACATTAATGGCTCAATCTGACGAATTAAGATAAACACACAAGTCTTCGTTTTTTAACAAATTAAAATTAAATTCACTTTCAAATATGCACATACATATATGTGTGTGTTACTTTTATACCATCCTACTCATATTTAAACGTAAAAAAAAAATAAATAAATTTCATATTGCAACACTGACACATTGACATGGACATCAAGTAAAAGTTTTATTCTTTTTTTTTCATATTATATGTACGTCGTCAACTGCTTTTGGTGATGCTTTTTATGTGCTACTGCTTCATCAACATCATTTTCCTAAACAACTACAGGGGTAAATCGGATAGATACCTACAAATAAATATACATACATATACTAATTTAAAGGTGTTGTTCCTTAGGTGGGTGAATTGTTTATATACATGTATGTGTGTGTCTAAGGTATGAGGTGATGTCCAACTGTTTATTTATGGACGACATTTCCTTTAAAATTTATTATAAAACTTAAAAGTTGTTGGTTACAAATTGTCGTCTATTTTTTGTTATTGTTGTCCTTTTCGTAGTGTGTGTGTGTGAATGTGTGTAAGATCGTATGTAATTGTTAGTTTTGTATGATGAAAAATAAAATAAATACTGACAACATTAAAGAGCAGCAAAGAAAATTATTAAGTGTCACTTGGGATGAAAAGTGGGCTAAAAGTGAAGAAAAACAAAAAAAAAAAAAAAAATAAAACGAGAGATGAAAAACCATCACACAAACAACAACATCATGACAAATACTACTACCACTACATCAAGGATGACCACAAGTACAGGAACAATAAAGTGAAACATTATGTCCATTGTGAAATTCGCAAACACACATGTATATACAGACACGGACGAAGTTGCAACAAACAGTGGCAATAGCTTCATCATCATCGTCAGTATTCAGTGTATTAACAAAACTATGAAACAGATTTTGACCAGAGGAAAATAAAAGTTTAAAGTTGCCCCAAACAATATATAAAATGAAAAGTAACAGGAGAAGATGTTGTTGACGAAGGCAAAGAAACTTTATTTTATTGTTGTTGTTGTTACTGTCTTAGTTTTATCGTTATTATTTTATATAAAAATTTATGGCATCTCCACCTGAAAGACATTGACAACCTTAAACGGACAAACGTCAAATAAGTTAAAAACATATTAAAATGAAAAAACTAAAACAAAAAATACGACTGAAGTAACAAAACTTTTATTTTAAATCCGATGTTTTATAATTATTTTGATAAAATATTTTTTGTTTTTTGTGTGTCACTATTTGTATTTTTTTTTTTTTTTATAATTTCTTAAAGAAGAAGGTACATAACTTTTCCACTAAAGTTTTGCTAACATTTTGTTTTGCAAACCACAGTTCGTTATATAAAATAGTAGTTATGATTTTTTTGTTGAATAACTTTTGAATGATACGAGTATATAAGTACATATGTATCTAAATTAAGGTATAACAAGTTAACTAAATAGTATGTGACTTTCTTATATCCAAATATTCATGTACGATATTTCCAACACGATCCTTTAATACATTTATTACCAGTCTTAGTCATCTCTAACAACTTTATTTTACGACCATTCTAGATTACTTTTTGGAATTCTAAATTCCTTTTTATCGATTCCGTCAAAAAAAAAAGAAAAAAAAACTTGGATCAATCACAATGCTTACGTTACGAACCAATTCTGCAAATCTGTGAAGTTTATACATTTATACTTTCAATGTTGTTGTTTTATCCCTCTTGAAAGTATAGGACATTTATAGAAGAGTTCCAGTCTATTATTACAGACATTATATTAATATTAATATTTCCGGAGAAAAATTTCTACGTTATGTGATTTAATAGTGACCTGGAGGATTCTTATGCAATTAATTATAGGATGTGGCCTATACACTTCCATTTTCTTCTATTTATCTGACGCTTTATAAGCAGTTAATTTGCCACTTTACTGTGTTAAAAGTTTGAAATTTTTTTTAGCCAATAAATACTGCTTATGATTTACATATATTTGGCAATAAAACTATTACTTCTTTGTGTTATGGCCGTTGAAAGGATTTATTTTTCATTTCCATATTGAGAGAGACCATATTTTTCTACTTCTCCGTCTATAACTTGGATGCCATCGGTAGGAAAATGACTTGATATACACTACGGGTTCGTTTTCTATATTCAGATCATTGTCAACTGTATTATTCATCTGCATATTTTGAGTTTTTTTTTGGCTTAATTTTGAATCTAAATTCTTTAGTGCGCAGAATCACTGCGTTTGTCCTGAGTGACGTTAAATTTTTGTGACATAAGACAAATGTCGTCAGTTAAGTCTGTATTTTTTGTGGTGCTGAAGAGTCTGAAAACGTATAAATGACAGACACAAATTTGAATCTTCGAGAGTACCGCCTGAATAGGGCGTTGTCAAACGAATAGATATATTGGTGATGAATTAATATTGTCATTAGTGACTATGGGTAATGTATATATGTACAATGTATAAGAATGCTAATGTTCTTGATTTTTTAAGCATGAATGATATTTTTTAAGGGTCGAAAAAGCTTTAAAGTGCCCTAGCTTTTCTATACACCTTATATGAACTTCGTAATACTTACAAGCCCTTTATTTGAGCCAAGGTACGTGTAGAATACAACAGTTATATTCTTGACTCCATTCAGTAAAGGACAAAACTTCTTTTTAATAGCGGTAGGGTATGTAACTCTATAGATACATTAAAGCTTCGGCACAATGTCTAGTACGTTTTGCTGTTCAATCTCTACTGAATTAAGAAGTGATTTTGTGAAAGTGTGTGTATTCCCGATAGACTAGAGTGGATTCTCTTTTTATGTACTGATGTTTTTCCTTTACTATTATTAGGATTATTGCAATCTTGTAGATGGTGTAATGGCAAGCGATGCCCACAACTTTACAATTACAGTTTGTTAAAACCTCCTTTTTCCGTACCTTAACCCTAGGAGGTATAACCAGATCTGTGCAGACTTTTGTTTTTCATGTCAGAGACGAATCCTAACATAACTTCCTGGAGCAACTATCTCCAAACACAATGAGCGAAAAATCTGGGCGATTGTGGATCTGATGTGTTAAAAGTGTGTACACAGAGGGAAAAAAGCGTTCTAAAATTATTACCAAGAGTATCAAATTAAGAACAAATTGTGAACAATATTTCGTTAATTTTCGGTACCAAATCAAGCTTAATGCGTTATTAATATAAGAACAAATGGCACAAAATACCATAAGTTAACAAATCAAGAATAACCGGTAGTAAAATCGTGAACAATTGTATAAAAATATCATAAGTTAATAAAAAACAAACAAAAAAAATCGATACTAACCGTTAACGAAGTAAGCACAAACGGACTTAACTCAATTTTAATACCAAATGGTATCAATTTCGGTAGTTGTGGTAGAAAACTTTTTTTCTGAGTGTATAAATGCATATTATGCTAGGAAAACCACAAAATTAACAATAAAAATGCATTTTTATACATCTTAGTTATCTATTAACGGTATCTTATTAATAATATGTGTACAAATGAATTTTATACACCGCAGTCAATACAGGAGTACCTGGCAAATGAGAGTTGTTGGCAATGCATGCAGAGAAAGCGTGTTTTCGCTGTTTTTTGTTCAACTTGAAACACAACAACCACTAAAGCCTTTTGGCAGAAGATGCGGCATAGACTGGATGGTCATCTATGGGCGGGTCTGCATCTACCTGCAAACAAACAAAGTTTAAAAATTGATTTAGAACCAAGTGTTGACTATCTTTCTAGGTGTAATATAAAATTGTGAAAAATCGATGCGATTCAAAACAATCGATAGGAAAGACAAATCCGAAATTGCACATTAAATTCAATTCGAAACTTTTAAACATTCAAGACATTCTGATAAAGATTTTTTTCAGAATTTTTTAAATAGTAAATGAAATTGGCTTAAGAAACTGCCACAGTCTAGCAAAGCTGGTACCTGATTAATATCTTATAATTTTCTTTTATTGAGACCAATACTGTGGCATGACGTCACATAACATACCTATATATATATTTAAATCTATATTTACCTATTAACAACATGCCGGTATATATACATATATTAACCTATTAACAACATCGTAGTGTATATATAATTCTCATCGAGTTAATGAAAGTAAATACATAAGAGGTTGAGTTTTACTCAACGAAAAGCGAGTTGGTTGACGGCATAGATGCCCAGTTGTGGCTGATATCAGCAAATTATACTCTCACGTATACTTACGCTCTTTTGTTTGTCAATCAACCAATATACTGTAGTTTGTCTCTCCCACTCAACATGCTGATTTCCTCTTGGTTGATTGACGATCAAACAAAAGAGCGTAAGTATACGTGAGAGTTTAATTTGCTGATATCAGCCACTACTGGGCATCTATGGTTGATGGTCAATAACCCGATACAGATTTCTTAGGGAACCGACACGTACCGTAGTTAATTTTATTGCCGTAGATTTGCGGAGTGTACGAGATCCCGAATTCTGCTTACATTCGTACTAACCGTAGCCGACGACAAGAGCTTCCGAATTCTTCTTGCCGTCGTTATTATTTTATTATCGTAGATTTTGCGAGTGTAAGAGCTGCCGAATTCTTGTTATATTCGTATTAATCGTAACCGACTACAAGAGCTTCCTAATTCTTCTAGTCGTCGTTAATATTTTAACCGCGTTAACGAGAAACCCGATATCTTGTATATTATTTAGAAGTACCAGCGATCCACCGATTCCTGAAGGCAACCACCGTATATCAACTTCCAACCGAACAATCACACGAAGTCTGACAGCAAATCTGAATCCCGTCAGTTATTGTAGTTAAATAGATTCTAAGTATAAAGCTTTAGTATAAGGTTTTGTAAATAAAGCTTTGTTCATTTAATTAACACAAAGTAGCCAATTGAATTGGTCCTAAACAGACCTTTGACTCCGAACCTGGAAAGAACAAGTTTTTCATATACGAATATGAGTCGTTTAACAACCCAATAACGAGTAAAAATACTCAAAACTTATATATAAAGTGGTGGTTCAAACGTGTCTACTATTCCAACTTCGCGGACTGTTTAAAGTCGTCATCACCCCCAAGGAGGTGTTTATAAAGATTATGCACCAATTTTAAAAGACTTGAGGCTCATTTCTCACTTAGTAATTACGTAAACAAACACATTTGTTTCAAAAAAGATATTGTTTCATGAGCATTTTGATCTTAAGGTGTTTTTTTTTATTGTGAGGAAATAAAGAGCAGATACTGGTGTATGGAGGAGAAAGCCAAACCCAATACGGAGTTTAAAAATACGAGAAATACATTTCTAAAGATAATTATCAGGTCTACCTATTTTAGCTAACCATGTTCCTGTGAGAGAATCCATTTGATAAAAAGTGAAAAAGATTAATGCCCGTATTCATAAAAAATAAAACAGTTTTATTAGTTTCTTATTTGACAATTACATCATAGAAATATGTCAAATAAGCACTCTATAAACCAATTTTATTTTTTATGAATACGAGCATAAGAATATTGGAATAAAATGCTGATCACATATGGTAAAATTCAAAATTTGTTTCAAATATGACATTATTGTAGTAAACAAACGATATGTGTGGTAAGTTTAAATAATATTTGGCTTTTCCTTTTTGATTGGAACAGAATAAAAAATTTTTAAATTTTTTCTATAATAAGTAATATATAATTTGTTTTTTTTTTCTTTTAACACTAGTGTATTGCATGCAAACACACACACATACGAATCAAAAGTTTTCTAGTGACTTTTGACAACCACGTCACACTTCACACAAAAGTTTTTTATTTCATTCTCCTCTGGTGCTGCTTTTGTTGTTTTCCTTTTCGACTCAACTTCTTTATTTTTGGGTAAATATGAATGTGTGTGTATTTTAAAATGGCACTAAATGCATAAGAAAAAATATATATGCTTATACTATATGTATGTACTTTCTAAAAGCTTTGGACATGTTCCAATATTTTGAACGTAAATCCATCTATCCAGTCGTCTCCCATACCAGAATGATGCAAAAATGGTGTATCGAGTTCATATCTGTGTCCTTCCTGGTGATGTTTGTTTGTGTTATGACTGGCTGGCTGACTGGCTATTGCTGTTGATGGCTGTGCTCAGTGTGTTGGTATGTAGTGGTGCTTTTAGTGATGGTTGATGTCTTGGGAGATTTTATTTTTATTAAATATTTTTTTGTAATTGTTGTTGCTGTTGTTTTATTTTATTATTTTAGATTTTTATTTTATTTTTATGTTCTTTAGGAAGTGCTTCTCTTCATTTTTCACTTTTCATGTCATATTTTGAAAATTTTTATAAAAATTCATAATAATTTTCCTTTTTTTTTTACTGACCCTAAAAACTCTTAAAGAACTAAACAAGTATGTGTTGTAGTGTGTGTGTATGTGTGTGTTGATAATTTGTATACATATACGAAGCATATGTGTCCTTTAAAATTCTTCTTTTTTTTTTGTCAAAACAAAAAAAACAATATCCACTCATATATTTATAAAGCATTTGTGCATCCCATTGTGGGAGCATTGTTGTGAAGTAGTCGTTTTACAATTTGACAGTTTCTCTTGAGGTTGTCCTATAATTCTGGGTGTATGTACGAATGTTGGTGATTTGTTTTTTGGTAAGAAGTGTCTTCTTAACGATGATGATGACGATATTGAGTTTATTTTTTTTTTTATTTAATTTTTCTTTTACTTGTTCTTTGAATAGCTGACAAAGTAGAGTGCTTTGGTTATTTATTTTTGGCTAAAACGTACATACAGCATATGTTATGTATGTATGTATGTATATCAGTATGTGGGGCATATGTTGTCGGTGTTGGTACCGTTGATGACGATTTTGTGGTCACTTGTGTTAATCCTTGGAGACATGTGTCGAACATGAATTTTAGTTTGGCTTGGGCCTTCACTTATAAATATTAATTTCTAGTACATGTGGTCAATATTGTTGTAGACAGATTGTCCATCTATATAATATTGTAATTGAAATTGTTATATAAAATTTTATTTCTATTTACTCTAATAAAAACACACTATAGTCTAATGACAGTTTTATAAAAAGTAAAATTTATTAAAAAAAAAAACATAAATTTTAAAAATATTCAACTGAAGTTTAGAAAAATTTTAAGTTAAAAAAAGTCATTGTCAAGAATTTTCTACTGAGGAACAAAATGTAAAATTATTATTTACTTTTTAAATTTGTTCCATATTAAAGAGAAAATATAGTAGAAATTTGAATTTATTAGGCGTTCTTAAGATTTTTTTATTTGTTTCCTCAATGTAATTCATGAATTAATATTTGAAAAAATATGCTTATAAACAATAGAAGTTTATTTCTGAAGAACTTAAAAACTTAGAATGAGCATGCAATACAGAGATAATCTTCGAATAAATTTTTTATTATAATCTGGTATGGTGCATGGCATTCAATTTTTAAATATGATTTTCATATTATAACCACTGCGGCTACGAGTAAACTTGATAAGTCGAATGCTTTAGGATTTGCTGCTATGACCGACAAAAGGCAATCCAGAATAGGAACACTTCTGGAAATGAAAGTCAACAAATTGATCGTTAAGCGAGTTGTATATTAAGCTGCGCCGTCTTGTTTGAACCAAATATAGTTGTTGTTTAGAAAGTTGACTGTTCAAAACAAATATTGGACATAATGGTAGCTTCTTGGTCATTTAGAAGTAAATAAGGATCGATGATGATATCAGTGTGTAAACCGCACCAAAGAGTAAATTTTAATGCATGTCATAATAATTTTTTGATAGCTTAAGAATTGTTTTTGCTAAAGACACTCGCTCGCACAAAAACTTAAAACAGCCCAGGTTCGAATTCCAGCAAAGGTAACAAATGAAAAAGTTAGTTTGCGGTTTTTTCAAAAATTAAATTTAAAAATAAGAGGTCCCTCCTCCAAGAAATCCATCAACAAAGTAACCGCTGCCTGAAGTTCCACTCTATTCTATCTTAACCTTTAACAACGAAAAACGAATGATCAGAAGGAAATCACCACCTATTGGGAAGTAGCAGAAAACAGCGAAAATCCTACTTAGCGAAGGCACTCACCGCAATAAACATGCAACAATGGAGCAATTGCTGTTAATCGTTCAAGGGTGAAGCCCTGGCCTTTGAATGATCAATTCACAGCAATTTGTTAATAAATATATGTTCTGTAGTCACTGTAGTACTGTCCTTTCCACAAAAATTCCAATACAATGCACAGCATATATTAGAGGTTTACCCCTGAGTATTGGTCTCAATAAAAAAAAATTATGCTAATTGGTATAACCATTTTAACAGAAATGAGCTTCACCACTTAACACAATTCTTCGATGAAAATGTTACGCCCATGTGCTGGAAATCGCAAATCGCATGAAATAGGCGAACTCGATATGAAATCGCAAAAGAGGTGTGCTAGAGTTCACAATCGCCAGAAATTAGGCGTTTTCAAATCACAAACTTTTACGCATGTGATCTATAAGTGAAATTGCATATTTTCTTAAAAATTTGCATATAATTTAACATAAAAGCATACATGAATAATATCTAATATGTTTTTTATAAATACAAAGTAAAAAAAGTAATATTTTACAATTAATTTTAATAGAAAATATAAAATAAAAAGTATGTTCTTTTTCATTGCTCATCTCTAAGAAAACGCTTTCTAATACGTTGTTTTTTAAAAAAAACTAAACAATGACGCAGCTGGCAATTTTATTAAATAATTTGTATATGTTGTGTTTGTTTTTATTACTTTTGACACTTAAAACATGTTTTCAGTTTTCGAACATAACTTTAAAAACGCACGATTTCCAACACATGAAAAACTAAAATTGGCGATTTTGATATCACAAGTGATTTGAAATCGCACGTTTTCCAGCACATGGGCGTTAATTTTTGACCAGTTTAATATAATTATGTATGTACTTAGTCCAATCAGAAAAATATAATTCAACTGATGGTCATATTGTTTCAGTGGTAATGAGCTATATTTTATGGGTATATAAGCCAAAATTAAAATTCCGTGTTTAAAACCCAGCTTTGACATCTTGAAAAAAAAAATATGAAAAAATATTTCTTTCCGCGACTACCTCTTAGAAGTCATTTGGCAAAAGATCTGAAAGTAACTGATTGCCATGAACACTTTTCTCAAGTCTGTCATTCTCATGGATAAAAATTGACATACACAACATGGGTCCTGCGAGAAGCTATACCGGAACACTGAAACAGGGTTGTAATGGCCAATTAGGCATGCATGCAAGCAAAATTCTGCCACAAACATTTCTTTGTGTACAACATTTCTTTAGTTTGTCGATTGAGTAAAAATTATAAAATTAGCGCACAAAATACTTGCTCACTAAACCGATTATGTTGACCGTAAAATGCTGTATGACCTGAAATAATTTGGAGGAGTTGTTCTGAAATTAAACTATTTATGATTACTTACTAATACCATATTAACACATAAGCCTTAACTGCTTAATTGAGGTGTTTTCGCATTTAAGGTCTAAATTGCACTCAACTTGCTATACATGAGCTTAATTTATTAACTGCATAATTAGTACTTAATTGCACCAGTAATTGTCTCAAGTCTCAATGCAATGTGTGAAGTACATACATATGTATGTACGTCTTAAAAGATAAAAAGTAAACAGATATGACAAAACAATTTTAAACAATTTTTAATAGAAATATATTTTATTTTAAAAAAGTCCTTTTAAGAAACTTTAATATTTATGATAAAAATGAAGAATTTATCGATTTTTCTTTTTTTAATTT
The DNA here is from genome assembly GCA_963576795.1 of Metopia argyrocephala. Classification (NCBI taxonomy): domain Eukaryota; kingdom Metazoa; phylum Arthropoda; class Insecta; order Diptera; family Sarcophagidae; genus Metopia; species Metopia argyrocephala. Next base: position 10,104,534 of record OY756211.1, read on the forward strand.
AGAAATAATCTTGTCTGAAAAATTTTGAACAAATCAAAAAAACTGACTTAAAATCAAAATTTACTCATTTAAAATTTATTTTTAAACAGGTCATCCCAATGAAAATAAATTGCAGTACTTATTGACATACTCAACTGTCAGAACATTATAGATTACGATAGAAAAAAAAAAAAAGCACCCAGTGCATATAGCTTTATGAAATGTCAATGAGTCTTTTATCAGCACTAATAGGACAACTACGGTCTCAATTTAAGTGAACCATTATAAATTTCCACGCATTAAACACTGCAATACAAAAGCAAGTTTTTATTATTCCGTAAGAAATAAAATTAATCTTCTAATTCATAAACTTAAAATAAACAAGTCCTTCAATTAAAAATTTTAGAGTTTTGAAATATCCAAATTAAAAACAATGCTAAAATACTTGATGCCTATTTAAAAACCTTTTTAAATTCTGACAAATAAACGTGTTTTCCTTACGGCCAAATTCAATTTTATTTATTTATTTAAGACTTCACATATACTGCAGTAAATAGAGGAAAAAGCATACTTACGGTATATATGTATGTATGTATGTCTTCTGGCGCATTTCAAAAGAAAAATATTTCATAATGATGGATATTTAATAATAAAGAAAGCAACAGGATAAAAATGAGTGCAAAGTTGGAGAAAACAATATTCGAGTGAGTGTGTATGCTTTTCTACTGTGTTTTCAGTGGGAGTAGTAGCAATGGCAATTTCTATTTCAAAGCATTTTATATGCAACCAGTCAAGCCATCAAAGTATTGTCACTGTCAGTGCAAATGTCAGAGACATGTCATGGATTTAAATGACAGGCGACTTTTAACTGTCATTTGATAAAGGAAAATTCATTTTAAAAGGAAAGAGAGAAAGAAAGGGGTGAGCAATTTATAACACGATTGCATAGAGAGGAGGAAACAGTAATTTAGCAAAAATAAAAGAACCGCGAAGTAGCATATTCAGTCATGATGCTTTGAATTACTTAATTCACTCTCCCAGTTACCTATTCAAAAGTTGTTTTTACATTTTAACGTTGATTTATTTAACTTCCGTATGTGTATTACGGTTAATTATTTAGAATTTTTTTGTACAATTTATGTTTAATTATATAAAAATAAATTATTTTATTATTATTTACAAACCAATGAATATGTTGAAAAGATATACTTTTACTGATTATTTAAAAAAAAGTCGAAAAAGTCGTGCCAAAGTAATAACAACTAAATTATTCAATGAATAATAAATGAATTTAATTCGGTAGGTGTGAACATGTCGACAGTTCTACAAAAAATAGGAGGGCCGACACGCCTTTTTAAGAGCTTCTTATAACTTTGTAACTAACAAACATTACGGAAAAAAATAAGCGTTCTGAAATTGTTAACTAATGGTATCAAATTAAGAACGAATCATGAACAATATTTCGTTTACCTTCGGTATCAAATCAAGCTTAATGCTTTATCAAAATAAGAACAAACTGCAAAAAATACCACAAGTTAATAATCCAAGAACAACAGAAAAAAGCAAAAACAACTGGTTTTTTCGTTCATAAGTTAAGAACAATTTAATTATTTCAAGGTAGAAATACATTTTCTTATACATTAAAAATAAAAACCATTGGAATTATTTTATTGATATAATTTTGGGAGGTCTTCTTAGTCTGTACTGGCTTCCTTGTTAATAATAATATAAAATAAATGGGTTTTTTCCAGTGGCATAAATTAGAAATCGCTGAATTATCTTTCGCCTTCACAAACCGTACGATAAAGCCAACTCCCGATATTTAAAATTATATTTAGATCGGCAGATTTTTATGGCACATTAAGAAAATGAACATTTTGGTTTGACATACATTTTTTAACAATCTGACATGGTCAGTGAAAATATTATTTTATTGAAGAATCCATTGAATCTGTACAGAAATATCATTTAGGGAAGCAAATTGTGACAAAGTCTTGTAAGTTTCTCCAGTCATAACACCTATCTTCAGTTTTCTCATACCCATCACAATTTAGATTATGTTTCATTACTAAATAACACAGCACCCTATCATAAGCATGATAAATTTTTTGAATGTCACAGGTCATGACAAATATGAATCGATCTTCTTTCATAATTCTGAACTGGTATATGCTTTCTTTTCCTAATTTCAGTACTGAGATGCTTATATAAACACCAGCGTGAAAGCTCATGTTTTGTGTTCAATGAAAAAAAATTGATGCAGTTCTCAATAGTTTTTTATTTGAGTTGAAGACATTCCCCTGCAACTACTTCTGTTATTTTCAACATTCTGTAACTACCAAATCACTGTTTTTTTTTTTTATTTAACCCTTTCAGACCGTGATGCATCGATTGTGCGGGTGGGTTTAGGTCTCACTATTTTCGTTTATATTTGATCAACATCAAACACCGACATGCATAGATTGCTCTGATTGTTCTTTATATTTGTTTCTTATACTATTCTGGCATTCGATTTACTGTTATTTAAATTATTTCGAAAATCTTGCTTCAGATTTCAGTTTTGTCAAAATGAGCGGAAGGAACAATTTGTGTTAAAAACTACAAAAGTACTAATGGCTAATAAATAATGAATTGGGGCATATTTTAATTAAAAAAATTATAAATTTTAATTTTTCAAACCATTTGAAGTCATTTGATGCAATAAATATGGCGTTTCAGTTAAAAAGATTAACGAGTGCATCAATTGTGTGTGTGTCTTGAAAATCCTTGAAGGATATAAAAATGGTAAAATCTAAACAATGATTATATTTTCGTACGATATGGAGACCATATATTCCAAAAATCAGTAAAAAATTCCCATTAATTTAGTGGCAGGTCTAAGAGAGTTAAAATACCTGTCTTGCTTATTTCTCACTATTATTTATTAAAAAGTAAAATTTTGCTTCTACAAATTGTTTTTTGCATAAATCAAAGGCGAATACTTGTAAATACTTTAAAAAAGCAAAAAGGTAAAATGATTTTAAAGAAGTATTAGGGTTTGTTTTCGTTTACGTTGTTGTCAAAATTCGTTTGTCTTTAAGTGACAAAAATGAAAAGAGTATTACTTAGTGGAATTTACGTGTAATGCACATAATAAAACCATTTTGTAATCCTAAAAAATTCCCTTTGGTGATAACATTTATATATTTATATAAAGATATACATACATACATACATACATACATACATACATAACTGGCCTTTACTACCCTGTGTCAGGATTACGGCCTAGCTTCTCGCAGCACTCATGTTGTGTGTGTAAATTTTTATTCATGAGTACCGGGACCTACAGTTTAATGTCGTCTCCGAACGACAGACTTGAGAAGCTTCTTCATGGCAATTAATTACTCTCAGAGCTTTTGCCAGAAGACTGCTGAGAGGTAGTCGCCGAAAGAAATATTTTTTTCATATTTCTTTTTTTTTTAAGATGTCAGAGCTGGGTGTCGAACCCAGGGCTCATGTCTTAGTAAGCTAACACACTAACCACTAGAGCACGGCGACTACTATAAATATAATAATATTTATATAAAGATATGGCCTACTAAAAACCCAAATTTTAGTGGTTCTAATTATTTAATTTCGTAGTTTTGTATAGAGATTTATGTAATTCGGCACATAATTGGAGGTTGAATTACGTATGTAGCACTGAATTGCGAATAAAAGGTTTCGTGTGAACATACCACAAAAATTATTTCTGTTTTTTAATTGCTGTTGTAGTATAGAAACAATAAAAAACCTTCATTCTTACTCTTACAACTGTCCAAGTGTTCTCGAGTAGAACGTTTAACGAATATTTGTCTCTCGCTGTTTAAATGTCTGCTTTATAATTTGTCAGCCGGGTTGACAAATCAGTCAACCGCTCAAATTGTCATTCATTCTGACCTTAATGTAAATACATAAAACGCTTTTAACTGTTTACGTTAGTATTGGTGAGTGCTTGTATTTGTCTTATGAGTTGAAGTCCTGTAGGCAAATTATATCACGTTGACAACCAAAGAAAACAAATTAAAAGGAAAGGGTTTATGGGTGATTTCATTTCATTTGCTTATTCTACTAAAGACGCTTGGCTGACTGACTGGTTCAATGGATTACATTTCTGTCCGACTGTCAGTTTATTTGTCAAACTGTTTGTTTGTCTATCTATTTGTCGTTTATTTTATTTGTGTAAAATGCTAAATCGTCATTAATCTCAACAACATCATCATCACCGTCATCATTACCAACAGCAACGACCTATTTCGTCATTATTTTAAACCACATTTTACATGTGTCATCGTCATCCTTGTCATATGCTGGCAGTCATTCGTAGTCCTTATCCTTGTATTAGTATTTAGTTTGATGGTGTTTAAGTAAGAACTGGCTCTGTAATACTGTTGTAAGTATTAGTGTGTTGTAAAGTCTGTCTGAAGTCCTTTTTGCATGTCATTTACGTTTGCTTAACTTTACATTGACTGTAAATGAAAATTTATTTCTTCTGGTAGTTTTTCTTTTCCTTTCCCTCTCCTCCTCATGTTGTAAATGATGGTTTTCTTTTATTTTATTTTTGATGTTTATGTTTTGTCGGTTGAATAAATGACTGACTGAATAGTCTGTGGCTTTGTTTGTTGTTGTTGTTGTTTATTTTTTTTTCAAAAATTTATCCTTTGGCAATGTCAACATATCCTCTTTGGTATGTCACACGCATTATAAACGAATTACTGAGGTGTATGTATTTAAGCGATTATGCATAAATTTGTTGATGATGTTGATGTTGTTTTGTAAGATATACGAGTGTGATGGAGTGTTTTAAGTTTTAAATCACAGAAACAAACATACGTACAGGGAGAGAAAGAGACGGACGGACGGACGGACGGAATTACAGCTACAAAAATACAATTTAATTATTCACTTAATCATTTTGTTTTTAAATATTTAAGGGTTATAAATTAATTATATTTTAATTAATCAATTATTGAAAAATGTTCATACGGGGGAAGTAAAGAACTATAAAGCTGAATATGAAAACTACGGTATTGATAAGTGGCAATAGAAAATGATTGTGACAAAATTTAGAAGCTGTTCTTATGGGTTAATTTCAACAAAATTATTTATTTAGCAAACCAATAAGAAAAATTCAACTGAGGAGGTTGTTGAAGTAATAGAAATTTTTTAAAAGAATATTAAAAAAAAAAATGGGCCGTATCCCATCTAATATAAAATATTTTGTGAGGAGGTTTCGACAAAAAAATTTTTTTTGCTAAAAGTAGAACTCGCCTTTTTAGTTTTTTCTTTATATCTTAGGCATTTACAGTCCGATCTTAAAATATATAACAGTATTCCCCGGATAATTACTCCACACTTATCTACTTCAACTTCTAAATCCCTATATTTTCTCATATCATTTTTTTATAAAATTTGACGGTTAATTAACTTTTGCTTAACTTCGTTATTTACTTAATTACCTCTAATATATTTTCCCCAAAGAAAAATTTCCTTTAAAACTCATTTGTTTAATTATCCTAAATTGCATTATATACAGTGGTAGGTATATTTATTTTGACACCTGAGAATTTTTAAAATTCAAATTTTTTTTTAAGTAAATGAAAGTATCGTTTATTTACTTATTAAAAAACATAAAATCATATCTTCTTAAATTAAATTTGTATCCTATGTAATTAAGTTAATAATTTAGGGGAATTGTGCAATTGAAGACTACCAAGTTTATGTATAAAGTCAATTGTTATTCGCATATACATATTACCTTAATATTTTACAAACATGGCAATTATGATAGGGACGAATGCGAAAATTGGAAAACAAAAATGTTTTAAAGCTAAGTTTGTAATATATCTCAAATTAAAATAACGGGGGGTGTGTGGTTTAGTGGTTAGAGCGCTCTCATAAAAACTCAAACGTCTCAGGTTCAAATCCCAGCAAAGGTGAAAAATTATAAATTTAGTGTACGGTCTTTTCAAAATTATAATTTAATAAATAAGAGGTTGTTCCCCCTCCTACAAGAAGTCCATCAACAAAGAAACCGCTTCCTCACATTCCACTCTAATCCACTTTAACCATCAACAACAAAGGCGAAATGATCAGGAGACAAGCGCCATCTATGCGGAACTAGCAGATGTCAGCTAAGTCTACTTAGCGAAGGCACTGACCACCCAATCAACATGCAACGACGAGGCAATTAATGTTATCATTCAAAGGTGAAGGTATAACACTGGACTTTTAATGATCAATACACAGAAATTTGTCTCAATCTGAGGGCGCTTGATAGTAATATTTACTGTCTTTTCCATAAATATCAATTCAATGCAAGCAAATCGATTGCTGTTGACTGATTATTCAATGGCCAGTGTTACACTCCAAGAAGCCCGCACAGTAAAGTTTGAATTAGGAGTGGGAATGAAAGATCACAATAATATTGGAGTTGATGTTGTTTTTTTCAACAACGTTCTTTCTGCTGCTCATTGGACACCCTGCCATAGAGCCATTGCTTTTCGCCAACTTATCAAGTTGATTCCTTGCAGGATAGGCCTGTACAGCACGACAAGGTGATAATCCCACGTAGAGGAGAAATTTGTATTAGTGATGAATGCTTAACATGAAATTTAAATATTAATCTTCCTTTTGGATAATTTGTTCTACTAAAACATTTAATTTAAATTGCTTTCATGACTGTAAAATATTAAATTTTTTTTTTTTTTGGAATTTATAAATGTATTTGTCTATGATTAAGCAAAAGAAATTAAAACACGTTCACAATTTTGGTTTTTTATAGGTATAATTGTATATAATTCTATTTATTTGTTTTAATTTAATGATAATTTTAATTTTATATGTACATATATAAAATTTTACAATTTCTTTAATTTCTGTTTTTAACAATTTACAATAAATTTGTTTGTTTGTATCTTTTGTTCAATTTGTATATTTTAGTTTGTTTTATGATTGCGTTTCTTTTTGTTTATTTTAAATCTTTTAAAATTAAACTTTATTTATTTAAATTCAAAATTAAATTTATTCTGTTTTGTCTCTAACTTTATGTATTACCACTCACTAATCGTTTATTTTTACCACCGTATATGTTTTCTAATTGAGTTCAAAAATACAATTGAATTTTGAATTCTTACTTTACTTTAAGAAGAGAAAAAAAAAGGGAAATATATATGTATAAGTATAAAAGGGAATGGCAAATTAATCAATGTTGTACACTTAGCGTGTTTCTGAACATCCTGCCCCACCAGGCTGATGTGTTTTAATACGGCTTACGTACAGGGCCGGTGAAGGTATACCCAAGACAAGTCCTCTGAGCCACAACATGTCCCATCTCCAAATCAATGGCACCATCCCGACGTATATAGGGATATATATCACCACCCAATTCTAGCTCAACAGCACTATTAGCTCTAGGGTCTATATCAGCTAATGTGTCGTCGCAAAACTCTTCGAAAGGGTTCTCCTCTATTGGTGCAACATAGGGTCGGCGCGGTAACTCTTCAGTGATGAGTGCCAATATTTTCTTGTCGAATTTAGTTTTGTGGCTCCTGTCACGCACGTGAATTTTTGCAAAGTGGTGTCCCTTTTGTTGCATCTTTGACAAACCAAGTTTTTTGACGATGGATGACGCTATTTTAGTGGTGGTGCTACATTGATTTATTAATGCACGTATTTGCAACCAATCATTATCTTTCTCCGAGGCTATTTTAACTATGGCTGTCGGTACAAATACATTTGTCCATGAGAATGGGTCAATTTGGGTGGTTTGGGTCATTTGGGTCTTCGTCAGTGGACTTTTCTTTTGTGACTTCTTGTTATCATTCAGTTGTGGGGCATCATGTAAGAGAGTATTGTGTCGTTTTGTACAGACGCTTGCGTTTAGAAATTTTCGACAGGTCCTTAATGCATGATCTTGCTTACATAGGCTACATGACCACTGCCAATGGGGAGATTTGGGGTGTAGATTTGAGGACATGACTGAAAGAATGAAATAATGTTAGTTATTGTTTTAATTAGTGAATAATACGACAAGTTTTGTAATGGGTCGTGTACATAAACCATTTGCAGTCCGTATGTCAACAACTCTAACATTTTTATCTTGTCCGAAATAAGTTTTTACGACTCGACCTAATTTCCATTCATTGAATGGCAAATTATTATCCTTGATGACAACCAAATCGTTGACCTTGACATTTTCTTTAGGATACTTCCATTTATATCTGCGATGTAATTCGGCCAGATATTCAACTTTCCATCTTTGGCAAAATGACTGGTAGATGATTTTTATGCGTTTCCAACGATTCGCAAGAGTCACATCTTCATCTGAAAGATCTCTTTCAGGTGGGGTCATTATTGGAGTACCAATTAGAAAGTGTCCAGGGGTCAATGGAGTCAAATCATTGGGGTCATCGCTAGCAGGACTTAAGGGTCTAGAATTAAGGCAAGCTTCAATACGAGTCAGAATTGTAGATAACTCTTCGAATGTGAATTTCATGTTAGGAATCATTTTTCGTAAGTGTGTTTTAAATGACTTTACGCCAGCCTCCCAGAGTCCTCCCATATGTGGGGCGCCTGGAGGTATGAACCTCCATTCAATATTTTGATGACTGTGTTGTTGAAGTATTTTGTTTTGTAGAGTTTTTATGAATTCTAAACGATCCTTTTTTATGAGTTCTGCAGCTCCAATGAAATTTCTTCCATTGTCCGAGTAAATACAGGCAGGACATCCACGTCTTCCAATGAAGCGCGAAAAGGCTGCTAGAAACGCTTGTGTCGATAAGTCACTTACTGCTTCTAAATGTATAGCTTTTGTTGCAAAGCATACAAAAATGCAAACATAGCCTTTTGTGATAAGGCATGCACGTCCTGTGAAATTACGGATGTCGAAGGGTCCAGCGTAATCCACACCTGTAACAGTAAAGGGTCGAGACAATGTAGTTCGCTCTGGTGGTAACGAAGCCATTATTTGATTTTGAGTGTGTTTTTTGTAAATTACACAGGTTTTGCAATTATTGATGATTGTTTTCACCAATTGTTTTAATTTGAAGATCCAGAATTCAGCTCTGATGATTCGGATCATGAGTTGGTTTCCTCCATGTAGAGTGATTTTGTGGGTAAATTCTGCTATGAGTTTAGCTAATTTCGACTCATAGGGTAGCAATATGGGGCAACGCTCATTGTAAGTGAGTGCCGTTGATTTTGTTAAGCGACCATTTGCTCTTAAAATTCCATTTCGATCTAGAAAGGGGGTTAGGGTCAACAATTTGCTTTTAGACGATATAGCTTTCTTTTCTTTCAAGAGATTGTATTCTTCTGAAAATGACATCTTTTGTGTGCAAATGATAAGACGGGTTTTTGCATCCTGAATTTCTTCTGGGGTGATTTCTAATGAACAAACTCGCAGATGTTGTCGATTTCTACCAGTATTTCTCCAAAACCGTAAAACATATGAGATAACTCGTAACGCACGTGATAAAGAGGAAAATCTGTTTAAAGGGTCTTCTTCGATGTTGACTGTGAGAGTTTTAACAGATTTTGACTCTAATTTTGTGTCTGGAGGTTTATTTTGAACAGGCCACTGTTGTGCTGGTAGGGTCAACCATGATGGTCCTTTCCACCATAAAGTATTTTTCTCCAGTTCTGCTGGGGAACAGCCTCTACTTGCAATGTCGGCAGGATTGAATTTAGAATCGACATGCTTCCAATTTGTTGTACCGACTTTTCTGAGAATATCTGAAACTCGATTTCCTACAAAGGTGTTCCAGTGGCATGGTGGTTTATTTAGCCATGACAACACGATCGTAGAGTCGGTCCAAAAATGGGTCTCTAAATTTCCTATTTGTAGTTTTTCTAGTATACCTGATGCTAGTTGGGCTAACAATACAGCACCACAGAGTTCTAAGCGTGGTAGAGTTAGATTTTTTAAAGGAGCTACGCGGGTTTTGGCAGCAAGTAGTGAAATGTGTGTCATATTATCGGCTTCTTTTACTCGAATGTATATTACCGCTGAGTATGCCTTTTCAGAGGCGTCACAGAACCCATGAATTTCTACGACGCAAGTTGGGGTGAAATAAATCCAACGTGGGATTTTTATAGAGTCAATTTGATGACAATTTTTTACAAAGTTTTTCCATCTGTGGTCTGTTACTGGTTTTAAAACTTCATCCCAACCTATTTTATCTAACCAGATTTGTTGCATTATAAGCTTGGCATCAACAATGATGGGCGCAAGCCATCCGCATGGGTCAAAAAATCTGGCAATTGTGGATAAAACTTCGCGCTTGGTGTATATTTCTTTTTGTTGCATTTCTGGTGCGGTAAACGTAAAGGAGTCTGATGATATGTGCCATTTTATCCCAAGAGTTTTTGTGCTATCTTTTTCGGATAGATTTAACCAATCAAGTGGTAATAGTTGTTCTCTGGGTAGGTCTTGGATTATTTTTGGGTCATTAGAAGTCCATTTCATTAGTTCGAAGCCGGCTGATGTTAGCACTGTAATCAGTTCTTTTCTGGATTTCACCGTATCTTCTATCGTATGACCACCTGCTAGGACGTCGTCTACATACATGTTTTGTTGTAGAATTTTTGAGGCTGAGGGGTGAGTTGATTTCACCTCATCGGCTAGTTGAAGGAGTGTTCTTATGGCTAAGAACGGTGCGCAATTGACTCCGAATGTCACGGTAAGGAGCTCGTAATCCTCAATAGGATCATTTGGTGTCTTACGAAACAATATTCGCTGATAACTGGTCTGAGATGGGTCGATGAGTATTTGACGATACATTTTGGTAATGTCTGCATTAAATACATAACGGAAAAATCTCCACTTTGCTATCAGAAGAACAAGATCTTGCTGAAGGATGGGTCCTGGGTATAAAATGTCATTAAGACTATTCTTGTTTGACGTCGGGCTAGAGGCGTTGAAAACTACACGAAGCTTTGTAGTAAGCCTATCCGGTTTTATTACTGCGTGATGCGGCAGGTAATAGTTTGGAGCCTTATTTATAACCAAGGGTGAGATTTTCCTCATGTGTCCCAACTCGAGGTATTCAAGTATGACTTGATTGTATTGTTGCTGAATGTCAGGTTTTCTACTGAGCATTCTTTCCATTCGTAAGTATTGAGCCATTGCGATATTTCGCGAGGAGCCTATTTCTTCGCCTTTTTTGAAGGGTAGGGTAACAATATACCTCCCTGTGTCGTTTCTACGTGTTGTAGATTTGAAGTTGTTTTCGCAAAATGTGTCCTCATCTGACCTCAAAATCTGTTTTGGGGTTTCCTCCACCTCCCAAAAACGTGTGAGGATTTGGTCAAGGGACGTAGTATTAAGTAAGGATACTGTAGTTTGTGACTGAGTCACTTTTGAAATTGGTCCCCCCACAATCCAGCCAAATGCTGTTTTTTGTGCCAAAAGGGATCCAATTGACCGCATCGGAGTCTCCATACAATATATGGATGGGCCTAAGTCGAGGCCTATTAGGAGGTCGATGGGTTGGCTCTTGTAAAATTGAGGGTCTGCTAATTCCAACTTAACAGCCTCAGTGATGATTTCGTGATTCAAGGTTTGTGTGGGTAAATTGGATGGAAGGGTCTTGAGTACTGGTGCCCAGACTTCCAATTTAAAGTTAGGGTCTACGCGGGAGCAAAGGTTGAACAAACACGCTTTGGTGGATGTCTCAGAAACTGTTTGATTTAAACCTGTTACATGTACCACGTTGCGTTTAGTGGGTAAGTTTAATCGTTTTTGCAGTTTATCTGAGACAAAAGTTGATTGAGATCCAGGGTCGATGATAGCTCTAGCCTGGTATCGTAGACCTTTAACTTCTATTTGAACTACGGCGGTAAACAATAAAGTGTCTTTGTTTTGTAATTCTGTATGTGAGTCAGAATTTTTTTGAAGGGTCAAAGACGTGTAGTGAGGAGTGAGTGAATTTGGAGTGGACTGTATTTTAGTAGTTAAAGCTGTGGAGCTTGTTGATGGACATTCTGCTGTATTTATTTGTGCTAGATTGGCAGAATGGGTCACAGTAGCTTTATGTAACAATGTGTTATGTTTCTGTTTACATAACCTACAACTGTATTTGCTAGGACAATCTTTTACACTATGGGTCCCTGATAGGCAGTTGTAACATGAATTTGTTGTTCTTACTACGTGAATTCGATCATTGACATTTTTTTCCAAAAATAAGGGGCATGATCGTAATAAATGTGCGTCATTGCAATATAGGCATTTATTATTTGTAGCAGAGGGGTTTTTAAGTGTCGAATTAGTGGTTTGTTTCGACAAATTTGTTTGCAGCGAGTGAATAATATTCTTTTTATTTGAGGCAGGTTTTTTGACTTCGGGGCTATTCTGTGCGGATTTATTTTTTGACACGATATTTTCCACGGACTCTAAAGTTCTAAACTTGTGGGTTAAAAATTTGTCGAATTCGGACCAGGTAGGGATTTCGGCGCAATCTTCCCGAGAATTTTCAAACTCCTGTACTAAACTTCTGGGTAGATTCTGGGAGCATATGAATATTAAAAACGACTCCCAGGTTGTTGTGTCAACGCCTAACATGCTGAGGGTCTGCCTACAGTCATTTATAGTACGCTGTAATTTTTTGATTGATGCGCCTGTGTTTGCAGATGCCTGAGGTAGGTCTAAAATTATTTTATACTGCTCGTTAACCTGCATCCATTTATTTTCATATCTGTCTATTAAATTTTTCCACGCTAGTATAAAACCTTCATTTGTCAAGGGTACGTTCGCAATTATCTCTCTCGCTTCGCCACCTGTTTTTTGGGTCAAATAGAAGAGCCGTTCTACATTGCTAATTCGAGAATTTTTGATATATATCGCGGTAAATAAATCCCGAAAGCTTGGCCATAATTTATAATCCCCAAAAAATGTGTCGGTGTCGCAGGGAGGGAGTCTTATTGACAATGTCTCACTTTCGTGAAAAGTCGTTGATCGATGTTCTATTTTTTCAACGGGTTCCGAAAGTGCGTTGATTTCTGCATTTATGGATGAATAGCATACCTTATATGCCGACAGGGTTTTCTGGTATCGTTCCCGAAGTTTATTTCGTTCGATTGGTTGGTCCCCTTCCTTCTCCATATCTCTACATTCTTCATAAGACCGCTTTACTTGGGTCCAGAGCGAATCTAACTCTACGCGAAGAATTTCCAGCGCATGAATGTTGTCCTCTGCATGGCTGGCGGAGTATGACTTTTCGAATTCAATTAAATCATTTGTACAATTTACAAACTTTCTGAGAGACATTTTGAAAATTTTAAAATTTTATACTTTCTAAAATTAGGGAGAGGTGTCGAAAAAATTGGGTCAAAATGCCTGCTAGCGATTTTAACAACAAGTAATTTTGAAAAAATATTAATGTATTCAAATCCTATTTTAGATTTAAGGTTACCCGCAAAAATTTATTTTTTGGCCCGTTGGTAATCCTTTTTCAATTTCTCCGTTACACCAAATGTGTTTTTTCTTATTATGTATGTTTAATACAAGTGTCTCATTTGTATATACATATATGTGCATATAATAATATTTTTGTACTTACTTGTTGTTGTTGTAGGGTCTTGTTGCTTTTTGTACTCACTGATGTTTGTTGTTCTGTTTGCTGTCGCTACTGCTGCTACTGCTGATGATTCTTCTTTGAATTTTTCAAGGTTATAACAATTTTTATTTTTTGGAATATTTGTAACTGTTTATTTATTAATTTTGTTGTTGGGTCTGTGTCTTTAATATTTTTTCTTTTTAAACTTTTTTATAAAAAACCAAAATCCGGTTCGAAGTGACCATTAAATGTCTATGATTAAGCAAAAGAAATTAAAACACGTTCACAATTTTGGTTTTTTATAGGTATAATTGTATATAATTCTATTTATTTGTTTTAATTTAATGATAATTTTAATTTTATATGTACATATATAAAATTTTACAATTTCTTTAATTTCTGTTTTTAACAATTTACAATAAATTTGTTTGTTTGTATCTTTTGTTCAATTTGTATATTTTAGTTTGTTTTATGATTGCGTTTCTTTTTGTTTATTTTAAATCTTTTAAAATTAAACTTTATTTATTTAAATTCAAAATTAAATTTATTCTGTTTTGTCTCTAACTTTATGTATTACCACTCACTAATCGTTTATTTTTACCACCGTATATGTTTTCTAATTGAGTTCAAAAATACAATTGAATTTTCAATTCTTACTTTACTTTAAGAAGAGAAAAAAAAAGGGAAATATATATGTATAAGTATAAAAGGGAATGGCAAATTAATCAATGTTGTACACTTAGCGTGTTTCTGAACAGTATTTAAATGGTAGTGTAAGAATTTAAAAGGCGTGAGAACGGCATGTTTAATAATGACATGAAATCCTTTTTCTTTAAATGCCCATTCACTGATTTTGAATATGAACATTCATTTGAATTTTGCCAATTTAAAGAGATTTATTAATTTGGATATAAAGTAATTTTTTAGAGTTTCGTAAAAATTCAAGCGCACTCATCTTTAAACTAAATTTGACCTATTCTATCCATATCTTAGTTGGTTCGCCATACATATTTGATTAGGATTACATTTTAATACAATCTTAAAACAATTTACTTTAAAGTTCTTCACTTATGAAAGGGTATAAAAATCCATTTCTTCATTTATTTTTGATCCAATTATTTGATATCTTCCAAGTCTCACAAAAGACGATTTTACACCCTCTCAAGTTATTTAATTTTCTTTTTTAATTTCAAAATAAGTTTAAAAGAAGAGTGGGTTTTCTAAAAAAGGGTTAATTTACTTTCTTCATGGTCGTTATTAATTTCTATTTTCTTTAAACTTTGTAGTTGTATTTGTTGTTTTGTCCTCGTATATTTATTATTATCAAATCTAAAAAGAAAATTTTTATCTACAATAGAAATGGAATTACATTTCATTGTCACAACGATTTATGTCGTTGACAGGCATAGGCATTTCCTTTGAAGTTGCCTATCACAATTTGAAATTTTTGCTTTTTTTTTCTTACCTCTGCCTCTATTACCACTATAACCCAAACAATATCGTCAACATTCTCATCTTTAACGCCACCACTAACAACTACGACGACAGCAACAGCAGTAACAATAAAAAACATTGATTTTCACGACTGATTACACCACCAGGAACAGGTCGCTGTTGCAAATAAATTAAAAAAATACAAAAAAAAATAAAAATAAATAAAATCAGGCAAAATAAAAGAAGAAATAATCAACAACAAAATGAAAAAAAGGGGTTTGAGTTGTTACGAGTATACTGATAATTGTCATAAATTTTTAAGTCATTTTGTGAGTATATTTTTACTGCTGCCAAAGTGAGAGGGGGTATATGGATTACAATTGAAAACACTTTATACTGATTTTATAGCAAACGGGTTAGAGGGAATCTACTCGAATTGTATGTTCAAATGTTGTTTGTCATTGATATTTGTGTGAATCGTGAAAATTTTGACGGAAATGTGTCATAAATTGCTGTGAGTGTTGTCATAAAGCACAAAAGCCATAAAACGAACCGAAACGAAATGTAAAAGTGCATTTCATTTTAAACCTCTGCGCCCCTCTAAATACTTTATTGTAGGAACAGGACAACTTTTAGCACTCTTTGTATATTGTTTTGTAGGCAGTTTTTTGTTTTTTTTTTTTCGATAGTGAAATCATAAATTCACAAAAACATATACACAGCTATACACATATATACATGCATAGATATAATGTTTTTGTTTGTATTTTTGTATTTGCATTAGTGTGGTTAATGTGTGGCATGGCCCATTTCTCCACCCCGAATAGTTTTACACTGTTTATATACGATAACTTGACATGTATAAAATTTATCAGCAATCATAAATCGTGCTTAGCAATTGTTTTGTTATGGTTTGTTATTGCTATTGCTTTGGTTATATTGTTGCTGTTTGTATTATTATTATTATTTTTGTTGTTGTTTTTTCCCAGTTTATTTGTTATATTTTTATTCGTTGTCATTGTGATAGTTTTTGAAAAAACAGAGAGAAGCAATACAGATTTTAAAGGAATACAATTTTCGAAGCTTTTTAATAAAACATTAGTTAATCAATAATTTTTTTTTTTAAATATGATCCCATAATTGCTGCAATGCACCAGTGTTTTTCCTTTATCTTAAATTCTAACCTTATAATTTCACAATTTTTTATCTCAGAGGGCAATCTTTACCAATATTGTGACTGTTATGCCCGAAGAAATGCAACTCTAATGAAACACTCGTATGAATGCTCGATATGCAACTGTACCCCAGAAAGAGTGATAATTTTTTTAAATTAAATTTTTGTTTTATCTGAAACGCTTTAAGTAGATCGAAGTTAAATTCTATAAAGAATTTTTTTTTTTTAATTTTTGCAATGAAATGATTTGAGAATGAAAGGAGAAAATGATCCCCGTGAAGGAATAGTACACTAGCCCAACTGAACATGTTTTCGACTCCAGCTGCGGTAATCTCATCAGAGTTTTTTGTGTTTAAAGCTGAAGCAGTGGCGTAGATACCTAGGGGCTAGGCGGGGCAGTGCCCCGGGGCCCTCAAGCTCAGGGGGCCCTCAAAACTCTACCAGAAATATCGATCGAACTGAACTTTTGCAAGTTGCAACCCCACTTTAATCATGACAACTCAGTTGAGACTAAATCAAAAGTTATGCCTAGGGAATTCCCCTAAATTCTTCCTGTAGGTTGGCGGTGCTGCCAATTTGACGGATAGTGATATTTATTCGAGACCGGTTAAAAATAAATTCTGTATCAGTACCGGGATTCAGTAACTTTTAACAATACGATATTCGCAAAAGAAGTCGACAGTTTTTATTGTTTGCAGTAACGATTATGTGATTCACTAAGTACGTTTTATCGACAGTCTACAACTGTAGTTTTCTTTATGTTGAAATTGCAATAATTTGGCAGCACTGTATAAAATCAGTCAGTTTTTGGGTAGAAAGTTAGTAAAGCTACAAACCTCTCGTTTCATTGGGTATACAAACACACAAAAATGGTTCTCAAACAAACTAGTTAATAGCGTAGGCACATCTCTCTACAAAATTTTAATATAAAAAATCTACGATTTTCCAACTGAATAAACAGCATAAAAATTTGTGGCGTTAGTTTACGACAACAGCCATCGTAAACAAAAAATAATGAATAGCAATATCGACAATTCTGTTGTTTACTGTTGAAAACAATGCGATTATCGTAAAAATATGTTACTGAATCGCACCACAGGAGTAAGTATGCTAATGTCAATAAACTTTTTTGTACTGGTCAGTATAGTGGTTCAATTTTATTTGATTTTACCACTCATATTGATGTCCGTTAAGTCAGTAAATCGTGTCATATATAGATTTCGGCTACAGCTCATTGTATAACGCGAAATATTGTGAAAAAATTCATATCACTTGCAGTAGGCACATTATTTCAGGTCCGCGGGCAGGAGATCACTCTTGGTCTCCACCGTTAAATGTGGCAAGACTATCAAATTGTTTCTTTTTCCTATTTTACTTTTAACGTCGTCAGTGAACAGTGGATACCTACCTACTCGAGCACAATCTAATATTGTATTGTTTAAGTAAATTAAAAAACTAAAATTATGAATAAAAAGAAGAAACCCAGTGGTGCTTTTGAACGGAAACAGTGCTAAGAAAGAGAAGATAGTACATCTGGCTAAAATATTTATATTGATACTGGCTTAAAAAATGTGGTAACTGCAGTGTTGGTTGACAAGTCTACATGAAGAACATTTGCATGACACACATAAGAGCGAAAGCTTTGGAGAAACCACAGACCTCTATATTTTTCGAAAATGTGTTTGCAACAAATCTGCTTATGACTTGGAAAACTTCACGAACAAAATATTAAGTGATAACGAAAAACGTCAAATTCTTGATATGGGAACTTTACAGCCTTCAGGATCTTCTCCAACAGACGTCAAACAGAACATTAGGTGTTTTTCAAAATCGTACTGCGTTTCGTGTTCTAAATATGGGCGAATTAATTGTTTTTGGTTGTTTTACCTCAACTAACTCAATCATGGACTGTTTACCAATTATGTAAGGAAATAATGAGCAAATATGTAATGCTAGAATGCTACCTAACGGAAGTATTTACAGCCATCTTATTATTCTTTACAATTCCTGTCACATCTGAAGCAGGTCATTTAGCAAATTAAAAATAATAAAAAATTGTTTAAGAAATATTATGGGCCCAACTCGACTCCGACATTTATCGCTAATAGCAATAGAAAACAAAACCGCATCAAGCCTGGATTTAAAGGAAGTCATTGATACCTTTGCGAAAACTAATGCTAGAAAAAAATTGTAAATATTCTTGTCAGTTGGGCCGACCTTTAAACGCTTGAATCGTCTCTATTTCGTTTTATTAATTAAACTTAAACCAAGTATTAATTGTAATTTATGTTGTTATTAATTGTAAATAATATTTTTATTACCAGCTCTGCAGTGCACAAGAAAGAGCGCTTAAACTTAAGCTTAGCATTTTTAAAATATTTGTATATTTCATAGTCTACACAGCTGTGGGGCCTCTTTTTAATTTGCCCCAGGGCCCTTGGTTACCTAGCTACGCCACTGAGCTAAAGGCGAAAACAGGTTAATTTTCATATATGTATGCGCCATCTGAGCCCCTTTCTCAAAGTGCTCTCTGACTCAAGTTCTTATCTTGAATACTATATAAAATTTACCTTATATTTCTACTTAAAATGTAAAAGTATATTTTTAAGATAAAACAAGCTGAAGTTGTTTTTTTACTTATTTAAAGTATAATCAACTCTAATTCTAACAGCTATCAAATAATAATAAAATAAATAAATTATAAGAGATTGTGGGTTAATACGGGGTAATATACGGGTTATAAGTAAAGTAAAGAATTAACAGAAATCAGTTTATTTATTGATTGCAAACCAAATATAAAATAAACAAAAATCTATATTTCCAAGTCGTATGTACTGTGTAATCAGTCAATATTTAATAGAAAAACTCTTAGAATAGTTAAAAATAATAATCATGTAAAGCAATTCAGATACAAAATTATACACAATCTGACCGAGATATCAATTATATTATACAGTGAGTCAAAACATAACCTTCTAATTGGGTCAACAACAGCAAAATTCGAACAAACAAAGTCAACATGCAACATAATTATAGAACCTCGAAGCTCAGAATGGAAAACAAAAATCCGAACTATCGTTGAACAACTTGTATCTAGCATCACCATTAATAATTGGCTTTCAAACACGACACTAAGCTATAGCTGGCAAACAATCGATAGTACTATCGATAGTATCGATAGTTCTATTTCTATCAGACTATCGATGTTATTTTTTCGATAGCGATACTATCGTTAAATGTTGCATTTAATTGACTTATGCAGATTTCTCTAGCTTAAAACCGTCATCGCTACTGTTCAACAATTGCAACAGGTTGATACTGAAACTACACCGTCGAAAAAAACTTGCAAAAGTAATTCGGAAGTTTGGAAATTTTTTCCAGAAACAAAAAATTTTCTTTATCAATAATAATAAATAAAAAATATAATAATAATAATAATAATAATTCCAGACGACGCTACACGAAGGGGCAGCGAAATATTGAAAATAAATAAATAATTAATATTAATATAAAATGATTTTGTCAAAGAGTCTAAAGCCTATAAAAGGGATTCCGAATGGAAAAAAAACTTCTACATACTGCTTTAATGACTTTAGTCACCAATGATTTAGAGCCATTCAGTATAGTAAAGGATACATGTTTCCGAAATTTTGTTAAATGCTTAGATCCCCGCTACATGTTGCCTTCAAGAAACACTTTCAAAAATGTGATGATGGTAAATTTGTTTAATACAACCAAGAGTAAATTGTAAACTATGCTTAATGAAGTGCAAATCTGCACTATTACAATAGACTTGTGCGAAAACGAGGGCTTCCTTACCGTAACATGTCACTTTATATGAAACAAATTTGTTCTTCGTATATCTGTTTTGTCTATGTGCTACCAGGAACGTGAAATTTAACATTTCTAAAGGAATTCGATACTATCGATAATATCGATAGTTTTTGAACCAACTATCGAAAACATCGAATGGCGCGACTATCGATAGTTTGCCAGCTCTACACTAAGCACAGCCTGTCTACTTTTTATTGAAGGTAACCTTATTAAAGCTACTCTAACATAGACCACGACGACAAAAGAATTAAATTTAGGTTCGTATACGAGTATATATATATATATATATATACTGCAGATACCAATCTACGGTACCGCATTATAGAACGAGTCTTCCTAGAAATATTTTATTTATTTTTTTTTATTGAGACCAATACTCAGACCACTCCTACTAAATGCTATGGAATGTATTGGAATTTTTATGGAAAGGACAGTACATTATGACAAGAGCACATACATTTTATTTTCTTATATTATAAAGTGCTTTTAGGAATGAGACAAATTGCTGTGAATTGATCATTTAAAGACAATTTGTTACAACTTCACCCTTGAATGATCAACAGCAATTACCCCATCGTTGCATGTTGATTGCGGTGAGTGCCTTCGCTAAGTAGGTTTTTAGCTGTTAACTGCTATTTCCCAATAGGTGACGCTTTTCTCCTGATCATTAGTTTTTCGTTGTCATAGGTTAAGGTAGAATAAAGGGGAATGTCAGGAAGCGGTTACTTTGTAGATAGACTTCTTGGAGGGGGGGACCTCTTATTTTTAAATTATAATTTTGACTTTAACTTTTTTACTTTTCACATTTGTTGTGATTCGAACCTGGGCCGTTTGAGTATTTGTACGAGCGCTCTAACCACTATACGACGCATCCCCTTTTTTATTTATTTAATGAATTAATACTTTTAAGATTCTGTCATCATTTCAACTTTAAAGCATTTATATCATTGTCGTTTATATTTGGAGGTGAGCTTAAGAGAGGTCGTTGTTAAAAATGAAAGCTGGAAGTTTTTAAGGGGTGCCAGTCATTTAATCCATACTAGTACAGATTTGATGGTATTTTTGTTTAAGTATTACTATTTAGTTAGAGTTGAGTGTACATTTTTTTCTAATTTATTTTTGTTTCAATTCAAACATTTGAATTCAAGTATCGACCAATTGTGCATTTTGTTTATTAGTTTTTAGAATGATACACAATGCAGCAGGTTAAGAGACCAGTTTCAATATATGTTTGTTCACAAGATTTGCATGCATGCCTGTCTGTCCGTTAAAATATATGTTGGACTACATATTTATATGTACTACGATTATAAATATGTTTTCATTTTGTAAACCATGAATGAATGAATGAATTGCAATGTATGAATGAATAATTGCTGCAGTGCAATTATGTATGTGTTTTAAATCTTACTGTAGTTGTTAGTTTTTTTTTTTTTTGCTTTATTATTATTATTATTGTTATTATTTTGTTGCATTATAAAGTGTTGTACATTGTATGCGGTATGATGTGGTGATGGTGGTGTTGCAATATGTTTGGGCCTGTATTAAATTTCATTAGGGTTTGGTTGGTAAAATTGAAATAAAATACAAATATTTTATCCAATATGTATATGCATACGTTTGTTATTCACCACTTAAATTTCTAGAAACAATTTTATAAAGTGCAGATTTGTTTAAAAATGCCTGGCCACGATGTGTGTGTTACTCGCTATACCGTGATTAGTTTTGATTTGTTTGGCCTTTTGCAGCTGATATTTCTAATGTGGCAATATTTCTAAATAATTATTAACTAAAGAGAGAAGAAGTTTCTATGTTATTGTTGGGCAATTACAAAATATTATACCCAAATGTGTAATTATTAGTTGAATTGCTTTTGAAAATTAATGCATAATTTGAAGCGAAATTTTAATTGTGGTTTATGTCTAGGTATACTAGGTATATTGGCTTTATATAAAACTTAAATCCGGCAAAGTGTTATGTTATATTGGAATTTCAAATTAATAATTTATTTCGTCCTTAGTCAGCATATGCTGGAGAAGTTGAATAAGATTTAACGGTTGGCATTGATTGCGGTCTCTGGGGCGTTACGGACAACACCTACGAAGGCTTTCTTCAACACTTGGTCGCTTGATATTTCGGCAAGGTATTTGACTGGTGCTGCAATGCAAGGGTGAGCAACCAGGCAGCTTATAGGTCTCTTGAATCTCTCTTCATTATCTCCCGGACGGTGTTTGAATGCCACTAGTCACTAAGTCTAGTGGCAGAATATTTGGACATTGAGCACACTTGGGTACCGGTACAAAGTACTTAATATACTTGTTAACTACATATGTGGCGGATGAATTAGCTAGATAGGGTACGACGGCACAACTTCTTCAGACTATCGAAAATATTAGTATTCTAGTCTCTACTTGTCTTCTGAGTCTTAGAAGCTGGGCCGGTGATTTATTTTCCGAAGATGGAGACAGGGTACCTCTGGTAGAC
Source organism: Metopia argyrocephala (assembly GCA_963576795.1). Taxonomy (NCBI): domain Eukaryota; kingdom Metazoa; phylum Arthropoda; class Insecta; order Diptera; family Sarcophagidae; genus Metopia; species Metopia argyrocephala. Next base: position 10,127,016 of record OY756211.1, read on the forward strand.
AGGCGAGGAGGAGAAGTGGCAACTATTGGACTTACCTAAGTGAAGGATTTCGGCTGTGGTAGGAATTTTCTCTGACCATTGGCTAGTGGGTAGCTGTGTAGTGCTGTCTTTTTGGGATATATTAGTTCTATTTTATGTAGCTATTGCTTAGAGAAGGAGGTTGTATCTATGAAACATTTACTCCTGGATATTTGTTTTCTGCTGTTAACAACCTAACCTAGTCAGCATATGAAGAAGGTAGAAACGTGTTTTGTTTAATATATTTTACCCAAAGTTCAATATTCTGCAATGAAGGTGAAATACTTACAGAGTCTAAAATCCAATTATTGTTGTAAAATGCAAAAATGGCGAATATATTGAAAAAAAAATAGCTTTATGAATCTCCTACTGAATGAATGGCAAAAAGTAAGAGTGTTATCTGACAAGGTTCTGTAGATGTTAAGCGTACTTTTTTTTATTACATAACCAAAACTCAAGAAATTAAAATAGGAGATAAGAAAATGTGAATTTGGAAAGAAGAAACAGCCAAAAAATTTTGAGAAAATTTGATTTGCATCTAATAAAATAGTATCATAGTTGGTAGAAACAATGAATTCTCTCTGTAGAACATTTTTTGATTAGTTGCACAATCAACTACAAATGTAAATGGTCTTGGTCTGTAAGATATACAGGTACGATATAAGAAGATACGATATGGTTTTAAAAAGCCTTACTCTAACATCAATTAATCAATGCAACTAACCCTTTCTCTTTACTCTTGTGTAAAGAATACAATTAACAGACAAATTTATTAGAAGAAGTAGTGTTGTAGAGAGTAGTGTTCGACATAAACCAATATAAATACATCTAACGATGTATAACATATAAAAGAAAAGAAGTTCCGGAAAATTATGCTTAAATTTGACAATTAAACTTTCTGTATTTTTATGGACGAGGAATTGAAATTTTTCTTCTCATCTGCTCTTGTCTCAAAAAACTTTTAAAATACTTTCTAGATAAAGGAAAACATATTTGGCAAGAAATCTTGCTAGCTATTTTAAAGCTATAGCAGCAACAACCTCCTTTCAAATGAGATCATATTGTACAAACGAGCACGCTTACAAGTAGACGGATAGCTACTGAAATTACGGAGGCAAAGCCAGATTTGCCTGGAGGTGCACTATCCACCATCTTACGGTATTAATGTCTTAGAAAGACGTTGAATATAGCATGAAGATATTTATGATCTCTCATGGATATACCGCTTCGATATGACCAACAGAGAAACAAATTTGTTATCCTAGGTGCTATCCTATATATCGTCTGGGAAATATGATTATTTGATAGTTCAAATTAAATTGTTTAACTGATTGAATTAAATTTAAATATATTTTTCTTTCTCATGGAAAAAATAAAATTTTAAGTAACTTTTGAATTTGATTTCGACTAAACTTTTAAACGATGTCATTGTAAAATTTATTTAAAATATTTTTAATTTAAATTTTTTTAATAAAATGTATAATAATTTTGGGTATTAGTGTTAGATATTAATTGAAAATTCTAGTGACACTACAAATATTCTTATTGAAATTAATTTTTAAGCAGTAGGAAACTGTTTAGGAAGCGGTCATACCATTCCTCTAAGTTTTATTCTGCCTTTTTGAGCTCGACAGCAACACTACGAATGACATTCATAGTTTGCTCGATGGATAAAATAAGCACTTTTAATTGGAACAGTGACGTAGGCTTAAAAACAAGCTGGAAATTTTTCGGCTTGTTTCTGCCCTAAAATTGCTTGATATGCCTAACCCAACAAACACAAAGTTTGCTAGCACTCTTCTAACATTGAAAGCGCCAAAAGCTTAATTCTTTCTTCTGAACAGATTTGGGCAATCAAAACGAAAATGCTGCTTCAATGCCGAAAAACATTGCAACAAATCCTCTTTGTTTTTTTTTTATAGACTAGATGACTAGAGACATGCGAATATTTCGCACCGTTAGTTGTCATTTTTGTAACATTATATATTATGTGGAATAGCATTACAATAAAGCGACCCTGTTTATCGCACTGGATCTAACAACTCCTGCAAAGTATTGCCAAAACAGCTTTTTATAGTAAATAGCGGTATTGCCAGAATGGATTTTAATATATACATACTATATTATGTAGAACTGCATTACTATTAAGCGAACCTGTATTACCACACTTGAACAAAAACATAAAATCATAATGACAACAGTATTGTCATGCAGTTCTGTATAAAATATAATTTTTATAAATGAAAATATTAATTTTTCAATTTCTAATTATTTTTCGTCATTTGTGTTAGAAATAAGCTTTAAAATGAGATATCATTCATAAAATTTGATGCAGTGGTATGGGAGATATTTGCAACCGACAAAAAATAGTGCTTTAGAAACAATATATATGATATATAGGCTATGATGGATATTTAGGAAGTAAGTAGGAACTACACTTAAAGAAAAGGGAAATTGGAAAAGTCGGTTATATTAATATTAAGCTTATTATAATAAAAGAGCAACTAAAGGACCTGACCCATTAAGGGGGTCAGGTAATCGGGTTAGCATGATCATAATACATTTCAAAATTCCCAGAGAATGCAATTCCTTTCTTTTATTACTCCTTTTTTTATTGCCATGACACTTTCCATATATTTTTAGTTAACCACTATCAAGTGACTGCCTGAAAATATTAAAAAAAATGTAACCGTAACGAATAAACATTGCAAAATAACAATTTGTAGAAAATAATCATAAATCCATAGGGTCGTCATAATTTTCCAAGTTTTATGGCTCAATAACACAAACACAACAATAAAAAGTAACGAACAAACGAAACGAAATGTCGTATATTTTGCAAATCATAAAAACAATTTTAACTGAACGACAAACAAAACAAAAACTGAAATAAAATGCAGAAATATTTCTGGAGAAAAAAAAAAAAAAAAAAAAAACAGACGCATTGTCTGCACTTTTATAGAAAACTTTACACAGTTTAAGAATTTTTCAAAGTAAATCATACAAAAAAGAAAGGTAGAAACAGCCCCATCCCATTAACCCCATGAAAAATAATAAATTTAAGGTCATATACTTACAAGTACTTTCTGAAGGTACATTTTTAAACTGCAGTTTTATATTCAATACCTAAAGGAACTGAATTATATGGTGGTATACAGTGGGGTTGCAATTTATGATAGTGTGTACGAAATAAGGAGTTGGGAGTTATTTTTGATTTTTGTATAAGCAATCCTTTAGATAAAATCAAAAATTATTTTCATTTCCATACAACTTGTCGTTATTTACAACAACCACGAAGGCAATAACTTCTTTTTTATGGCATTTAAACACTATAAACTGAAATAAAACATTACAACAATAGCAAAAAATTAAAAATAATTTTATCATAACAATAAATAATATTTGTTGTCCTTTTCATATTTCATTTTTTTGTTTTTGTATTCAATTTGCTGAAATTAATATTAACACTAGTTCTTCCGTAAGCGGGCTTTACAATTATTAATAAAAAAAAAAAAAAAATAAAAAAAAATTTTATATATATGCAGTGTTGCCAGAATTTCTAGGAGTTTGTTTTGAAAAAAATCATCAAAATCATCAAAATATTTTTGAAAATCGTCATAAAAGTAATTAAATCCTTTTAATTTTTAATAATAATAAATATTATATACATTGAGATTGGAATTCACAACTGAACTGATGATATGTACATATCATAACATATATAGTTTTTTGTTTATAGAGGCCTTATTCTGTAACTCTTCTAAGCTAAAACTCTATCGTTAAAAATTTATAAACTTGATTTAGGACTTTTTTGTAAACTCTTGAACACTTATTTTAATTTAAACGCTTCATGCCTATAACCTCTGAGATTTTTAAATTTATATATTCTATCACCAAGACTGTTTCAAAACCCCAAAACTTTAGCATTTTGACTTTTTTTCCACATTTGCTGAGGAATGCGTTGAAAACATTATGCTGCGAACAAATTTTATTTTTTTTTTAAATTGGAAAAACCAAGGAAGAATCACATTATTTTAAAGTCTAAAAATGATTTTAAGGTCAAAAAATGTTATTTTTCTGAACTGTAAATATTTACTTCGCTTATTATTTTGTATTTGTCTAAAACAGAATTGCATTCACAATTTATTATTAAGTTTAATTTTAACATTTTTTTAAAATTTAATTTGATTTTCAACATTAAATCTCTTAAAAATCTGTAAAGAAAATGGTATACAATTGTAAGTTATTTCTTGACCATTGCATTCACATGGGTGGCATGGGTGTATGATTTTTAAGGTTAAATTTCCAATAACTTCTGGATATTATTAAACTGATTACCCTTTTTGAGACTATTCGATCAATAATTGAAAACATCTCTTTCAAGAACATATGATTTTTAAATGTGGTACATAATTTTTCAAAATTTAGGATACTGAATGTATCTTTCGGTCGTGACTGATGCTACATTTGCGGCAAAACCAGCTCAGTTTCTATTGCTGAGCTTCCTGAAAAGACACGTTCACTTATTGTAGAAGTCGGGTTAATTGTGAGTAGAAAATAAGAAGTGTTGCATACGTAATTTAAATTTGTTAGAAAAAAAAATTGGTGAAATATAATGCACCTAAAATAAAAAATATTCGAAAATGTCGAATAGTGCGACACTAAAAATTGGTTTTTCAAATAACTCAAAAACCGCATTATGTTTAAACCCGGTTAAAAAGAAAACGGGAAAAATAGGAAAAAATCGGTTTTTCGAATAATTCGAAAACCGGTCTTAACAACTCTAGTAGTTTGTCCAAAATTTAAGTTTAGGTTTCCATGAAATAAAAACACAGCACTGAATTACGAAAAAATGACAGAATTATTGAATTGGTCTTTTGTTTAATTTTTAAAAAGAATTATTATCAAAAAAAAAATATTGGTACCATTAGTGGTCTATATAGTGTTAACTAAAAAATAAATTAAGTTCTTATAACTGTAATGTCAATTGAGTAATAAAAATGGCGCAAAACTGACAACATTTGACAATTAGCGTGCACTCCAGTGTGACATATCATTGTAGCCAAATGGACATAATGAACGTCAGCATTAAATTGAAATGCAAAACGAGAACAAAAAAAAAAAAAAATAAAAGTAACAACACCAACAAGAACTGTATGAATTGGTCATAAATTTGTTAAAATTGTGCAATAATTTCAGTTAAATTTACAAGAAAAATCTATAGCAGTCACATAAAAGTTTTAAATACTTTTAAACTTTAAAACTTGCCTAAATAAACTACAAATAAATACAAAATACTCGTAGTATAAGTGTATGTGAATGTAAAAGAAATGACAAAGAAAAGGAAAAAATTTCAATCCTTTTTCGTTAGTTTATATACTAAGTATATGCATATGTATATTATTTTTTTATTTTTTGCTTAAGATTTCAAACACATTATCGCTGACAATATTTATTGCCGTTTGAATATAAAACAAAACAATTTTTTTCTGTTTGAAACTAAATTAGAAAAAAATTCTTATTTCATTTTGGTCAAATTATTCGACAAGTAGTGACAGTTCAGATATTGTGACACATATAGAGTTTTACTTTTCGCTTTCTAAGTCGTTTTAACTATTACTCATTGGCTTTGTACGAACATATGTTTGGTTGAGTATCGACTGAATCTTTATGTCAGTTATTTAGACTATAAAATGTGGATGAGTAAACAACACCCTTTGAGAAACCACAGTCATCTTGATGTTTTGCATGCGAATTAGAAAAGTAGACAATAGCGATAGTGTTCATTCATACTTGTAGAGAGAGAGAGAGAATCTGAGAAGAAAAAACGACCAGAAATTTGTTTACAAAAAATAAATTCCTTATTGGCACTTTGGCTTGAAAAAAAAAAACAATATACGGTCATATAAATACTGAAAATCGAAATTGACAATTGGTTTACAAGCAGAACAACTAAAGAATGCAATTTTTAAAGAAAAAAGTTAGCTTTTGATTTTAAATTTTAATCACTTTTCAGTCTGAGGTGAACTTTAATTTTTTTTTTTAAAGAAAGATGTGTGATTTATTTTCATAAATCAATTTATAAAATAATAAATAAAAATCAAAAATGAAAATCTGTAGATGCAAAGCTATTTTGTTCATTGAGGCAAGCAATCAGAGGACGACCCCTATAAAATATGTCATGGGAAGGAGGACAGACAGAGTAATGTTCGTGGAAATTTAATTTAAACTTAATTGGTAGGAAAAACTTACACGGAAAGGTTATTCTATAAGCAAAACAATGTGCTCTATAGTACGATTAGTACTTAAGAATATCTCGTTATTTATCAAGGCTTTTATTTTATAAGAGCAACTTCACTAATTGTACCGATAGAACTGTGAAACACACGCTCCATTGCGCCGATGCTGCAATGAATCGATAGGGTTGGATACCCTACTGTCATTGATAAGCACCTTTACCCTTTCCTGTACTCTGTCCAAAAAATAGGCTTTGAAGCACCGGCTGATACATAAGAGTTGTATTCCATAGTGGGTTGGGTAAAGGACTTGTAAATATCAGGAAAATCAGATGGAATGAAGAATTTCTAGCAGCACCGTTTTAAAAAACCAAGGCACTAGAAAGTTTCTTAAGACACTCAAAATCATAATTTCAGCGAATATCACAAATAATTCTGCTGCCCAGAACATCAATAACGTCCACCTTCTTCATAGTCACAGATAAAAAGATTGCATGATATTCGCTTCGTTTGCACTTAATAAACCAGAGCTGTGGAGTCATAGTCGCTGTGGTCTAGTGGTTACTGTTTTGCCTGACTGAGACAAGAGTTCAAATTCCAACTCTGAGATCTTTCTTTCATCGACTACCGCTTAACAGTCTTTTGGCAAAAGCTCTGAGAGTAACGGATTGCCATGAACAAGCTTCTCAAGTCTGTCATTCGGGTCCAACTTAAACTATATGTCCTGGTATTTAATGATCAAAACTAACACGCACAACATGAGTGCTGCGAGAAGCTAGGCCATAACTCTGAATGGCCAACTGTATATTTATGTATGTATGTAAGTTTAATAAAATTCACCAGATTCTGACTGTTAACTGGACTTGTATAGTACATGAACAAACTAGTTCAACTGTAAAAGTCTTTTAATTTAACTAAGTGAGCCGCTCTTTTCAATGAGGTCTTTAGATGTCTTTTTCGGTTTTGTTTAATTTTAGTACATGTTTCTTTTGGCTATAATATACTTGTGAATCTCTTTCAACATAATTCTTTATCGGTCTAATGCATACATACATACATACTTTGATGGTGCATATAATAAACAAAAAAGGTGCTGCCAAGGGGCAATTTTTACATCCAACATTTGTAAAAGAATCACTAAATGAGAAAGGCTATACGATTATATCCATTTAATAAAGAATACTTGGGTTATAATGGATCATTGTATACCAGTGGTTAGGTTATTCTGTTTGCTTTCTATTGGTCCCATGCATGTTTCAGTCGGTTGTGCCGTTTGGTCATATTAAAAAAAAAATGGAAAAAAGCTGGGTTGTTTACAGCAATTTTATAGTCTGTCTTACACTTTGGTATTGTAGGAAAATTCCAATTTATGGTTTATAATAGAAAATTTAATATTTCCGTTTAAGAATCAAGCCAGGAATGGTAAAATTACGGTTTTTTTTTTGTGAAATTTATGGTAAAAGTATATATTGTTTTTTAAACTTAAATTAATATAAATGAGCAAATAAATAATAATTAAATATGAAATATAGATTTTTAGATTTTCATTGTAGCTGTATGCAAAGGGCAAGTAGTCGTTATACCTGAAGATCGAACTAGTTCATCTTTGCTTTTTGAACTAAAAGAGTACTTACTTAAATTAACTCTTAAGCACAAATCTACTGTTAACTGTTAAATTAAAAAAAGTTTTAATATATCCCTGATAATCAAAATTATTAATCCTGACTGGTACTCTAGATTAGGGAAAATTTGTATTTTTCAGGAATAAATTCTTTTAGATTCCGTTTAAACACCACATTGTCTTGGGTGTCATGTAACAAATTTTTATATCATTGATGGGAGAAAAAACAAAACATTATTTGTAGATACATACCAAACGCGAGATTGGCATTATTTGTTCGAGTATTTATTGCTGTTTTTCATCTCTCATCTTTCTAAAACTGTGATTGTTTCTTCTTTATGCATTTAAAGTACCATTTTACTTGTTAACAAAGTATTTCATTTAGACAAAAAGGGTTCTTTAAACAAACATGACAAATAAAGGACCACGTACATACATATCAATGCGGAATGTAAATGAACTTTTCCGTTTCATGAATATTTGAAATCAAATGTAATTTTCTTTAATATTGATTATATATTTAAAATATTCCAATCAATTCTTTAGTACAAAATTCAAGTCCTGTTTGTGATTGTCCTTCAAAGTCCTTTAAAATATTTTTGTTTTCAGAATATATTTAAAGATATTTGAAAATATCAGAGTGAGTTTTTTGTCACAAACGACAAGCATGATTTTACTTTTAAATAACCAAAAAGACTTTTTATACAGAATTTTAATTTTATAAAATATTGCATAGATGGTTGTTTAAAAAGAAAGCAAATTTAAGCTTGCTGGACTGTTCTTTGATTGGAATATGTATTTCTGACTTTTGAAGGCTGATAACACAACATTGAAATTAAAATTTTGTTAAATTGCTAATATTACTGACTCTCATCTCTCATCAAGAGAATTTCGCCCGTTTTGCCGACAATATATGGCGGTGGGGTGTTTGAAAGGTGAAACTAAACATAAATATTATAAAACATATTGCAGCAATTGTCAATATTATATTGTAAATATGAATATCCGTGAAGTCATTAGCAATTATTTCAACGAAAATACTTCAATTGAGTTTATAAAATTGTAGCAATTAGGATGATAATTACTCTTCGTTTTAATGTCCTTCAAGTCTTGCTTACACATTGTTACGTTGAATGGAATTAATGAACAAAATCGCAAAAATATGTGGAAGAAAAAAATTCAACAACTATTGCTATTCAAATTTATATGAATTAAGCATATGCCATATACACACACGGGTAAACGTACAAGCGAAAAGCGTTGAAACAGACAAAAACAAATAGTACATGTTAGAACTTTCCAGACCAAACAATTAACATGGACCCTAGGATGATAACTTTTTTTGGACAATATTCTCCCCAGGGGTTTTCTAATGGCAAATATTGTATTAATGAAAAAAAAAAAAAAACTATTTCAGTGCAATTTGGTAAAAAAATCCTTACGCACCGACAGCGATTTCTAAAATGCCTTTAATATATGTTTTTTAATAACAATTATTTTAAAATATGGTTTATACATATGTAAGTATGTAAACAAATAATAACAATAAATGATTAAAAGTAGGTATTGTAAGACGGCAGGTATATCTCTACAGTTTTTAACAACATCATGCAATTTAGTTAAGTTTTTGGTCCAAATCTTGGAATTTTCTTCAACACTTATTTTGCTTTTCTTATAATTCATTTTTACCAAACCGATTTAATTTTTTGCTTTAAATTACAACCAATATATGAAAATGACAAGAACTGCCATGAATTTTTATTAAAAAAAAATGAAATAAAATATGTGAAAACAGATTTTTTTAATATAAAAACTGCAAAAAAAAAATAGCGGAAATTAAAAGCAAATTTGGAAGAAAACTATTCCATTGACTCGAAAATGGACTTTACTATTGAAATCAGCATGCCTTAATTACTTTTTTTTTAACTTTGTTTGATTCAAAATTTTAACGTTTGGTTCGTAACCTTTTTTAACGATAGCGTAAAACTAAAAACGCCGTTCTTAATATTTGTCCATGCCGTACACAATTTTGTCTGGGGAGATTTGATATTTGCAAAAAATGCACACTAGGGTTATGCGATTTTAAGTTTTTTTTTATAATATTAAATCTTTCCTACCCCAGTCAAAAAGACCATAAAAAATGTTAAGCAAAAAGATTTCGCACCACAATAGTTGAAATTTGGTTTTAAAATTTTCAAATTAATTTAAATATTTTTTCGAACAATTGAAAAATTTAAATTTAAACAACTGAATTTAGAAGCATTCACTTTTTTTCTTTGGCAGTTTAAATAATTCTTTAAATAAATTTTAAAAATTCATTGAAATGACGAACAAAAACAAACTGTGCAAAAATTAGCAAACTTGGTAAAATTTTGCTAGTTTCAAAAATAAGAAAACCACAAGGGAAGCTAAGACAAATATAAAAGCTTCGACCAACGTTTTCGCTAAAACAATTTTGATTTATTAAGTTTATCTTTTTCGCAATTAAAAAAGGCCAAAGTGTGTCTTCTAAAATATTGGATTGCAAAGGACTTAAAAATAGGGAATCAGCAGGGAATGCGGGGATTGTTAGGAAAAATAAGAATTATTTTTGCGTCAGTTGAATGAGTGTCAATTCTAATTACAAAATAATTTATATTTTTTACAACCAAAAAGCAAAAATAATTTTCTATTGGATTTGAGAAAAAATATATACGTTATAATAAGTCATGCAAAAAATTAACCGTGGAAAGGAAGGCAAAAATTGATGCCCTTAATGATAAAGGCCTATCCGGCTGTAAAATTACTTCGAACATTAAAAAAAAGCCCTAACGTTGTGTGGAACTACTTAAGAAATAAGGAAAAAATTAATTTAAGAAAGGGAGATCGTTTTTAGCTCGTCTGGTTTGCTATATTGTATTAACAATTCTTAACAATTATAAACAAAATTGGAGGCATTAAATCTGACAGAACATTTTATAAATTTGTAATTATGGAAGCACTATAAATATTCAGAACTGCTGAAAAATTAATAGAAACACAATGTTTAAAACAGTTAACATATCAGACCTAATTTCTCTGCCTACAATTTATAATACTTTGTCGTGAGTTGCCACGTTTGCAAGACTTTCAAGTACGTCTCCAATAAAGATTAAATACTTCCAACATATTTATAAAAATTAAATAAAAACAATCACACGGTGCGGGGTTGTCAAGTAAATTACAATTTGTGTCAACAAATTTCAAAAACACCCTGAAATTCAGTGATGTTCGTTAACGTGGACAGTTTTTGTCCGATGTAAAGTTTTTCTAACACCTTTTCGATTTTTGCCATGTTTAATGTGGTTTTCTACGCATGCAAGACTTACAAATAGTTACGTTTGTTACAAAGAGTGATTATTTCTAATATACATAAAGTTTATAGTTTCATTACATTATGCCAAAACTATTTGTGTAATAAAAGAGATCCTTACTAAGATGAGATATTGAGCAAATTTCCTGAATCTTATTCTGAAATGTCTATAAAAAAATTAAAAAAAAATCTTTTTCTGCACATACTCGTATGTTCGTTAACTTTGCAAATGAAAAATTGTTTGGATGGAAATAACCACACATGGCTCGCAATTATTGCTAGTCTCTCCAACAGCTGGTTTGTTGAATACACCCACCTAAGAGGACTAATTTCAACATTAAGTGTATTTTAATAATGCGTTGCTGCATATTTAAGCTCCTATAACCATACAAAATGATCAAATTTACAATGCTTACAATCCAAGTTTTTCAACGAAGTAAGTGGAGCAAATATAGGCGTCAGCTGACATTTTCCATTGCAAAAATGTTACATCGCACGCATCCTTTATATCCCTTAATGTAGATAGTAAGTCTTGATGCATCTATTCTATAGCATAGATCATATTTTATTTGATTGTCATCTGTAAGTTAGTGTAACACAAGTTAACACAAGGTGATACAAGTCGAACGTAAAACCAAAGAGAAGTAGATTAAAAATCTTAAGGCAGGTTTTTTGGTGTTTACACCACTGGTAAAATGAAAACATAAAATGCACGTACACGTGCACACCAAATTTACATTCATTGTGAATACATTGTAGACGCCGTGGTCTAGTGGTTAGTGTGTTGGCTTACTAAGACATGAGTGCTGGGTTCGACACCCAGCTCCGACATCTTAAAAAAAAAAGAAATATGAAAAAAATATTTCTTTCGGCGACTACCTCTCAGCAGTCTTCTGTCGTTCGGAGTCGACATTAAACTGTAGGTCCCGGTACCATTAAGTACGACTTGCATTACCGCCTAATTCCCATTTAAAAAGCAACTAAAAAAATAGGACCAAATTCGATAGCTCGGTAAATTTACATATTGAAGGCTTAAGTTAAAATTAAGTTATTTAATATATTTGTATTATTTTCCTTGACCTTTTTATTAATTTTATTGTTAGATAAATTATTTGAGCTTAAGGTCGAATAAATATTTATATTATTTATTTTACGATATTTCGCTACTTCCTTGCGTAGCATCATCAGGAATTTATATTTGAATGTGACAAAACAATAACAAAATAATAAATAATAAATAAATAATAAATAATTTTGTTATTGTTTTGTCACATTCAAATATATATTCCTGATGATGCTACGCAAGGAAGTAGCGAAATATCGTAAAATAAATAATATAAATATTTATTCGACCTTAAGCTCAAATAATTTATCTAATAATAAAATTAAGTTATTTATTTATTTATTTAGGTATATTCCTCCGTAAGAACCTTAAGAATATAATTCTTTTATAGTTCAAAAGGAATGCATATAAACTTAGTAAATTATATAATTAACAAAAAAAAACAAATAGTTGGACCAATTATAAAAATATAACATGACATATACAAATATAACATATTAACATAAATGACAAAGATTTTATATAATTATCAACATTTGGCCCCTTAGATTTTTACTGAATATAAAATTAGGTGACAAAATAAAAAGTTTTTTCTGAGAAATGGTAATGAGAAAAGTCAAATATTTTGAGACATATAGTTATAAAGTAAGTTTTTAAAACTGTTTCTCCCCCATATGATTTTCAAATGTATCGGTAAAGAATTCCATAAATTAATAGCGTTAACGAAAAACAATCTGCTCGTATTAAGATAAGTATGCCTGGGAACAATTAATGTCGTGTATCCAGTAGATCTACCAAATACAAGCCTTTCATAAAGATAACAAGGTTTCCTTTGGTAAAGCAGATTATGTAAGAACATAATATTTCGCATACGAAGATAATCAGCTAAGTCACAGCCCAAAACCATTTTCCTCCAAGAAGATATGCTATCAACCCGAGCCAAATTATATATGTATCGCGTAGCATTATTAAAAGATACCTGTAACTTATGCATTGAACGTGAATCCAGTTTGCTATATATTACAGCAAAATAGTTAATATGAGGAAGTATCAATTGTACAACAAGTCTCTTTTTGACTGCAAGTGGCATGAATGCAGACGACATTCGCAAATTACGAAGTATGTACAAGGTAAATATTTCTTACAACATTATTAATATGATCTGAGCAAGACAAGGTTGAGTTAATATAAAAGCCTAGGTATTTAATTTTATTAACATAGGCAAGAGGTGTGTTTCCTAGGTAAATTGCTGGAAAATTGTCATAGTCGTATTGCTCCCTACTGATCGGTAAAACGTTAGATTTCCCAGCATTAAGTGTTAAGTTATTAACCTCTGACCATTCCACAATTGAAACCAAATCATCATTGAGTTTGGAACATGTATCCTCTATTAGACCGATACGATTAGAAATATAAAGTTGAATATTGTCGGCATATGCATGCATACGAGTATATTTACAGACAGAAAACACATCATTGATAAACATACTAAACAATAGTGGTCCTTGTGGAACACCAGAATTTATACACATTAAGCCTGACTGCCTATTGTCCACAACTACTCTCTGAGCTCGACCAGATAAATAATTTTGCATTAGAGATACCGCAGTATCAGTGAATCCAAAATAGTGTCTTAGTTTCTCACACATAATTGAGTGGTCTACTCTATCAATGGCCTTAGAGAAATCCAGCAGGCACATGAGAGATAGGTTTCCCATGTCATATTCACACCTTATATCATCAATAACTTTTAAGACCGCAGTAGTACAGCTGTGAGCAGCATGAAACCCAGACTGCAATCGAGACAGAAGATTATTATGATTTAGGTAAAAAGTAATTTGTTCAGCCATAAGAGACTCGAACACTTTGGAAATAATAATATACATATTTTCGTGTTCATTTATGTTTTAAAATATATGAAATGATTTTCATTTAGTACACCTATTTCAATAACAAATACATGCATATAAAAATAATTAATTTTAATTAAAAAACTTAAACTTTTTATTTTCTTATTATTTTCGTTATAATAATTTACTAATTGCCTGTGACGTCATCAAAGCCTAGTAACACTTATTTTTTCATTAAGCCATCGATATACTATTTATATAATTACAATTACTTTTTAGACAAGAAATAGAAAATAAAATACAAAAAATTTTGAATACTTTCTACCTACTCGTAACACAATATTAAAATTTGTTTTCTAATATTCCATATTGAGTTAAACATAAAATGAAGTTTTTAATTTTTTGCTTGTAAGAAGAAATTTGTAACTTCTCTGTTTGTGACATTGAAAACCAAATGCATAAACAAATGATGTGTTGTTGTTTTGTTGCATCTGCAGCTTCTGGCGAGGATAAAATCTTCTGCTTTTACCGTGACAACAAAACCAGCCATAATTCATGTACCAAACTTTTTGAGTAATTTATGGAAATTGACAACAATAATAAAAAATAAAAAAGGAAAGAACATTTTACTACGACACAATTTTTCAATAAATAAGAAATAAATAATAAAATTGTAAGGAAATCTTTAATGGCCACAACATATACTACATACATATGTACATATACGTGCCTGAGAAATATTTACAAAAAACTGTCTTCCAAAATAATATTCAAACCGATAATCTGCAGATGCTTTGTGTGAAATTGTTTGTGCATTATTTTCCCTCTCTAAATAAAATGCAGAAAAAAATCGTTAATGGCAGCATTTAAAAAGACAAACAAAACTTTATTGAGTTGTTCGACACAACTACGAGTCTTTTGAAAGCTGTAAATGTCATGCCATGAATTATGTTGATTTCAAACAAATGTCATATGGAATTTAAAATGAGAAACAAAACTAATGCTGAAACGCTATAACAGCAAATAAACTAAACCTGGTCAGTAATTGGAATTTTATAAAATTTAAAGTGGTTTTCTTTTTAAAGAAATAAAAAAATTGAAAAAAGAAAAAATAAAAATTGTTGACAATTACTTGCCCCTTCTCGTATTTCCTTATAGCCCATTTTAATGCCTTTTCTTTGTTTCAGTGATTTTGTTACACTACACACTCGTACGTTCACTTCATTTCATTTAATTCATTCAATCAGTAAAATAAAAAAATGAAAAAAATGTCAGACGTTACAAGAGCAACTAATTAAACACAACTTATCAGATCAGATTGAATACAACAAATTGCAACAATGCACAGTTACGAGTACACGGGCTCATTTTATCTAACAGCGAGTGTATGAATACGAATGAATGACTTGAAATGATGTGATACAACAATTAGCCGTTAGTTGCAAAATAATGACATGTTTTTAGGGTTGCCAAGTATAATTAACCCCCTCTGTCTACGAAAAAACAAAAAAAATTACACTAACTACAAAACTAAGTTCATTGGACCCATTTCTGTGGAAATAGTATGGTCCTAAGAGACGTGACTAGTAGTTTGCGGTAGTTTGCTATATTATATAAATTACACAAAAAATAATATAAAATAACTAAAATGGGAAACTTTTTGTTAAGCTTCAGTTCAAATAAAATAATAGTTATTTCGATATTTCGCTACTTCTCTCCTTAGCTTCTTCACAGAAAATATTTATTATATTGAAGAAGCTATGCAGAGATTTTTATTATTATTATATTATTTGACTTGAAGCTTAACAACAAGTTTATATACATACATACATACATAACTACCTGGATTACAGTCTAGCTTCTCGCAACACTCATGTTGTGTGTATAAATTTTTATCCATGAGTACCGGGACCTACAGTTTAACTTCGACTCCGAACGACAGACTTGAGAAGCTTGTTAATGGCAATTAGTTACACTCAGAGTTTTTTCCAGAAGACTGCTGAGAGGTAGTCGCCAAAAGATATATTTATTTTTTTTTATGTACCCTATCGTCATATTCTCAATACCAAATTAATTAACTTAGAAGATGAAGCTATCTAATTAATCTAATTATTTATTTAGGTAGTATCAGTTGACAAACGGTACCCATAGCCAGTGATCTTTATTCAATGGCACTTAGCCATCTATTCAAATAGGGAAACAACTTAGTCATATAAGAAGCCAGAATTAAAATATTATTTATAAATATAAAAGATATCATATTTTTATCTATGGTGGATTTTGGAAAGTCTGCTAAATAAATGTTGTATAATGATTGGGACAAAAGGGAATCTTAGGGAACTCTGGCTGCTACTTCCTTAACATCCGACTATCTAATCGCTGTTTGAGTTCAATAGAGAAGTTCTACTAGAAAAAATAGTTAAATATAGATTTTTGTGTCGTCTTGCCGAATATGTGCTAATTTAGAAAAAATAATAGTAAATCGGATTAAGCCAATTATTACAACTTGCCGATAATTAAAGGTAGGATGTTATCGGATAAATAAATTGCTTTGTGTTATTACAAGTAAACTTTAACCAAAGAATATAAATCATATAGAATGCGCATCTCAACACTTATCCAAATATTTTGCCAACATTTTTTCCGTCGCGGGAAGGAAGGGCAAAAGGCAAAACAAAAGAAAAGAGCGTAACAAAACAAGAGAAACCAAAGAGAAACTAATGTCACAGTGTATGCACTGTGCTAATGTGTGTTTTATTTCTTTTGCATTGTTGCTTAGTTTTTTTCGTTCAGCCACAGTACATACAGTGACGAAATTCCAACAACTTTAACAAGAACATCACACAGCAAGATAGCCACAACAAAATTTTTGCACACACAACATCACAGTGTATAAGACGATAGCCACAACAAATTTTTTACTTCGTGTCTTTTTTTTTTGCTTAAGTACAGAAACGGTATCATGCTAACAACAATATTCACATACAATACAATTTATGTGTTTGTGTTTCTTATTCATTGTGAGCTGTTTTCGTTTTTTAAATTTTAAAACTTAGAGAATAATGTTGTTGGTTCAAATATTTTTGTGTATTAAAGAATACAGTGCTCCGATACGACTATGTAAGCTAGTGTAGGGCAAAGCATATTTAATTTGTAGTTGCGCGAAGGAAAATACATTAATCTACATCGAATATATAGCGCCCTATTTAATATCGTAATAAAAGTGTAGTTAGAAATATATTTTATTATTATTATTTATTTAAGCTCAACAATTGATTTTATATTTATTTGAAATAAAAGGTTAACTAAACCAAAAAATGTAATTCCAAAAATATAAAAAAACAAGTATATATTCATTAATGACAAATTTTCGAATGATAAATTGATGATTTTTCAATTATTTATAAGAAAATTCTATTTTTATTTTTAATTTATATATGTATGTATGAATTATATATATGTACGTATATATGGGCAATTTCAAAAATTTTCGACATTTTGATATTTTTTTTTCCAATTTTTTTTTTTGGATGACACGAATGACGCTTTGGTCACGTGAAGGGTGATATTTTAGCATACCAAAACAGTTCGCGTTAATCATTTATTGCAAACGGCGCGAAAGTTATGGAGGTTTTATGTTAAAATTTCTTTAAAAAAAATTTAAAGTTAAATTTATTGGTTTATTTTAGTAAATGTTGTATGGATGCATGAAACTCATTCCAAATTCATCAATGCAGTCCAAATTCATCAATGCACTGATAAAATACATAAAAAAATATCAATTATAATAAAAAATCCTTAACATTAAAAAACGTGAATTTTTGCAAAAATATGAATGTTTCACCGATTGTTATAATATGTGTTTATATAACGCATAACTAATTTACAGAAAAACAATGTTTTGACTTGCAAATTTAAAAAACAACAAAAATTATATAAGAATTATTTTTGAGGTTAGGATTTTTTTTTTGATCTGTAAAATTTAAAATCATGAAAATTTTTTAATGCCTATTCGGTTTTATTATCAAGCTTAAAAAAACCTTTCATTTGGTGTCAATCGCGGCGGAATCTATACATAACTGCAGATGTCACAAAACAAAATGTGTTTGAAGAAAAATGCCGCTGTACCCGCTAAATATGGACCGAATTCAACCGTATTTATATATGATATTTAGTTCACCGCCGCACTTTATTTCCAATACTTTACATTGATTTTAAACCACGGATTAATGAAAAAAACGCGAAACAAAATCATGAAATTTCGCAAAATTTTTATTTTCTTTATAAAATTTTTGCGTTTTAAAATATTTTAACGCCTTCTTGACGTTGAGGTGCCATTTACTAAGAAGTTTAGATCACGCAATACATAAACCAGTTTTAAAAAAGATTGCAAATGTCAGACGCGAAAAACTGTCATTTTTGACAAATTTACGCCAATTCTATAAAAGTTTGAGGTCATCGTTCTCAGCAACTAGCAGCCTGACATCGACGTGATATGGCGCAAATTTTAGCAAATTATACCATCTTTTAAATACTGTTGACGAAATGCAATTTTCTTGAACGGCGCAAAAACGCTATAGAAAAAACTGCGAAAATTCAAAAATCGGAAAATTTTGGTTTCAAAAATGAACCGCTGTACAACTTTTTCCCAAATAGTAGTATTGGCATAACTTTTATAGTGTAAATATCTACAAAGTCTAGTGACTTTATTTTATATCAGTGAGCATCGGAAGTTTAAAACTAAAAATAGAAAAGTGATGTGAAAAAACTCTTGTAAATTTCAAGCCTTTTTTTGAGTTTTTCGATATTTGAGTGCCCATAACTTTAAAAATAAAGAACTGATGGTCTGAAATTTTGAATTTCCCAGTTTTCTAGTGTGGACTACCATTCCCTTTTGACCGTTTTGGTGAATTCGAAAAACTGAAGAAATAATAAGCATCTGAACTCAGTTTCATCAAATGTTGAAAATTTTTGAAATTGCCCATATACATATTTAAAAGAAAAGACACTTTAATTTTTTTATGTTAAAAATAAATAATAAATAAATAATAATCAAGATTAAAATTATTTCTTACTTTATACTTCAAAGCATCAAAAAGTATATTTTGAGGATTTTCATCTCCATAAAAAGGCTAATAAAGTTAATTTTTTTAAAGATTATTTATTGGATAAAATATCTAATTTTCTTTTTTTGGAACTTCCTTTTTCTGTAGTCCAAGAGCAACGTTTCCGAAGGAGAATCAATAATAGAAAATCCAATACCTCTATTCTGTGTTGAGAACAAATGTCGGCAAACCACTCTGGGGTCCTTCGTTTACATGACTCAATAATAAAAGATTTTGTACCAATTTTTCGCGGTTCAGATTTAAAGACAGAAAAAGTGTTCTAATTTGTCTTGATTGAGGGACTTTGTC